>PCDO01000038.1:0-24069 GCA_002778035.1 Ambrosiella xylebori
GTAGGTGTGCAGTTCATCGACTAGATGTTGGTTGGTGTTATATTTCGAGATTATCGTGTATAATGCTTAAGATATAGTCAAACCCTGCCTGAAAGGGTGCAGGAAAGTATAATAATTATATTTTCTGTTTATTAGATATACTAAATAATTAGTATATTTAGGGGTAAAATTTTACGATAGTTTGTTAAACTTTTATTTTAATGTAAATAATTGAAGTTATTTTAATTAATTGTATTATAATTGTTTTTATAATTTTTTGAATTCAAAGTTTTCTTATTAGAGTATTTGATTGCATAATGGAAATAATTATAGTTTTATGTATAATGCTTTTTTATTTGATAAGCGTATAAGTTTTTTGTCTTGTTTTCCTATTGGTCGAAGTTTTAGTAGCATTGCTACTAGAGCTTTTAGTACTACTGCCATTAGACACGATGAAAATTTTAGTCCTGAGTTATTGGCGTTAGAACATATTAATAAAGGGAAACCTACAACTGCTTCTGTAATTAATAAAATTTTATTAAATCAAGATATCACTATTAGTGATTCTAATTTAAAAGAATTATTAAAAGTTAAAGGTGTTGAATTTAACTTACAAACATCTACTTTTCCTTTGGCTCCGGAAGACTCTAAGCTTTTTTCAGAATTAACCGGAAAATCTAATTATAGAGGCCATTTTGGTGTATATATGTTTATTCATAAGAATACAGGATCTAAATATGTAGGTTCTTCTAACTTATTAAGACGTAGAATGGATTATTACTTTAAAGGGGGTTTTTCTTTAAAGGGTAAATTTTTACCTTTACTTTCTAAAGTAGGATTAAGTGCTTTTAAATTAATTATATTTAAATTAGATAAAAATAAATTTAAAGTTAAGGATGCTTTAATTTTAGAGCAATATCACTTATTAAATAAGGAGTTTGATCTAAATACATTAAGAGTTGTTAATGCAGGGTCTTCAAAAGGTGAAAGTGTATATGTTTATGATATAACTTGTAGTACTCTTTATTATCATGCTAGTTCCAAAATTGAGTTAAAAAGAGTCTTAAAAGTTCACCCTGAAACTTGTAAAAAATATTTAGATTCAAACTTGCCTTATCTTAACAGATTTTTATTATTAAGTGGTTTAATTTTTACAGCAGTTGAAAGTAATATGTCTATTCCTGATTTACTAGATATAATGCAAAAAGAAAGACAAAATACTTATAAATTAGGTACTCGGAGAAGTATACCTGTGTTATTAGAAATTAAAGATGGAAATAAATTTGTGGATTCTTGAGGTCAAACTATAAATTTTTATTCTTTAAGTGCATGTATTGACTATTTAAGAGATTTAGGATTAATTATAAAAAGAGATACTCTTTCAAAATATATAAAAATTGAAAAAGAGTTCGAGAAATTTTTATGTAAATATTCTGATAATTCTAAACCAGATAACTTTGAAGAAGTTGGATTAATTATTGATGAATACAAAAAATTATGAAAAGAAGATTCAGTTGTTCCTTCTAAGGTTAATAAAAAAAAATAAGCCTATATTAGTTAAAGGTCCTGATTAAAAAAAAAAAGTTTGAAACTATTACAGATACAATAAATTATTTTGAGTCTATTAATATTAAATTAGATATAAAATATTTATATGTTTAATTAAAAAACGGGAAGCCATATAAAGGATATTATTTTCACTATTTAGAGGTCATTAGGTCGCTAAACGGTTAAATATGGTGGTTCTATTTTTTACATAAAAATCGTAAATAAAATTTGCAATGCTCATTTAGCCTAAGCAGCTATAATTATAGGCATATAATTCTTCCAAATTCCGGGGAACTCCGATGTTTAGTCTACTAAGTATTTAATGAAAAGTTTAAATATGGCCAGCTGTAATGGGTAGGGTATAGTAATAAGCACTAAATGATGAAAAGAAAGGACAATCGCGGATCTAACCTCGTACTTTAGTGCGGGAAAAGAGCAACGAGTAGACGGAAGATCCCATAAAATAATATTTTTTAGGTTAAGGTGTACTCTAGCAGCCTGGAGACAGGTGGTAAAAATAAATAAGAAAATTAAAATCCAAAAAAAGCTTATAGCTAGCTTTGAGAATATATTATAGTTAGTTTTTTTCTTAATAAGTTTACCTTAATTGTATATACCAGCTTTCCCTTCATGCTAATAAAATTTTTTTATAAATTTAGCAAGGGTAAAGGTATGAAAACGCAGAAATTTGTGGAATTTTACATAGTTCAATGCCAATTGTTATAGAATCAGTTAGTCCGAGTAAATTTGTTAATTGGTTATTTAATTATGAATAAAATTTTTAGATACTTGAAGTCTTCAGTTCTAAAAAATAAAATGAATTCTGAGTCAAATAGAATATCCAGTTCTATTTATAAATCTAATTCTTTTAATAGATTGCGTTGTAATTTACCTTTAGATTATAAGCGTTTAGTTTTTAATTTAGGGTTTAATCAATCAATCAATTTTAATAAGGATTATAGGCTTTATAGTACTAATAGTTTTATAGTTGATTTTGAAGAAAAAGTTAAAACTAAATTTAATAATTTACCTGAAAATTCAGTTTTGAAGCGTGAGGATTCTATTGTTGTTAATAGACTTTCTATGTCTTTTGATAGCGTATTATCTATTTTGTATGGTTTGGATTCAACTAAAGGTATTGAACATTATTTTAATAAAGAATCACTAAGTCTTCCTGGTGTTTATTGTTTTATGAGTAAAGATAAAAAGTCTTATTATATAGGTTCTTCTGTTAATATGAAAAATAGATATAATAGGCATATATGAAATATCAATCATTCTGATGAAAGATATTCTCAAGCTAATCCAAAATTTTATAACTATGTTAATAAATATGGGTTAGTTTCTTTAGAGTTTGGTTATTTATTAATAACTAAAAATTATGGTTTAATGTTTGGTGCTTTTGATTTGTCAAAGGATGAGATTTCTTTATTAAAAGGTTTAGTCCAGTTGGATTTATTAATTGTTGAACAGTTTTTTATTGATAATTTTGGTCTTTCTTTAAATGTAGCTTTAAAAGTAGGTACAAGAGAGAGTAGTATACTATCTGAAGAGACACGTAAAAAAATGAGTGATGCGCATTTAAATTTGGATGTAACTCTTTCTAAGGATCAGTGAGATTCTATTAGAAGTAAAGCGGCTGACTTTTGAACAGATGAGGTAAAAAGTGCTTCTTTAAGATTAGAAGTTAGTAAATTTCATGGTAAATCTGTAGTTATTAAAGATTCTTCTTTAAATACTATAGGGGAATTTCCTTCTTTAATAAAAGCGGGTGAATACTTAGGTATTAGCCGTATGACTGTTAGTAATTACATTAATTCTGGTTCAGTTTACGAGAGTAAATTCGGACCAGTTACAATTTTAGCCCCTGAAAATAAAGTTCGTTCTATTTTTATTGAGGTTTACGATGAAAATAAAAATTTATTAACAACATGTAATAGTCTTAGAGAGGTTGCAAAACAATTTGGTATTTCTGCTTCTTCTTTAAGTAGTACTTATTTAGATAAGGATAAACTTTGAAAGAATAAATATTATTTTTATAGAAAGAAATAGTAGTATGCCGATTGTTATTGAATCAGTTAGTCCAGCTAAATTTGTTAACTGATTATTCAATTATGAATAATGAAATGATATTAAATATCATTTAGATAGTTTTAATAGTTTAAATAGCTTTCAGTGGTAAAAGTAAAAAAAAATTTTTTTTTAGTAGCTATGTTTATTTTGTTTTTTTATATATTTATAGAGTAGTTAACTAAATTAGTGACCAGTCCCTTTAGCTCCGCATGGCGGAGCCCCCCAGGGTGGCTCGGAACTCTTAAATTTGATTAGCGAGGGTATAGGATGGAGGGTATAAATATAAAAAAAAAGGGAGGGTTAGTCTTGGGTTTTATTTTATTTTATAATAATTTAAGTTATATTTCATTAGTAAATAAAACTAATATAAATAACGGAAAATTATTATTGTTTTTATTAGTTAGGATTTAACTCCTAAAAATAATATAAATTGTTTTACTTTTAGTTAATAGTTAAACAAATAATTATGATTAAGTTATATAAGTAAAAATAAAAATCTAAACTAATTTTAGTCGAGGGTATTAATCTTAATAGGTAAAGAATAACACTACGGATGTTATAATGTGAGTTCGAATCTTACATACCCTAGTCCTCTTTTTTTTAGGACACTAGAATGCTATGAGTAAAAAAAAAGAAGTTTTTAATATGCAATTATCATTTATATTATTTATTGTAGGAATTTTAGGTTTTATCTTTAATAGAAAAAATATTATTTTAATGCTTATATCCATTGAAATAATGTTGTTATCAATCACGTTTTTAATTCTTATAAGTTCATTAAGTTCAGATGATATACTAGGGCAAGTATATGCCATTTACATAATAGTAATTGCAGGCGCAGAGTCTGCAATTGGATTAAGTATCTTAGTAAGTTTTTATAGATTAAGAGGAAATGTTAATATTATGTCCGACTAATGTATTTATTTTTATTATTTAATCCTATTTTAGGTAGTATTTCTTCAGGTTTTTTTGGTAGAAAAATAGGTGTATATGGTTCACGTTTAATGAGTAATTTATTAATTATTCTTACTGTAATTGCAGTTATGTCGGTTTATTATGAAATAGGAGTTAATAATAATTCGAGTATTTTAAGGTTATTTAAATGAATAGCCAGTGAATATATAAATTTTGAATGAAATTTCCAATTTGACAGCCTTACAGTGATATTTATGGTTTTAAGAGCTAATGGCTCAAATGATGCTGTGTTGGTTTTAATCCAACTTTGTGAATTATTAATAGTAATTTCTTATATGGGACGTGTAGGGCTGCGTAATCTAAAGATTAGCGTCCTTAATTTTATGTTTTATCTTAGTCTTATTAACAAGTTAAAATTTTATAATTGATATAAGGAATTAAAGTTAAATTTAGAAAATCCTTATATACAAAATATGTCATGTGATATATTCCCTACTTTGAAGGGTAAGGGGGAAGCTCTAAATAATAGTCAATTAATCTTTGAAATTGCCGAAAGGAAAAAAAATGCAATTGATCCTAGCTTTTTACAATGATTTGTGGGGTTTTCAGATGCAGAGGCAACTGTAGTGATTAATCCACATAAAAATACTAAAGGTGATATTTCAAAGTATACATTTATGTTTAAATTAGAATTACATAAAGATGATTACGAAGTTTTAAATTATATTAAATCTAAATTAGGAATAGGTGGGGTACGTTTTTATAAAGATACATGTGCCTTTAGTGTTACGGATCAAGAAGGAATAGCTGTATTGATTTCTATATTTAATAAATATAATTTAAATACTACAAAACATTTAGATTTTTTAGATTTTAAATCTGCTTTTTATATTTATTTAAATAGAGATAAAAAAGAAAGTTTAGGATCTGATGTGAGAGTTGAAATAATGTCTTTAAAGAATCAAATGAATAATAATCGTATTGATTATAATAGACCCAAAGATCAACCTATTATTATTACTAAAGAATGATTATTAGGTTTTTTAGAGGGGGATGGATCTTTTTTTATTAGAAGAGATAATTTAACTCCCACTTTAGCTATTGAACTTAAAGGGCAAGAACATTTAGTATTAATTGAAATAAAAGAGTTTTTAGAAAGAAATTTATGAAAGGATAAATATTCTTTATTTAAATTAAAAAATTCCTCTGTAATATCTGTAAATGAAAATAAACCTAGAGAAAATAAAAAAAGTACTACTTCACTAATTATAAAAAATATTAATGTTTTAAATAATTATATTATACCTTTATTTTGTGAAGCAGAGTTTTTAACTAAAAAAGGTAAAGATTTTAAAGATTTTAAACTAATTTCTAAACTTATTTATAATGGAGCATATAGAGAAGAAAAAATTAGATCTTTAATTTTAAAATTATCGAAGACTATGAATAATTTCAGATTAACGACTAATAAAGAAAAAGTAGAATTATTAACAGATGAAGAAATGAATTTACTTTTAAAAGCTTTGCCAACATTTGAACGACTTTTAGATGGAAGAGTTAGAGATATAAAATCTAAAAAAATTTTACCAAAATTATCTAGTTGTATATATGAAATTATTAATGATAAAGGGGAGTTAAAGTTGGCAATTTCTTTAAGTGAAGCTGCTTCAATTATTAATATCTATCCTGATACTTTAAGTAAGTATTTAGACATAGAAATACTTGAAGAAGGGTCTTCATTATGTTCTGAATTTATCAAAGTTAAAGTTTATAAAATAAGAAGAGTTAGAATATTTTAAGGTACTTTTTGAATATATGTTTTGAAATAAGGAACTGACTAGTTTATTAGTTTGTCTAGTTATTTCTTTTATAGTTCACATTTAAAAGAAAATTAATATAGGCGTCCCCTATATTTAAGATAAGTATAAGGATAAAATTTAATAAGCCTAAAATTAAGAAAGATTATATTATTAGTTTAAATTCATATAAATAGGTGAAAACGGTTAAAGGGCTATACTCCCCAAGACCGTCGGCATATAATTTTGTCGCTACAGACTGGATCGCCTACGTAGAGCTTTTTAGCTCGCGAATGTACAGTCGACCCCTAGAATGAGTGCGATATCATAAGTAGGATGTATATTATCAAAAAAAAATACTGCGCACAGTAGATAGCCTGCCATAAGGTAAAAACTGCTGAGTATTAATTTACTGTTAAAGTTAAGACTAATTATAATTAGTGACTTTAATTTTTGTTAACTAGGGTGGATCTATGCTTTTACCTGTTTTAATTATTAGTTCTTTAGTTCACCTTTATAGTATAGGATATATGTCGAATGATCCTCGAGGGTATGTTAGGGGAAAACGTATCTATGGGGATAAATTGTCAAATTCCGGGGAACTCCTAAAGCTTGAGGTACCAAGCAATAATCGAAAGGTTATTAGTGGCTGAAGTAATTACTCAGGTATGGTAACAAGCCTTAAGATGAGTGAAAACGAAATGGACAATCGCGGATCTAAGTCAGTTAATTTAACTGTAAAAGAGCAACGAGTAGACGGCAATTGATTTATTAATTCTAATTTAATAAATTTAAGGTATACTCTAAAGGCTTTCGAAAGAAATAGAGAGTATAACTCTGGTTTTAACTGTTTACAAAGTTGAAATTCTTTTGTTAAAATCCCATCTAAGAAATTCGGTTTAATAAAAAGATATTATACTAAAAATTTTTTTATAAATCCTAATGTTTGATCTGGTTTAATTGATGGAGAGGGTTCATTTAGTATAATAGTAGATAAAGTTCCATCTCGTAAATTAGGTTGACGAGTTCAATTGAAATTTCAATTAGGTTTACATGCAAAAGATTATAATTTATTGTGTTTATTACAACAATATTTAGGAAATATAGGTTCTATTCATCTAGCTAAGAACAGGGATATAGCTAATTTTTCAATTGATTCGGTTGAAGATTTAAATAAGTTTATGATTCATTTAAATGATTATCCTTTATTAACTCAGAAAGCTGCAGATTTAATCTTATTTAAACAAGCTCTAATGCTTGTAAATAATAAATCTCATCTAACTGTTGAAGGTTTAAATCAAATAATAAATATTAAAGCTTCTATGAATTTAGGTTTATCTGACGCATTAAAATTAGAATTTTCTAATTATATTGCTGTTGAAAGACCTAAAGTTAATATTGATAATGTTATTTTAGATCCTCAATGAATCTCAGGTTTTATTAGTGCTGAAGGTAATTTTGATGTCCGTATACCGGTTACTAATAGTAAACTAGGATATCGTGTACAATTAAGATTTAGAGTAACCCAACATAGTAGAGACATTCAATTAATGAATAAAATAGTTGAATATTTTAACACAGGTAAAGTTTATAATTATAATGGAAGATATGCTGTTAGTATTACTATTGTAGATTTTACTGCTATAACTGAAATTCTAATTCCTTTCTTTGAAAAATATCCTATAATAGGTGTTAAATTTTTTGATTATGTTGATTGATGTAAAATTCATAATTTAATGTTAAATCGAAATCACCTAAATATAGATGGAATAAATTCCATTAAATTAATTAAATCAGGAATGAACACAGGTAGAAAATTTTTAGTTATTTAACCCTTGTTAATTATATCTTGTAAACTTATTTTAGGATAAATTTGACTTTGAGCATAATCAAAGATTTTTTAGTTATTTAAGTTTGTTCACTTTCATGATGATCATTTTAGTAACAGGTAACAATTATCTAGTGATGTTTGTAGGGTGAGAAGGTGTAGGAGTTTGTTCATATCTTTTAGTTAGTTTTTGATTTACACGTATATTTGCTAATCAAAGTTCATTGTCTGCATTTTTAACAAATAGAGTTGGTGATTGTTTATTAACAGTGGGAATGATTATAATTATTTGAACTTTAGGAAGTTTAGATTATAGTTTAATTTATTCTGTAATTTCTTTTATAAATAATAATGCTATATTTATAATGGGAATTTGTTTATTAATAGGTGCAGTAGCTAAAAGTGCTCAAGTAGGTCTTCACATTTGATTACCTATGGCGATGGAGGGTCCTACTCCTGTATCGGCTTTAATACACGCTGCAACTATGGTTACAGCTGGAGTATATTTATTAACTCGTTCATCTCCAATTATAGAATTTAATATTTTAATATTATTAGTCTGTTTGGTTTTAGGTACAGCAACAACTTTGTTCAGTTCTTTAATAGGATATTCTCAAGCGGATATAAAAAAAATTATAGCTTATTCAACTATGAGCCAATTAGGTATGATGGTTATTGCTATAGGATTATCTTCTTATAATATAGCTTTATTCCATTTAATGAATCATGCATTAATTTTATAGGGTGCATGTAAAATTTAATAAATTGCTGGAATAACTCCAATATATATTTGTAGTAAATTAGCAGGGAAGCTATACATATAATTATATAATAATATTGTATAGAATCTTCAACGACCAGTATATTAAAAATATAAGTAGTCTTAATTATTTATATTATGGTATGGTCTTATCAATATGGTGATATATTGTCGTATTTATTAATTATATTTAGAGAGGCCTATAGGCCCGTATATTGATTAAAAAAATTGGTATGCTCCTAAGCATAGCTACGCTTAGCGTAGCTATGCGTAGCTATGCTACACAAATTAGGTAGGCAAGTTGTATCGGAATAGGTTTGCGTTAGCAATAGCTGGCGCATAAGCCCATCTAAATATATGAAATAATAAATTAAAATTTTGTCTATATTGTTTATATTCTTCTTTTTATAAATTTTTATCTAGAATGTGTTATATGTCAAAATATATGTTTTAAAAGTATATTAAAAGATAATATATTTGGGCATAAGTTCCGTTTATTTAATTTATATTCAAGAATAAATACCCTTATTTATAAGTCCGTAAGATCTTTCACTACAAATAATAATAATAATGAAAATAGATCTCCAAAGGTAAAAATACATTCTTCCTTCCAGACAATCTTAGATGATCAATCAAGAGGAGGAGTATTATTAAGTAAAGTTATATATAATATACATAATCAAAATAAATTAAATTTACCTCTATTTTTAACATCAAAAGGTGTAAAAGCTTCACATGAATTAATTAGTATGATAAATCTTTTACCTGATAGTAATAATTCAAGTTTTAGAGGTGATAATCTGTTATATATGTTTTTAATTAATAATTGTGAAAAATTATTTAGATTCAATATGGAATTAAGTTTAAAAATAATTAAACCTAATAAAATGTATGATATACCTTTGAAACATCAAAAAGTAATAGATGGGGATTGTTCAGGTATTTATTGTTTTGTGCATCAAAAAACTGGAAATTTTGGAATCGGTTCTGCTATTTCTTGTAGAGATCGTCTTTATGATCATATGAATAGTTTTTATGGCCATCGTTTAAAATCTCGTTTACATGAGTGAGTTTTAGCTAATGGAGGAATCTCATCTGTTAAATGGGCTCCTATTATTATATATGATAACATAGTTCAAGAATGATATAATAAGAATTATGCATTTAGTTTAAGTAAAGGTGGAGCAAAAATATTACAAGGATTTGGTCAATATGCTAGTCGTATTTTAGAACAAAGTCTTTATACTAATTATAAACCTTATTTAAATATTAATAATGATAAATTAAAAGATATTATTTTTTTTAATTTTGCTTTAGATGCAAGTGAGATGTTACAAGGTTTAGATGAAATTCATATTTATCAAGCTTGATTAGATAAAGAGGATAAAACACTAGTAGCTGAAGCTATTTCTTTAAATTCTTTAGCAGATCAATTAGGGATCTCAATAGGTTCGGTTAGAAATAATATGAATTGATTTAAAGGTTTAGAAGTAACAGATGATAAAGGCAAAACTATTTTAATCTATTTAAAAGAAAAAGGTGAATCTTGAAGAATTGAACAATTAAATTCTCAATTAAAACCTAAAGATAAATATCCATTAATAGAATTAAAAGACAGATCTCTATATGATTTAGTTCCAGGTAAAATTTATGTATATTGTACGGAGACTTTAGAAATTAAAGGTATTTATAATAATCAACGTGAACTATGAAAGATTTTAAACCCTAATGATAGTGAATGGGAAAAGCTTTCTTTAAGTCAACAACGAAGTTTTTTAGACAATAGAATAGGTAGATATTTTAATTTGATTAAATCAGGAGGGATTAGCACTGAATTAGGAAATTTTTATTTTTGTAAACATCCTGACTATTTACCTGGAAATACTAAAAAAGCTTCAGGGTTATTTGCAGTAGATACTTTAACAGGGTTAGCTAAATATTATGCTAATAATAGTCAAGCAGGAGATAGAGGTACAGTTAGACGTAACAGAAATAATAATACTATTACAAAGAATGGGATTAAATATATTAATGAAGATATATTTATTAAGTACTTTCCGGCTGCCGAAATTAAAGTCGGAGCTGAATATAAACTTAATAAAATTCAGTTGGCTAATCTTCCTGATAATCCTAAAAAATAAAAAAAAAATGTCTATAAAGGATTATTATTTTTAGGGGCTGGAGCTGTTATACACTCAGTCTCTGACAATCAAGATTTAAGAAGATATGGTGGTTTAATTTTATTTTTACCTTTAACATATACAGTTACATTCATAGCCAGTTTAAGTTTAGTAGCTTTCCCTTTTTAATTTTTTTTTTGATTAAAACAATTTTAAGGGGATAAACTGTCAAATTCCGGGGAAGCCCTAAAGCTTTAATGACTAAGTTGTATTTCTAAAAAATAGCAATGGCCTGAGATATAGGGTAGAGTAATACTATTAAAGATTATTAATATATAATTAATAAATGGGTAATCGCGGATCTAAATCAATTATGAATTTTGTCATTTAACTTTTTTTTAGTTTTTTATAATTGTAAAAGAGCAACGAGTAGACGGCAGTTGACATATTTCTAAGTATGTTTAAGATGTACTCTAATGGACTTTGAAAGAAGTTATCAATCAACGCAGGTAGGTAATTCTTACCTACAAAAAAAATTTTGTTTTGTATATTATTTGCTTAAATATATATATACTAATGTTATATATTATCATATTATTCATAATTTTAAAAATAAATATTATTATTCTGATTTAAAATCAGGTTTATTAAATCCTTGGTTTATTACTGGGTTTTTAGATGCTGAAAGCTCTTTTGTAGTTAGTGTTAGTTCAAATAAGGAATTAAAAAACAAATGAGGTGTTAAAGCTGCATTTAAAATAACTTTGCATTTGAAAGATAAAGTTTTATTAGAACAAATTAAAGCTTATTTTGGTGTAGGAAATATTTATATTTCAGGTTCAGCTGTGTCATATGAAGTTAGTTCTTTAAAAGATTTAGGTATAATTATTGATCATCTTAATAATTATAATTTAATCAGTCAAAAGTGATCTGATTTTGAGTTATTTAAATTAGCTGTAGATATGCTAAAAAAAAGTGAACATTTAACTTTAGAAGGATTAAAAAAACTATTGAGTATTAAAGCATCTATGAATTGAGGTTTAAGTCCTAAATTAAAAGTAGCATTTCCGGATATAATTCCATTTAAAAGACCCGTTTTAAATGATCAAACTATTGCTGATCCTAATTGAATCTCTGGTTTTACTAGTGGAGAAGGTTGTTTTTATATAAGAGTTAGAAAGAGTTCAAATAGTGTAGTAGGGCATAAAGTGGAATTAGTTTTTCAAATTACTCAACATTCAAGAGATACAGTTTTAATTGAAAAAATAATGGATTATTTAGGTTGTGGAAAATTTAGAGTTAGAGGTACTAAATTAGCTGTAGATTTAAATGTTTATAAATTTTCAGATTTAAATAATAAAATTATACCTTTCTTTGAAAAGTATCCTATTTTAGGTGTAAAGTCTTTAGAGTTTAAAGATTTTACAAAAGTGGTAAAATTAGTGGAAAATAAAGAACATTTAACAAAACAAGGAGTTAATCAAATAATAAAAATACAATCTAATATGAATACTAAGAGAATATATGACTAATAAAATTTTTTATTTTATTAAAGGATACTGATGAAATGTTTATGACTGGTTTCTATTCAAAAGATTTAATTTTAGAATCATGTTATGGAAAATGTGATTTTTGAAGTTTTAGTTCATATTTTATTGGAGTTTTAGGGGCTATATTTACTACCCTTTACAGTGTAAAAATTTTATATCTTACTTTTATATCTAATCCAAATGGTCCTGTTAATTATTATAACCATGCCCATGAAGGAGATATTTTTTTGAGTTTACCTTTAGCTGTTTTGGCTATATTATCTATATATTTTGGTTTTATAACTAAAGAAATGTTTATAGGTATGGGGTCTAATTTCTTTAATGATAATAGTCTATTTATTCACCCTGAACATGAGATTTTTATAAATACAGAGTTAGGTGTACCTACTAAATTTAAATTATTGCCATGTATATTCACAGTTATTTTTAGTGGTATAAGTCTTATTTTATGTGAATATTATGCTTTTGTTTTAAATAAATTAAAAGTAGGGGACTTTGGTCTTAAAATTTTTGGGTTTTTAAATCAACGTTTCTTAATAGAATTACTTTATAACTCTTTTATAGTTAATAAACTTCTACGTACAGGTGGACAAGTAAAAAGAGTATTAGATGAAGGTTCTCTAGAGTCGTTTGGACCTAATGGATTCTGAAAAATTTTACAAAAACTTAGTATATTATTAGTTATTTTGGGCCATGGTGTTGTAACTTATTATGCTTTGTATACCTTATATGGGTTATTGATAAATATAAGTTTCATTTTTATAGAAATTGTTATAAATTTCATTGTTTTCTTATGTTTTATTGCTTTTGGAATTATACTTAATAAAAATATTACATTTAAATTTTTAAAATTTGGCGCAAAATTATCTAGTTCTAAAAATGTTTTAGTAAGTTCCAATTTACCTCATTTAAAATCTTCAGATTTTAAAATTGATGGAAAATTAATAACTCCTAAAAAGGATACAAAACAAGTAATATTATTAAACAGCGGTATACCTTTAAATATTCTTGTTTAAGTATTTTTATTTTTTGTAATATTTTATTTATGGATAATGCTGTAGTAGAGTGGTGCTAAAATATAGGGTACCTTTATAAAAAATCTGAATATTATTATTACTATCAATATACTTGGGAGAAAAAAAAGGATCTTAGTCATATTATTAATGATTTATTTAGAGATAAATTTAATGAGGGGAGGTTGTGCCGCTTGGCACAAAAAGGATTTTTTCCAAAAATTATTCGAACTAAAAAGAGAGTTAGAGCAATATGATCATATTTCATCAATAATATCAACTTTTTAACAACAATTAAAATTTTCAAGTATGTAATGTGAAAGAGAAATAAAATATTAAAAAATAAAAGAAGTTGTGGCGGATGAGTTATTAAGTAATGAAAATTTACCTAACAATTATGATTCATAATCAGACGTTAAAGGGTAAAATCTAGAAAAAGATATAAATATTTTTAGATTATTTGTAGTTATACAATGTTGTATAACTACACAAGGATTAGAGTAGAAGGTCTACGGTTTGATTGCAGATCGAATTTAATGAGGGGTTCGATTCCTCCCTAATCCTAATTACATTAGATGTAATATAAACAAACTACACATAGGCGTAAGCTCGTGTAGGTTTAGAAAAAGACATTTGTAAATAATAATAAAATTATTGCAATATAAGTCTTTTTACATAAAAAAAAATACAATATGAGAATATTAAAAAGTCACCCTTTATTAAAATTAGTTAATGGCTATTTAATTGATGCTCCTCAACCAAGTAATTTAAATTACTTATGGAATTTCGGATCATTATTAGCTGTGTGTTTAGTTATTCAATTAGTAACTGGTATAACATTAGCTATGGAGTTTTTTTGTGTAGCTATAAAATCTTACAAATTGCTGGAATACCCTTTCAAGGTCAATGGATAATCAGCAGGGCAGCTACTTATCGTTTAAGTAGAATCTTCAGAGACTAAAGGTAAGACAGGTAATATTATTTATCTGATGATATAGTCCAAATCTTCGAGAGAATAGATATAAAGGCAATTTTTATTTGTTATTATATTAAATTATATTGTTTTCAGACACGGTAGTCTATTTAATAGCAAATGAATAAACTTCAACGCCATAGGATGCTTGCGCTATATAGGCGCCATAAGTGATATTAATTTATCCAATTTTAGTACATTAAATAATAAAGGTGAAAAGGATCCAAATAAATTAAATCCTAATTGAGTTACAGGATTTGTAGATGCTGAGGGTTCTTTCACTATGTCAATTTTTAAGTCAAAATCTGCGGCTATTGGTTGAACTATCGAACCTTGTTTTATTATTACATTGCATGTAAAAGATATAGATTTATTAAAAAAAATTCAATTATTTTTTGGAGTAGGAACTGTTTCTACTGTAGGGCAAAAAGGAGCTTATTATAGAGTTAGATCGAGAGAGGGTTTAAAAGTTATTATTGCACATTTTATTAAATACCCTTTATTGACTACTAAAAGTTATAATTTTAATAATTTTTGTTACATCTTAGATTTAATGAATCAGAAATATCATACAAATGTAGAGGGGTTTTTAAGACTTGTTTCTTTAATAGATAAGTTGAATAATCCGTTATCTCCCTCTTTATTAGAAAATTTGTGTTCATTAGGGGAATTACCTAATGTAGATTTAGAGTTGCCCTCAAAGGAACCTATAGTATTAAGCGAAAAATTAGATCCTTGATGAATATCTGGATTTACAACAGGTGAGGGTTCATTTACATACTTTACACGTAATCGAAAAAAAGCTAGTGGGGAGTTGGTTAAAGATTATACATTAGCTTATGAAGTAAGTCAAAAAAGTGATAATTTATATGTTTTAAATTTAATAGCTGAAAGTTTTGAGTGTGGTAAAGTGTATAGTGAAATTAGAGGTGTAAGTAGATTTAGATTAGTAACTAAAGATTTAATTTTAAGTGAAATAGCTCCTTTTTTTGAAAAATATCCTTTAGAGGGTAATAAAAATTTACAATACAAATTATGAATACAATTAGTTAATATGCTACAAACAAGAGGTAGATCTGAACAAAGAGATATTGATGTAGAGAGATTAATTAAAGAATTATCTCAATTAAATAAATAAAAATTCGAATCTTTAAAAATGGCATTACAATCCTAGTGTTGCTGAAGCTTTTAATTCTGTTGAGCATATTATAAAGTGCTCTAAAAATTAAGTAAATTGCTGGAATACCTTTACCTTTATTGTATTTTATTGTTAAAGACAATCAGCAGGGCGCTAATAATAATAATTATTAATAGAACCTTCAGAGACTAGATACTTGACATTTAATTTTATTATTAGATGATGGTATAGTCCAATCTTTATTGAGAGATAAAGTAATGAAATGATTATTTATCTATGTTTTTTACTAAACATAATTTTATTATTGTCTATTTTTGTATCAGGGTTTAAAAATAAAATAAGATTCTGAAAATTTCTATTAACTTCTTCAAATAAAAATTATCATTCAATTTCTAATAATGATAATGAATTTTTATATTGATTTAGTGGTTTTACTGACGCTGAAGGTAATTTTTTAGTTACTATAGACCGTTCAAATGTTAAATTAAGATTTAAAATAAATTTACATCTTGATGATTTGATGGTTTTATATATTATACAATCCAGGTTAGGTTTTGGAAGGGTTGTAAAAGAACCAAAAAGAAATAGTTGCTATTATATAGTTGAAGATATATTAAATATAACTAAATTATGTGATATTTTAAAAAATTATCCTCTCCATACTAGTAAAAAATTAGATTTTGATTGTTTTTATGAAGTTTTGTTAATAAAAATTAACAATAAAACTTTGTCTGAAAAAAGTCTTGAAAAAATCAGATCTATAAAAGATAGTATGAACTCTAAAAGAGAGATTTTTACATGAAATATTTCGGAATCTCAAATTATAATAAACCCTAATTGATTTATAGGTTTTATTGAAGGTGAAGGTACTTTTGGTATTAGAACAGGATCATCTCTATATTTTCAAGTAGCGCAAAAAAATACTAGTCAAGATTGTTTAAATAGTATTACACAATTTTTGTTAGACTTGTCAAAAAATTCCAGAATAGAGAATGATTCAAGTAAAAAAGTACAACCTATAAATGTTTTAAATTCGATTAATGTAAGAACTAATGTGGTATCTTTATCTATTACTAGTGTAGATTCTTTATACTATTATTTATTACCTTTTTTAGAAAAATATCGTTTTTATAGTAGAAAAGAAATAGATTTTAATTTATGAAGAATGGCATTAATTTTAAAAATTAAAGGGTATTATTATACAACAGAAGGTAAAAATTTGTTTTTAGATATCTCAGAAATTTTTAACAAAAGATACAGTACAAATAATTTAACCGGTGACGTAAATAGTGTTATTGGTGTCTTAATTGAAAGATTTAATAATATTATAAAACTAGGTCCTCCTTTTAATGTTAAATTAAATATTCCTCATACAGAAAATGTACGTAAATATAGTATAGCTAATAGATCTGAAAATCCTAAAACAGTTTATGTATATGCTGATCATGAAATGATAAAAGGATCACCTTTTTCTTCATACAGTTTAGCACATAAGGCATTAGGCTTAAACCCCAGTAGTAATACATGTAATCGATATATCGATACTAATAGACTTTATAAAAATAAATATATTTTTACATCTAAGCCTATAGATAGTGCGTCTAGGGATTAGATTATAGTAGATAATAACCAAGATATAATAGTATGATTATGCGTGATGTAAATAACGGATGATTAATTCGTTACTTACATAGTAATACTGCTTCAGCTTTCTTTTTTTTGGTATATTTACACATAGGTAGAGGTATATACTATGGGTCATATAGAGCACCTAGAACTTTAGTATGAGTTATTGGTACAATCATCCTTATTGCTATGATAGGAACAGGATTCTTGGGTTATGCAGATAGCCCAAAATGGTTATATATTTTTATAATTATTTTTATAATTAGTTTTATTTTACTTTTAATTTGCATTTTTGATATAAAAGATCCTATTAGGATTAATTATCCCGTTTTACTAAATAGAAAGTCTAAATTTTATAATAAATTTTTTAATAATTTTAGTAAGAGAGAATATAGTACAACTTCTAGTGATAAATCTGAAAGGTTAGCCGGTATTATCAAAGAACTGGGCTTAAGCCCGGTATTTATTTATGAAAATTTAGATTTAGATACTACTAGAAAACAAGTATTAAACGATACTAGAGGTTTAAGTGGTATTTATATGATTCTTAATAAAGTTACTAAAGATTATTATATAGGTTCTGCTTCAACTAATAGACTTTATGCTAGATTTTGTAATCATCTTATTTACTTAAAAGGTAGTAAGATAGTTAAATTAGCAGTAAAGAAATACGAATTACGAAATTTTTCTTTCATGGTTTTAGAGCTATATCCTGATATTATTAATAAAGAAAATAATAGAGAATTATTAGATTTAGAGGATCGGTACTTAAAAATATTTTTACCTAATTATAATATATTAACAGAGGCGGGTTCTAGTTTTGGTTATAAGCATACAGAAGTGGATAGAAAGAAGATGAGAGATTTTTACAGTGATATTAGAAAGGAAAGGATAGGAAGTTTAAATAGAGGTAAAAAACTTTCTCCTGAAATAATAGATAAAATTAGAGAAAAAGCTTTAAACAGACCCCCTATGTCAGAAGATATTAGAAATAAATGTATCTGTCACACTAGATCTGTTATTTTATATAATTTAAATGGAACAGTATATGGAAAGTATCCTACTATTATTGATGCAGCTAAGGCTTTAAACTGTAACGAGAAAACTATTAGAAGGGCACTTCAAACAGACAAAAAATTAGTAAAAAGACAATGAATAGTAAAAGATTCAAATGAATAAATTAATGGTAATATAACCATAGTCCCATGAGTAAAAAATTTTTTGCAATTTTTATAGAAAAAAAAAATTTAAAGTGGTACACCCCGACAGGGGTGTAGAATAGTTATAAACTATTTGGCAATGTAGTGAAAACGATTAAAGAAGTTTATACTTTAAGATCGTCGGTTTTATAAAAAATCGCGACAGACTGGGTCACTATGGGTATCTGGAATGATGCTTAATGCACAGTCGAAACTTTTAGTTATTTGTTTAATAATTAACTGAGTATACGAATTTAAAGTTACTTAGGCTTATTATATTTAAATATGAGGCCCTATTATATAATAAGTAAGTTTGTATGTGTTACCTTATGGACAAATGTCACTATGAGGTGCTACTGTTAGCATACGCGGAGTAATAGCTGTAGTAAAATGCCACTAATTGCTGGAAACTCTTTTAAACAATTAAAGATAATCAGCAGGAAATAAAAATGGGAGCATTAAATAATGCTCTGCTCTTAAAACTTTTGTTTTATTTTATATTTCTTCAGAGACTATACGTGGTACATTTTTATTTAAGTTTTGAAATAAGTTTAGGTGTAAAAATTTAATTTTTTTTACATGTTTCATGCATAATAATAAAATATGAAGATATAGTCCGATCTATTAATGAAAGTTAATAATAGGAGAGTCGCGTCTCCTCTTTAGGGAAATTTTTATGTATATATTGGTCCTAAACCAACCTAAAAAATAAAATATATACAGGATTTTTAGGCTCTAAGGTTGATTGTATTACTTTTTTAATCGCATTTAATTTATCAGATAATTATTTAATTTATTTTTTAACTTATTTTTTTGATTCAGTATCTGAAAAAAGCCAACAAAAGAATAAAATATCTGATATAAATGTCCATAAAGAAAAAAAATCATCGCTGTTAGCGTCTAAATATGACGATTTTATAGAATGATTTGTAGGCCTTAGTGAAGCAGAATCTAATTTTTTAATAAGAACAAGAAAGAATGAAAAAGGAGAAGTAGGAGGTTTTGAATTTGTATTTAGAATTAGTCTTCATATTTCCATCTTTTCTCTTTCTCAGGTGAGGGCATGTACGCTTTAGCTACACAGCCTAGGGCCCTAGGCTGTTTCTTATAAAAAAAAGGTGTAGTCCTTGGACGCTTGCTTGGCTAAAAGCCCCACACTAGGACCAGCAAGCTGTAATTAACCAACACCAACTTTAGGGCCTAAAAATCATATTTAAAGATATATACATAAAAATAATGTATTACTTGATTTGTTACAATATGAGACCTTCCTTCAGGAATATCAGAACAAAAAGCGAATACAAAACTAACTTATAATGACTCTTTAGAATTTTATACTTTCTTAGAACCTAATTGAGTAACAGGTTTTATAGATGGTGAAGGATGTTTTTCTATAAAAATTCAAAGAAATAAAAAAATGAAATTAGGATGATCAGTAAAGCTTACATTTGAAATACATTTACACGAAAAAGATATAAAAATATTAGAAAATATAAAAGAATTTTTTGGAGGAATAGGAACAATATATAAGGGTAATAAAAGTTATACTTATAATGTGGGATCAGTATCAGAAATAGTAGACATTATTATACCTCATTTCGAAAAATATCCTTTATTAACGAGAAAAAATATAGATTTTAATTTATTTAAACAAGCTGCATTTATTATTAAAAATAAAGAGCATTTGACTGAACAAGGTTTTTTAAAACTTTTATCTATTAAATCTGTAATGCGAAATGGATTAACGGAAGTTTTAGCCGAAAGTTTCCCTAATATACCGCTTGCTAACGTAAATTTTGAAGTGAAGTTACCTAAAGTGTTAAATCCATATTGAATAGCTGGATTTACAGTAGGTGAAGGATCTTTTATGATTCATATTCAGAATCATAAAGAATTAAAATTAGGAAAAGCTGTAAAATTAAAATTTCAAATTACTCAACATGAAAATGATAAAGAATTATTAAATTTAATTTTAAATAGTTTAAATTGTGGTTTGTTAATTAGTAATAAAAATTGTAAAGTATTTGCGGTTTGAAAATTTGAAGATATTTTAAATAAAATTATACCTTTTTTTGAAAAATATCCTCTACTTGGGGATAAAAAATTAAATTACTTAGATTTTGTTAAAGCTGCAGATTTTATTAAAAATAAAAGACATTTAACACAAGAAGGGTTAGAAAAAATAGAATTTCTTAAAGCAGGTATGAATTATGGAAGATTGTATAAAGATTAATATTTTTATTATTTTATAATCTTATTTTATAAAGATGGGGAAGGCTTTCCCTTTTAGTGTAAACATGCTTATTAGGCCACAGAGAAGTTTTAGAGCATATTAAAGAAACTTTAGGTTGTGGAAGGTTAAATACTGAAAGAGACGTTTTAGTTTTTACAATATCTCAATTAAGTGATATTGAAAATATATTAATACCTTTGTTTGATTCATTCCCATTAAATACTACTAAATATTTGGATTATTTAAATTTTAAAGAAGCATTCTTTTTATTTAAACATCGAAAATCTAGTGCATTAAGTATACAACAAATATATTCAAATATTATGGAATTAAAAGAAAATATGAATGCGAAGAGAGTTAATTTTTTATTACCTGAAGGACATGTAATAAAGATAACTAGAAATTATTTA
Organism: Ambrosiella xylebori; assembly: GCA_002778035.1. Lineage (NCBI taxonomy): Eukaryota > Fungi > Ascomycota > Sordariomycetes > Microascales > Ceratocystidaceae > Ambrosiella > Ambrosiella xylebori. Next base: position 21,162 of record PCDO01000038.1, read on the forward strand.
ATAGGTTTTTTAGAAGGAGATGGATCTTATTATTTAAATCAAAAAGATATGACTGTTAGAATTTCCCTAGTCACTACAACAGTTAATAGAAAAGTTTTAGAAAAAATACGAGAATATATGTTAAATTTATTAGATGAACCTTCTTTTATATTAGGTAGTACTACTAAATTAATTGGTATTAACGATAAAAAAGTAAAAGGTGAAAATAGACCTATAACTATTTTAGAAATTTCTCAAATAGATTTTATAAATAATGTTTTAATACCTCATTTTGATTCTATTAAATTTAGAACTAAAAAATATAAAGATTATTTAGATTTTAGAACATTAGCTCGTTTAATTTTAGAAGGAAAATATTTAACTGAAAAAGGTAGAGAGTTAATAATAAAATTAGGTTCTAGTATGAATAATAATAGATTATCTACGTGTTTAAATCCGGTAGTTTTAGATGAAACTTTTAAATCAGAATTAGAACTTTTAATAAATTCAGAGCCTTTAATTCATATAGATTCAGAAGGAAGAGCTTTTATTGTTTTGGGTTCGAATGGAAAAATAAAATATATTAGATCTACTTATATTATAAAAGCTTATCTTTTAGATGGTTCTTTTAATTTTTTTACTAATGGTATTTCATGTGCTAAATTTTTTTATGTAAGTAATAATACTGTGACAACTAGATTAAATGATGGTAAACCTGTAAAAAATAAAGATGGTTTAGTAGTAGCTAAGTATATAAAAAGAATTCAAGCTTACTCTTCTCTTAAATAAAAAATTTTTTTTATTATAAGTTAGAAATAAAAATCACCTGTTAAGTAATTTGTATTACTAATTTAATTAGTGCCGTACCTTGAATTGGCCAAGACATAGTTGAGTTCGTTTGAGGAGGTTTCAGTGTTAATAACGCTACTTTAAATAGATTTTTTGCATTACATTTTGTTTTACCTTTTATATTAGCAGCTTTAGTATTAATGCATTTAATTGCTTTACATGATGTAGCAGGGTCAAGTAACCCTCTTGGTATTTCAGGATCTTATGATAGAATTCCTTTTGCTCCTTATTACCTATTTAAAGATTTAGTTACAATTTTTATATACATATTTGTATTAAGTGTGTTTGTTTTCTTTGCACCTAATTTCTTAGGTGATAGCGATAATTACATAATGGCTAATCCTATGCAAACACCTGCAGCTATTGTTCCTGAATGATATTTATTACCTTTCTATGCTATATTAAGATCAATCCCTAATAAATTATTAGGTGTTATTGCTATGTTAGCTGCTTTATTAATCTTAATGGCGTTACCTTACACAGATTTAGGTTACAGTAAAGGATTTCAATTCAGACCATTAAGTAAATTATCTTTCTACGTATTCGTAGCTAATTTTTTAGTTTTATTAATTATAGGAGCTAAACATGTAGAAAGTCCTTTCATTGAATTTGGTCAAATTTCTACTTTCTTATACTTTATGTGATTCTTAGTAATATTACCTGTTGTTTCTGTATTTGAAAATACTTTAGTAGCTTTAAGAACTAATACTATTAGTTCTTTAAAATAATATAATTAGAGGTGGTATAGCCATAAAACTAATGAAATTTATATCTTAATTATTATAATCAATAAATATTTATGGCTATATTAGTTTAAGTTATAGATAATTCTTATAATTTTTTTTCATTTAGTAAGAAAAATTATTTATTTTTTTAAGTTTTAAAAGCTTATATTTAAAAATAATTAGTAGTAAATAAAGTTATTTAAGTTATGGCTTATTTATGAGGGTGAGGATTAAATGTATATTTATCTATTTAATTTGGCGGGAAAATCTTACTAAAGTTTTTAGCAGAGGTGGCAGGTCGAAAGTATTAAAATATTTAAAATTTGTGGTAGCATTTTATAGGAACAAAGGTATCAGGTTAATATTTAATATCAATATATATCTTATACCTAAAATATAGATTTATTACTAAATAATAATTTATTACTTATCTAAGATATAATAGGGAGGCAGCGTCCGCTTCGGCCATAAATTGGTTATACCAATATTCCTTATAATAATTAATTGCTATAAAAGTGAGTCCAAGACCCAGGGGACTTGGAAGTCAGATATAATTTAAATAGTACTAAATATTAAAATATTTTAAGGTATAAAAATATAATGAAAATAAAGCAACTAAAAACAACCAAATTTATTAAATTTTCATTAGCAAGCTTGGTAATTTTATAGGGGGGGGTCTCAGGTTGGTCCGTAGGACTAGAAATAAAAATAAAGTAAGGTATGAATATTAAAATAATTGATTATATTATGTCTAGTGATCATTAAATTAAAATTATCTCCCTAATTACATAGCGAGAGCTAGCTCTACTATTGATTATTAGGTTTATTGACTTAAAAAAAATATGTTTCTATGAAATGCTACCTCTTCTGAATAGGAAATTTATTTAGGTTTTTAGGAGACCTGTTGTGATTAATGAAATCAGGCAATTAGGTAAAAGATAATATAAGCAGGAGGATCAACATATTCATTAATATATGATACATAAGCATCTATAGCTTTTACATACATCTGCTCTATTTCAGGAAGCGGGGTAATGCCCGTTTTTCTTTCGGATAAATTATTTGTATATTAATATCTGTTTCTGTTAAATGAGGCATTATTTCAGAAATATAATAATTCAATTTTGGAGTATTTAATTGCTCTTTATTTTTTTTCTTATTCTTCAGTTATTTCTTATTTTTTTTTTCTTTTTTAGGGTGCAGCCTGTTGTTTTTAATTATTTTTATTTAATTATTAAGATGTAAGGCAATATTAAATAACACCTTAACAACTATGGGGTTAACAATTTAGATTTTGGGAAAAAGCAACGAGCGCAACGCTAACCGCCTACGACACGATTGACAGAGGGGGGGGG
>PCDO01000038.1:24157-45031 GCA_002778035.1 Ambrosiella xylebori
TTTCGTATTTGGTGAGACTTTTATTATAACTCTACGGAGTTGAAAGTATTTTCTCTATAGATAGACGTTTTTATTTTATGTTGTTGAGTGTGTGCTATTTTGTACTTGTACCTATTAGTTAGTTAGTTGAGACTAACTTTAGGTATTCATATCCGATAGGGATTTCCTGTAAATTATATCTTAAGGAGATTCACAGTATTTTCTTTATAGTTTGACTATTTATTTGAGACTCGTTTTTGCCTTTCCCTTCTTAAGATTTAGGAGATTAAATTTTAGACCTTTAAATAAAGTAGTCTTAGGGGTGTTTGTAGCTAATTTATTAATGGCGTTAGGAAGGGTTAGGCCCTAGGCCTAGGCATGTAGAAAGTCCATTTATTGAAATTGGACAAATAAGTACTATGCTTTAGTTATTATTAATTGATTTACCCTTGATAAGTGTTTTTTAGGTTTGTTTTATAATAAAAAAAAATTATATTTCTTAATATATAAGTCCAAATTAATACTTAAAAATATAATGTATATATAATTAGTAGTTATATTATGTTTTTTTATATCTAGATCGTCTTGTAACAATTAATAAGTCTAGTTTTATGGTTAAACCTGGTTATAAATTTGTATTTTACTATTAGTTAGTAAGTACCTTTTATTTTTTTTAGATGTGGTTTGTCTTTTTTTTGCAGGGTTACTGATTTTTTTAAGTCAGTAAATGGTTGAGACCAATTATAAATTACAAGAAATTACTAAACTATCTTCTATAAAGATGGGAACTGAAAGATGATTATTTTCAACTAATGCTAAAGATATTGGTATTTTATATTTAATATTTGCATTATTTTCAGGTTTAATTGGAACTGGGTTTTCAGTTTTAATTAGATTAGAATTAAGTGGACCAGGGGTACAATTTATTTCAGATAATCAATTATTTAATGCTATAGTTACAGCTCACGCTATCCTTATGATTTTCTTTATGGTTATGCCGGCTTTAATTGGTGGATTTGGTAATTTCTTAATGCCACTTATGATAGGGGGACCGGATATGGCAAACAAACTGGTTCTCCTTTTTTCTAGTTTTATATTTTTTGTTAAAAATTCTTATTCTATTTTTAAAGATAGGGTAAAATTAAAAGTTTATTTTAGTAGTATGTCTCTTAATAAGAAGAATAATTTTGGTTCATATTTAGCTGGTCTATTTGAAGGGGATGGACATATTTGAATTCAGAAGCAAAAAGGTAGTAAATCACATAATCCTAGATTTTGTATTACTTTTAGTTTAAAAAATGAGGCTTTATGTAAGAAATTATTAGAAATTATCGGTTCAGGTTTTATTAGATATAAACACCAAGAAAATGCTTGTGTTTTAGTTGTTTCACCTGTTGTAGGATTAAAAAAAATAGTAGACATACTTAATGGGGAGTTAAGAACTCCTAAAATACATCAACTTCATAGTTTAATTGATTGGTTAAATAAAAATCATAATACTCAATTAGAAAAATTACCTTTAAATAGGGGTAGTTTAGAGGATAATAGTTGATTGAGTGGTTTTGTTGAGGCTGATGGTAGTTTTTCTGTGTTACATACTAAAACTGAAGATGGAGCTAAAAAGAGAAAAATCTCTTGTAGAATGCGAATTGAGCAAAGAATGTTAGATCCTACAACAAATGAGAGTTATAGTGATATATTGGGTCAAATATGTTCATTTTTAAATTGTAGTTTATTAACTAAAACGCAAAAAGCTACAAATAATACTTATTATACCTTAGCTGCATCTAGTAAGGTATCTTTAGCTATTTTAATTAAATATTTCAGCAAGTATCCTTTATTTTCAAGTAAATATTTAGATTATAAAGATTGAGAGCAAGTAGCTACTTTAATTATTAATAACCAACATTTATCTGAAGAAGGGATAAATACAGTTGAACTTGCACGTAGCCATATGAACACTAAAAGAACTGAATTTAATTGAGATCATTTAAAAAATTTTGGATAATTTCGATTAAGGTTTGTATTAGTATAATACAGTAAATTTAAGTATGAAGGAAAAGATTATCCGGTTTTGAATCAATTAATTTGTTATTTTAAGAATAGACTTTCTAATTAAGTAGCGTTCAGTTTAATCGTTTTAGTAGCCCTCCGGGCTCTTGTAGCTTGCACTTTACTTAATTTATAGTAATCTTAGTTAGGAAGGGGGTGGTCGGAGGGATTAAATAACAAAAAAAAATAACAAAAAAATAACAAAAAAATAACAAAAAATATAAAACTACGCGCTTTATAGCTTATTGCGCAGAAAATAAATTAAAGGGAATGCCGTTATAAGATGTAAATTTTATAATTATTATTTTGCTATAAGCATGTAATCTCTCGAAATAGAGTCTTTGACTCGGTTAACAGATGTATTGACACCTAATTTAACAGTTATAATATTGTTAAAAGTATATAGTATACTGAATTAGTCGTAACACTAATACATACATGGGAGGGTTATGCTGGAAACCAACAGGTATTATATACTTAAGTAGGATCCTCAGAGACTTTAATAAATTAATTAGCTAGTAAATTAATTTATTAAGAATGTATAGTTTTTATACATTAATACGCAAAACTCCAATTTTTTCTAATTAAACTAGATAGTTAGATGCCTAGCGTACCCCTTTATTTCGCGAGGTTAACAACAATTGGATGAAGACATAGTCCGTTTAGGTAAGAAATTACTTAATTTTTTTTTTGATTCCCTAGATTAAATAATATTAGTTTTTGATTATTACCTCCAAGTTTAACCTTAATCGTATTCTCGGCTTGTATTGAAGGAGGAGCTGGTACAGGATGAACGCTTTTAAAGGATAAGGCGTTGCTTTTCGGTAACGAAGAGGCAATAAAACTCTTCTCGATGCGCGAAACTCTTCTAATTTTTATAATACATGTTATTGACTACTCATGCTTTAAAGATATTATATTTTTATTAAAAGCGTATGTAAAAATGTCAATTTCACGGAGACAATGTGCCTGGGTAGAAACTAAAAATTATTCTACCCATCAGAGACTTAACGAAGAGTATCCAGATAAAAATAATAGAAGTTGATTTGAACAATGATTAGTTGGAGTAACTGATGGAGATGGTTCTTTTACTATTGTACGTCAAAATAATAAGTGAAATTTAGCTTTTAAAATAAGTCAATCAAGATATAATCTGAGACTTCTTAATTACATAAAAAAAGAGTTAGGGGTGGGTTCTATTACTACTGATAAAACTAAAGGACAGTTTTTTATTAGAGATAGACAAAAACTTCATGATATTATATTTCCTATATTTGATAAATATCCTTTATTAACAAGTAAAATGTTCAATTATGAAAGATTTAGACAAGCTTATTTTGTTTTAGAAGATGCTAGTTTAACTAAAAATGAGAAAGATATAAAATTATTTGAACTTAAAAAAAGTAGTATACCTAATTCTTATATTTCTCCTGTTTGAAGTGAAGCTAATTTACCTTTAAAAAGTATTAATGATTTAAATAATGTAATGACTAAACCATGATTAGTAGGCTTTATTGAAGCCGAAGGTAGTTTCTATTTAGTTAAAAAAGCTGAAGATAGAATTGTCCATGCTTTTGGTCTAACACAAAAACTGGATTCAATTGTTTTAGAAGCTATAGGACTTAAGCTACATATAGCTACTAAAGTAAAGTATAAATCTCAACATAATTTTTATATTTTAGATACTACTAATTCTAGAGCTATTGAAAATATTATAGATTATTTTAGAAATACAATGAAAGGTATGAAAGCTGTTGAATATAGAATATGATGTAGATCATATATTAAACATAAAGGAAATTTTTTAAAGCTAGAAGAAGTAAGAAATATCATTAGAAAATTAAGAACTAATTTACAAAAAGTAGAACAATAATCATATTATTTTTTTTTTATTTGGATAAAGGTATAGTCCGAACAACAAAGAGATTTGTTGAGTATAATGATAATTTAAATAAGATAAGTATTATTTAAATGAGGTTATCAACACATTTTTGTTATCCTCCGCTAGCAGGATTACAAAGTCATAGTGGACCTAGTGTTGATTTAGCTATTTTTTCATTACATTTATCAGGTGTTTCTAGTCTTTTAGGTGCAATTAATTTCATTACAACAGTTGCTAATATGAGAACACCAGGTATTAGATTACATAATTAAAATAAGCCTTTATTGTGTAAAAGAGCCAAATTCCGGGGAAGCCCTAAAGTTTTAGTAACCAAAGTTATAAAGGAAACTTTAGAATTGGCCTGATTAATGATTCAGGGTAAGGTAACATCACTAAAAATGAAATAATAATATATTATTGAAATGGGTAATCGTGGATCTAAATCAGTATTTAGTTTATTAATTTTAAGCTTTTATTAGGCTTAGTAATATATACTATTACTGTAAAAGAGCAACGAGTAGATGGTTCTTCGATATCTATAAATTTAGATTTCGTAAGGTGTACTCTAGTTACTAGGGAAACCTAGTATTAGTTTAAATTTGTTAATAATTTTATTTTTAGATTATTGACTAAATTTATACCTAAAATTAATATTATATAAATATTAATAATCGAATTATACTACTAGTTCTAATAGTCTTAATCCTTGATTTATAACAGGTTTCAGTGATGCTGAAGCTAGTTTTATTCTAAATATTAATAAACATCCTAAATTAAAAATAGGATGAAGTATTAAATTAGGGGGAGGGTGTGTAAGCTTAATTAAGAATCGTAGTGTAAGTATAGATGTTTAATCTAGAGATTATTTTTTATATTGTATTAGTTGTATTTCGAAGATATTAAATTATTTTTTAATTTTATTAAAAATTATTCAAAACTCTGATTGATTGGCCAGAGGCCCAGCAAGCTCTAGAGTTATAAAGAAATTAAAGTATATATGCCTTAGAAAATATACTACTAGTTCTAATAGTCTTAATTCTTGGTTTGTAACTGGATTTTGTGATGGGGAGGCTTCTTTTATTGTTAATATATATAAAAGTCCTTCTACTACAACTGGGTGATATGTTAGAATAGGTTTTACTCTACATCTGAAAGCTAAAGAACTTGAATTATTAAAATTAATTCAAATTTATTTTGGTAATGTAGGGAGTATTCAATATAATAAAGATGGCTCTATCACTTATTCAGTCACAAATTTAAAAGATTTAATTAATATAATTATACCACATTTTGATAAATATCCGCTTTTAACTCAAAAAAATGCAGATTTTCAGCTATTTAAACAAATAAGTATTCTTATGCTTAATAAAGAACATCTTAATATTAAAGGTATACATAATATTTTGAGTATTAGAGCAGCAATTAATTGAGGATTATCAGAAAGATTAAAAGAATTTTTTCCTGAGATAATACCTGTAGCTAGACCTAAAGTAAACAAAAAGGAAAACGTGGATCCAAACTGATTAGTAGGATTTGTCGTTGCTGAAGGAAGTTTTTTTGTATCTATATATAAATCTAGAACAAAAATAGGGTATGCTGTAAAATTAAATTTTAGTATAGGTCAAAATAGTCGTGACTGTGAATTACTTATGAGTTGTATTAATCTTTTAGGTTGCGGTAGAATTGTTAATAAACCTAAAACTACTTCTGTTGAACTTCTTGTAACTAGTTTCAATGATATTATTAATATAATAATACCATTTTTTAGTAAACATTCTTTATTAGGTATTAAGTTTAAGGATTATGAGGATTTTTGTAAAATAGCTTTATTAATGCAAGATAAATTACATTTGACTAATGAAGGTTTAGAGGATATTAGAAAAATATATTTAAACATGAATCAAAGAAGAATTTAGTACACTCTAAAGATGCGGATATTTTATATTCGTTACAACGTTATTTTGGTTTTGGTAATGTATCTATTTATGGCGATAAAGTATTATATCAAGTATCTAAATTAAGCGACTTAGAGTGTATTATTTCACATTTTAATCAATACCCACTTAAATCTCAAAAATACTCAGATTATTTATTATTTAAACAAGCTTTTGAAATTGTTAAAGATAAATTGCATACTACTGAAATTGGTTTACAAAAATTATTAAGTATTAGAGCTTCTATTAATAAAGGTTTATCTGAAAGATTGAAAATAGATTTTAGTAATATTATTCCTGCATTAAGACCAGAAGTTCCAAGAGCTAGTTTAAATTTTGAAAATGTAGACGATAAATTTTGAGTATTAGGATTTGTTAGTGGAGAAGGGTGTTTTTTTGTTAAAACTAGTAAATCTAAGACACATAAATTAGGTGTTAGTGTGGCATTAGCTTTTTTAGTTTCTCAAAATTTACGTGATTATCCTTTATTGGAAGAATTGAAAAATTTTTTTAGTTGTGGTACATTAACTACTACTGAATTATCTGATATTGGAACATTTAATGTCAGAAGTATTTCTGATGTTTTAGATAAAATTATACCTTTTTTTGAAGAGTATCAGATATTAGGGGAAAAACAACAAAATTTTAAAGATTTTAAAGAAGCATCCTTATTAATTAAATCAAAAGAACATTTAACTCAAGAAGGATTAGATAAAATTATATTAATCAAATCTAGAATGAATTTTAAAAGATAAATTAGAATATAAGTAATATAAAAATTTTTATGCTTAATACAGTTATTTTAATTTTTATTTAGGGCTAATTTATAGTCCCTTAGGACCAGCAAGCTCCATATTTAATAAAAACAAAAAAATAATTTAGTATCTTGGCGCTACCTTTTTAGGTATTAAGTTTAATTTAAAGTTCCGCAAGTATTAATAAAGTAAATTATTATTAATAGTTGTAACGAATATGGCTTTATTCGGATGAGCTGTAGTTATTACAGCTGTATTATTATTATTATCATTACCTGTCTTAGCTGGTAGTATTCTGCCAGCGATATATTTGGCTAATTGCTGGAAAGAGATATTTGTATCTATTATATCTTTATCAGCAGGATGCTTAATAAATTTATTAAGTATCTTCAGAGACTATATGTCAAAATTTGTATGTTATAATAAATTTAATTCTTATAAATTTTATTCTACATGTTCAACTTTTAATAATAACAATAGCAATTTTGATTCAAAATTTGCTTCTTATTTAGCAGGTTTAATAGAAGGAGATGGTACAATTGTAACTCCAAAGGTAGAAAGATCACCTAAAGGTAAATTATACTACCCTACTATTCAAATAGTTTTTGATATAAGAGATTTTCCTTTAGCTCAAATTATACAATCAAAGTTAAAACACGGTTCTTTGGCTAGAAAAAAAGGTACTAATGCTTATATATTAACTATAAATAATTTTGAAGGTATGATTTTAATAGTAAATATTATTAATGGTTATATGAGAACTCCAAAAATTATTTCTTTATATAATTTGATTGAATTTTTAAACCTTAAATTTAATTTAAATATTGAAAAAAAAGATAAAGATAAAAGTTCTATTTATTCTAATTCTTGATTAGCAGGGTTTATTGATGCAGATGGCCATTTTTCAGTTAGAACTACCCTAGAAGGTAAATATCCTAAGATTGAGTGTAAATTTGAGTTATCTCAAAGACAAAATGATCATAATAATGAAAATAATTATGAATTTTTAAATTTAATTGCAGATTTTTTAACTACTTCTGTTAAAAAAATTAGAATGGATAAACCTAAACCTGAATATAGAGTTAGAACTACTAGTTTAAAAGGGAATTTAATATTGGTAGATTATTTAGATAAATTCCCTTTATTTTCAAGTAAATATCTAAATTATAAAGATTGAAAAATTATTTTAAATTATTTTGAAGCTAAATTGCATACTAATCCGGATGTTATTAAAAAAATTGTAGATATAAAATCACAAATGAATAATAATAGAACTTATTTTAATTGAGATCATTTAGAATCTTTATATAACTTATACAAATAAGAGATAGTCCAGACAATATGGTGACATATTGAGTGTTTACCTTAAACGTTATCGTTTTTGAGATTTAATTAAATCATGAGACATAGTCTAGTAAATCAATAATTTTGGGAATCACTATGGTGCTTACTGATCGTAATTTTAATACTTCATTCTTCGAAACAGCTGGAGGAGGAGATCCTATCTTATTCCAACATCTTTTCTTTAAAGAAATTTTAATAGAGCGTCAATACGCGTCATATTTTATTTATTTTAGTCTTTTTTTTATCATAATTTATTTTTATAAATGGGTATTTATTTTATTTAATTATTTTATGTTTAATTTTAATGTTTTATGTATTTCTCGGAATACAAGTAAGGTGGCGGCGCTAAGTATTTCACTTGACCAGACTGGCGCGCTAGGTATGGATTATACATATAAATTAAATTTTTCCAAATTTAATGAAAGTTATACACAATATTTACCTAATACAACTTTACCGACTGAAAAATTTTTAACTTGATTAGTTGGGTTTACAGAAGGAGAGGGGTCATTTATAGTGAATAATAGAGGTGATTTGGTTTTTGTAATTACGCAAAGTAACTCTGATATAAATGTTTTAAACTTTATAAAAGAAACTTTAGGGTTTGGTAAAGTAATTGCTCAATCAAGTCATACTAGTAGATATGTTATTCAAAATAAAAAAGAAATAGAATTGATCGTTCATTTATTTAACGGTAATTTAGTTTTACCTACTAAAAAAAAGAGATTTTCAAAATTTGTAGAAGGTTTCAATGTTTGGGTTAGTAAAGGTAGAATTAGATTAAATCCTGTTGAATTTAAAGATCGTTTTATTTTACCAAGTTTATCTAATAATTGGTTGTTAGGATTTGTAGACGGTGAAGGTTGTTTTACTTGTTCAATAGGAAAAGATAAAGGATTCAGTTTTAATTTCAATATTTCTAAAAAATGAGAGGAAAATGTCAAAGTTTTAGAACATTTATGTGTTTTATTTAAAGGTGGAGTAGTGACAAAGCATACTGCGGATAATGTTTATGAATATAGAATAGGAGGAGTACAAAATTGTAAAAATGTATTTTCTTATTTTGATAATAATACATTATATACTAAAAAATCTCAATCTTATATTTTATGAAAAGAATTACATAAAAATTTATTAAATAAAGATCATTTAGATTCTCTAAAAAGAGCAGGTATGATTGAAAAAGCTAGAATGATAAATAAAATTAATTAAAATTTAGGAAAATAAGTAAAGGCTTAATGTTAAGTTAAATATCTTTTAAGGCAGATTTAAAATAAAGACCTGAAAAAGAAAATATTGTTTATAATATGCCTAAGCTTAGTTAATATTTAGTTATTACTGCTTGCAACTGTTAAGTAATATAATATATATAATAGTGTATATATTTATTACATATCAATATATTTTTTAATAATGAATTGATATAAGAAAAAGTTAGTATAAATATTAGCAATACTGATGTTAACGGCCAATAAGTATTCTTGTTTAAAGGCCGTTGGTTAATAAATAACTGCTACAGACTGGTTCATCGGTAGGTAGCTGAAATGCTGCTTAATGTACAGTCGATTTCTTTTATACTTTATGTATATATAAGCCCAAAGGGCTGCAGTGAGCAGCCAATTTGGTACTTAGATTTAATGAAAGAACATAAAAAAAATTTTTTTTATGCAAAGTTAAATTTTAAGAAATGGATTCTTCGGTCATCCTGAGGTTTATATATTAATTATTCCTGCTTTTGGAATAGTTAGTACAACATTGTCAGCAAATTCAAGTAAAACTATATTCGGTTACATCGGAATGGTTTACGCCATGATGTCAATTGGAATATTAGGATTTATTGTATGAAGTCATATTGAGGCTTCACCCTATAGCGATATAGGGAATATAATTTATTTTGCTATATGCTGGAACAGTTTAGTACTAATAAGTACCTTGAAAGGTAAAAATCTTATTATTTATACTCAATCAGCAGGCAATTTGTCCCTGTATTCGGGGAGCGTTAGCGCACCTTGGGATAATAAACAAAGTGCTTCAGAGACTACACGCAAAACATCTTTTAATTTTATAGCTTTCCGTGATTATTATAATACATTATTTAAAAATAATTATCAATTATCTGATGATTGATTAACTTGATTTATTGGTTTTGCAGAAGGAGATGGAGCTATTCAAACTTATGGTAATGGTACTAGAATGCGTTTTGTTCTTACTCAAAAAGAAAGTTTAATATTATATGATATTAAAAATAAATTAAATATAGGTGAAGTTAGACATTTCCCTCAGGGGAAAAGAGGTAAAAATAATGATTTTTACAGATTAATGGTTGATGATCCTTCGCATATCTTGTTGTTATCTTATTTATTTAATGGTAATTTAGCCCTTAACTATAGAATTGAACAATTAGCTCTTTGAGTCAATGTTTTAAATCACCGTTTTGGGTTAAACACTATTGAATTAAATAGTACACCTGTTACAATTACTTTATTAGATGCTTGATTGTCAGGATTTACTGACGCTGAGGGATGTTTTAATGTATCTATTACAGCAAATTATAGATATGTTTTAGGATATGTGATTAAATTGCGTTATTTATTAGATCAAAAAGATAATATTATACTTACTAAAGTATGTGAATTATTTGGATTTGGTAAAGTTTCATTAAGATCAGGTACTGAAGATGTCTATCGTTATACTGCTACAGGGTTTAAACCTTTAAACGATGTAGTTAGATATTTTAAAGCTTTCCCGTTACGTACAAAAAAAGCTTTTTCTTTTGAAAGATGATTGACTGTACATAATATAGTATGTAATAAATTACATTTAACACCCGAAGGGTTAAATGAAGTAAGAATAATACAAAAACAAATCAATTTAAATAATAGTATTACTAATAAAACAGGACAAGCTTAAAGATGAAGATATAGTCCGATACCTTCCGATAGGAAGGCATACTTATAGTATGAGTAAATTATTTATTTCAATTTATTAACAATAAAAATAACTAAGTAAATTAGTAAATAAAAAATGATTAGTTATTTTAAATTTTGCTTAAAATGCAGGGTATCGTCTCCGAGCAATATGAAAATAATAATTCAGAATTATCTTTTACAAAATTTAATAAACTTTATTCTGAAAAATTTAATATTACATTAGATGAGGATTGATTAGGTTGATTTGTTGGTTTTTCTGAAGGAGATGGGTATTTAGGAGTTAATGATAATATACCAGTATTTGTTTTAACACAAAAAGAATCTAAAGTATTATATTATATAAGAGATATTCTTAATATAGGTTATGTGAAAAAATTTGATAACTTCTATAGATTTATTGTTAGAGATAGATCTAGTATTATATTATTATTTCATTTGTTCAATGGTAATCTACATATTAAACATAAAATCGATCAATTAATAAAATGATCCGAATTATTAAACTGTAATAGTGATCTTCAAAATGTTTTATTTGAAGTTAAAGCTAAACCTGTAAAATTATCACTTAACAATAGCTGGTTTTCAGGGTTTGTAGACGCTGAAGGTTGTTTTAATGTTTATGTATCTAAAAATAATAAAGCTATTAGTTTAAGATTTATTGTAGATCAACAAGAAGGATTATATTTATTTAATGATTTAAAAAATATCTTAGATTCGGGATCAATTTATGCACGTAAAAATAATAATTATAGATTTGTTATATCAAATATAAATAAATTATCATTAGTTTTAGAATATTTTAATGTTTATGTTTTAAGATCTAAAAAACAATTTGCATTTGAAAAATGAAAAATAATTTATGATTGTGTTTTAAATAAAGAACATAAAACTTCTGAAGGAATGGCCAAATTAAAAGAATTAAGTAAATTAATAAATCAAGATAATGATTAGTTATTTTAAATTTTGCATTAATTTTCTAATTAGGTGCAGAGGGTGGTAGTTACAAATCCCTCTTAGTTATTATTATTCATAGCAACTTCTTTGAGAAATATGAGAAATTACATAATTATATATGTTTTAAATAATAACTTGACAAGGTGAAAACGGTTAACATTGCTCTTGATTGAAGACCGTCGGTGACAATGATCATCGCTACAGACTGGATCACCTTAGTATAGCTGGAATGCTTGCTAATGTACAGTCGGAGTTTAGTAATTTAAATTTATAAATGGATTGGTGTAAAGAGATTAATATATAAGATAGAATTATAAAGACCGGTGTCGTAAAGCTCAGCTCGGATTTCTATAATTTATATTTTAATGTTTAGAACATTAAAAAAACACCTAGATATATTTGATTCATAATTAGTTTATGAAGGCATGCTTAGGCCCTAATATATTTATCTAAACTTGCATATGTATACAGTAGGATTAGATGTCGATACTAGAGCTTATTTCACAGCTGCTACTTTAATAATAGCAGTACCTACAGGAATTAAAATATTCTCATGGTTGTCGGCCTCATTTAGAAAGAGGCTTTTGACCAAAGATAATAAAAGAAGTGTTTTCCTGAGCACTTTACTAATTTTTAATAGTTTAGTTATTTTTATATTTAGATTGTTAGTTGAAATTGTCTTTAGAATTAAGGACGTTTTACACCAAAATTTCAAAAATAATTCTAATAATTCTTATATGTTAAATATAAAATTGTCAGGTATTAAGTATGGTCCTATAGGGTCGCATAAAATAGGGTTAAGATATTATTCTTCAAAGGGACCTGAATTAACTTCAAAGATATCAGAGTTAATAAATAAAAATGGATCTTTTGATATTTTATTCGTTAAAAGTAAAAAAACTAAATTAGGTGAAGCAGTTATTTTTAATTTTATTGTGGAGGTAGAAATTCGTGAAGATAATTACGATATTGATTTATTAAATGAATTAAAGTACTTTTTCAAAGATTGCGGAAAAATTGAAATTAGAAAGAATACCGCTCGTTATATAGTTAAAGATTTAAAAAGTATTAATGAAAAAGTTATTCCTTTATTAGATAAATATAATTTACAAAATAATTTATTTTATGAAAATTGAAAAAGAGGAATAAACTTAGTTAATTGCATTAACACATATACGATTGAAATCTTAAATGAGCTTAAGCAAATAAAATTATTTATTAAAGGAATTAAAACTAATAACGAATTAAGTGTAGTGCCTTATGGATCTAATTTGGGTTCTACAGTCGGTTATGCTAAATTTTCTAATTTAGAACGTTCTTTAATTAGAATTCCTTTAAACTTAAGATCTGTTTTTATAGGTATTATACTTTCTGATGCCTCAATTCAAAAAAGTAATTTAGGAGGGGACGCTAGATTGCAATTTAAACAGAAGTATAGTCAATTAGAGTATTTGTATTCAGTTTTTTTCGAGTTATCTCACTATTGCTCTCAAAGTCCAAGTGTTTATACTACAATTGTTCATAAAAAATTACACTATGCTTTAAGTTTTACTACTAGAAGTCTTCCTTGTATTACAGATTTATATAATTTATTTTATCCCGAAGGAAAAAAAATAATTCCTCAAAATATTTATGATTTATTAACTTGAAGAGCTTTAGTGCATTGAATCCAAGGAGATGGAACATATAGTTCGGGAATAACTATTCAAACTCAATCTTTTACTGTTCAAGAAATAGTTATATTGATGAATGTTTTAATGATTAAATTCCGGTTAGATTGTTCAATACATGTTCAAGGTTCATATTATGTTTTATATATTAAAAGTAAATCAGTTAAACAAAATTTAGACCATATGCTTCCTTATATTTGTCCTAGTATGTTATATAAATTTAAAGGACCACAATTTAAAGTTAAAAATAAATATACTACTATAAATTAGTTATATTATCGATGTGGCAAACTCGAGAGACATCTAGAATAAGGAATTAATATTTAGTTACAAAATATCAACTTATTTTAGATTATCGTCGAACTAAGTGATTATACTAAAGTATAATTAAATATGCTTAAAGAGTATATTTAAAAGACTATTATTAAATAGTTTTTCTAAAAGCGTAGAGGCCAGATGCCACACTTACTTCTAAGTATTAAATAAGTTTTTTTAAATATATTTTAATATAAGAATAATGAAGGAATGGTCCAGATCACTAGTGATAGACAGTGCCTTAAATAAGTACTTAAGTATAGATATATATATTAATTATCCATGTCTATATGAGATGTAAAGCAATCTAAATCTGAAATGATTGAATGCCCTACTCTGAGCTACGTGTTATGGAGGATCTATTAAATTAACAGCTCCTATGTATTTCGCATTAGGATTTGTATTTATGTTTACTATTGGAGGATTAATAAACCACTTGGTTCTCCCTTTAAAGATCACTATTTGCTGGGAACTTCTGACAATTATATTACTAGGTATTTATTTAGTGAAAATATATAATTTTGAACAATCAGCAGGTAACCAACGGATATATAAAAATATCTCAGTAGGAACCTCAGAGACTACACGTGATCCTCGTAACATATTTACGAGAAGATATAGTCCATTAAATAAAATTTCATTAATTCCTTTATATAATAAAGTTTCTATTCGTCATTTCTCTTCTTCTAATAATGAAGATAATACAAATAATCTAAATCCTATTAAAATTTATAATAATTTTAAAGATGAAAGATCTACAATATTAAAAGAACAAAAGGATAAATCAGGTGTCTATTGTTTTATTAATAATATCAATAATCACTCTTATGTAGGTAGTTCTATTAATTTAGCTTCTAGAATGAAAAATTATCTTAATAATACTTTTTTAAAGAGTAGACAAAATATAAATATGCCTATCGTTAAAGCTTTACTTAAGTATGATCAATCAAATTTTACTTTGTTTATAATAGAGCACGTAGATGTTCAATTTTTAACTATTAAAGAAACTCATTATATTACAACAGTATTGCCTTATTACAATATATTAAAACAAGGTTATTCTTCTTTAGGTTACAAACATACAAATGAAACTAAAGAACTTTTATCTCAACTAGCAAAAAATAGGGTACACAATGAGACAACTAAAAGTTTAATAGCTAAAGCTTTAATAGGTGAAAATAATCCTTTTTATAATAAAAGTCATTCAATGGAAAGTAAAGTAAGAATGATTGAAGCTAATTTAGCTTACCCCGTCTATTTATATAATTCATTTAAAGAATTATTAGTTATCTTTCCTTCCGTTACAACTTTAGCCAAATTAATTAAATCTAATCATTCTACTATAGTTAGTAGAATAAAAGAACAATCTATTTTTAGAGGAGAGTGATATTTTTCAAATTTACCTTATCATGTAAATGATACTCCTATAATTACTAATTGAAGATCTAAAGAATCTGAAGAATTAGTATTAAGTATAAACAATAGCAGCCATATCGTAAAAGGGGTGTTTGTATATGATGTTAATAGAAAATTTATAGGTAAATATGATGGAGTTACAGATGCTCAAAGAGCTTTAAATATAAATCATAGTACTATTAAAAGATATGCTAGAATATGTGGGAGTTATAATGGTTATATTTTTAGTTACGAGAGATTGAAAGATTAATGATTTTTTATTCTTCTATTTTAGACCTGGTAGCTATAACAGGTCTAAGGAATAAAGAAAATAAGATTATAGTATATTAAATTTAAGTTTAATTTCTATAATTGTTTTTTATGTATAGATTACTATAAATTTAGTCCGATATCCAGGGTATGCCGTAAGCATATCTCCAGATACTAGGGATTAGTAATTAAATATTACATAAATTTTTATTATTTTACTTTGGGAAGGTGAGTGGAGTTTTATTAGCTAATGCTTCATTAGATGTTGCATTCCATGATACTTACTACGTAGTAGCTCAATTGGGCCTTAATAATCTTTTAGGTTATTTCGCATTTGGCTATATGCTGGAAAATATATTTTTAGGTTATTATCTACTATATGTAATATATTATTATCTTTTAAAAATAGATGCACATAGAATCTTACAATTTCTTCTTATATGTAGTGAAAATGATAATAAACCTGTGTTTATAGAAAACATGAATATACAATCAGCAGAAAACTGTAAAGGATTCTCAGAGACTACACGCCAAATATCTGATTCAAAAGATAAGGATCTTAAAGAATTTTTTAAATGATTAGCAGGTGTTATAGACGGTGACGGAAACTTTGATATTAGAAATATTAGTTCTAAGTTAGTTTTAAAAGCTATTAGAATTAAATTACATGACAGAGATATTAGAATTCTAAGTTATATTCAAAATACTTTACACATAGGTCGAATTAGATCTGATAAAAATAAACCACACTCAATGTGAATTATCAGTAAGAAAGAAGAAATGTTATATTTAATTAATAATATTAACGGTTTAATTAGATTAAAAGTATCAGGATTAATTAAATCTTGTGATTATTTAGGTATAGAATATAAAGAAGCAAATTATAATATTGAGCCGTATGATCCTTATTTAGCAGGACTAGTCGATACAGATGGTAGTATTGTGTTTAATTATGCTGGAAATAGAATAGAATGTAATTTAGAATTTCAACGTAATGAATTTAGTAATAAATTAAATTTCGACAATGTAATTCCTCATTATAAACCTGCTGTTTTAATCCGAGAATCTCATGACTCTATAGCATATAAGTACCAGAATGTTAAAGGTATGGTATTCTTATATGATTATTTTATGAAAAATAGATTATATTCTGATTTTAAATTTTATAGAGTTTCTAAAATTAAAAAATTCTTAGATGTAAGAGAATTTAAAAATGAACCTAAGGATAGTTTAGAATTTAAAAAGTATTCTGAATTTGTTTTAGATTGAATTCAATATAAAAATCCTTTATGATACAAAGTACCTTTTGTAGAAAAAATTAGATAATGATATAGTCCACTATTTAGAAAATAGATTTAATTATCTTTTTTTTTAATCGGCATTTCCACTATGTTTTAAGTATGGGAGCAGTGTTTGCAATGTTTAGTGCATGATACTATTGAATACCTAAAATGATAGGTTTAACTTATGATTTAACTTTAGCAAAAGTTCAATTCTGAATCTTATTTGCGGGGGTTAATATCACTTTCTTCCCTCAACATTTCTTAGGTCTACAAGGAATGCCTCGTAGAATTAGTGATTACCCTGATGCTTATGCAGGTTGAAATTTAATTAGTAGTTTTGGTTCAATAGTTAGTGTAGTATCTGCTACATTATTCTTGTTTATAGTTTATAAACAATTAGTAGAAGGCCAAGCTGCAGCTAGAAATATTTGATTAGCTCCGCAATTCTTTTCCGATACTCTTAGAGTTTTAACAAGTAGAAGTGCTAATAGTTTAGAGTGAGCATTATTATCACCTCCTGCTCCACATCCTTTTGTATCATTAGCAAAACAAAGTTCTGTGAGGAAATTTTTTTGCTAAATTAAATTCTTATCAAGTTACAGGGTTTTGTGATGCAGAAGCGAGTTTTACTGTTTCTTTAATTTTAAATAAATCTAAATATTATGTCAGATGTATTTTTAAACTAGGTCTAAATGCTAGAGATTCCGATTTTTTAAATAATATTGTCTCTTTCTTCGGTGTAGGGAAAGTTTATTCTGATGGTGTGAGAAATGTACAATATGTTGTTCAAACAGTTAAAGAATTGGAAGTTATTATTAATCATTTTGATAACTACCCTTTAATTACTAAGAAAAAAGCGGATTTTGACTTATTTAAACAAATTGTAAATTTAGTTAAAGATAAAAAACATTTAACACCAGATGGTTTACAAGAAGTTGTAAATTTAAAAGCTTCACTTGGTTGAGGATTAAGTGAAGAGTTGTTAAATAAATTTCCTAATACTATTCCAGTTGTTAAACCGGAAGTACCTAATCTAGAAATACCTAGTCCTTATTGATTAGCAGGGTTTGTTGACGGTGATGGTAGTGTTACTATTAGAGTTATTAAATCTGCTTTATATAAGTTAGGTTATTCTACTAGTTTAGGATTTATTATTACACAAGATATTCGTGATGCCGTTTTATTAGAAAGTTTTGTAAATTATTTTTCTTGTGGAGGATTTAGTTTATCATCTGACAAGGAATCTTGTGAGTACCATGTTCATAAATTAGATGATATTTTAAATATTATTATACCTTTTTTCAATAAGTATCCGCTTTTAACAACAAAAGCTTTAGATTTTAAAGATTTCAATGAAGCTGCTAATATTCTTAAATCTAAAGGGCATTTAACTGAAGAAGGGTTTGAACGTATTTTAGAATTAAAATCTGGTATGAATAGTAATAGATATTTAAAATAATATTTAGATTTAAACATACAAATAATTACCCTTTTTTAATAAAAAAAAGTAGGTACGCTTACAATTAGTAAGTGGACAACCAGCTAAAAGAAATGTCTGATTAGCACCACAATTCTTCTCTGATACATTAAGAGTATTAGCTTCTAGAGCTACAGTTAGTTTAGAATGATGTACATTATCACCTCCTGCTCCTCATCCATTTGTTTCTTTACCAAAACAAAGTTAATAATAGATAGGATAAGTAGCTCTAGTTAATAGTGAAAAATATTTTTATTTTTTTTAATAAAAAACGGGAAAATAGTAGAAGGGGAGGGGGCAAGGTTTCTTTCCCTGCACTCCTCCTTCATAATTATCAATTATAAATTATCAATAGTAAAATAGAGAATAACAAATTATTAAACTGAAAAATTAGTTTCATAAGAATTTAGTAAGTATATTTATTTATTTCACTGCATAAAATTTTATTTTTAAATAAGATTATTTAGGTGGCAAGGTTTGTATTTTAGAGGTTTATTTCCATAAGATATAGATCTTGCAAATCTCTTAGACTTTAATGGAAAGTCATATTAATAATATATTTTAGTTCAAATCTAAGGGGAGATTTTAATAAAGTAGGAAGGTTATCACTCTACATATGGTTATCTATTTATTTATATGGAGGAACCATAAAGGAGGGGTCAATTAAAGGAGATTTATTTTTTACAGGGGGCATTTCATAGGGCAAGTCATAGGGCAAGTCCGCCCTTAAACTGAGGAGAGTAAAGGAAATATTAAAAGATTTTTTTTTAACTGGGCTAATTGTCAGTACGCAAGCTACTCAAAGATGTTATATTTGTAATCACTTTATTGCCCTATCAGTAGGCAATATTAAAGTTACTTAAAGGATTTTTTGGCAAGTTTTTAGGTTTAAATTTGACTAGTTCGGATGAAGGTGGGAGGGGGAATATGATTTATTTAAGTTTAAAAATTTTATTAATTATATAAATTTTTTTTTTAATACATAATAAAAAAGATATTAAGTAGGTCATATTTTTATATACCAAGATGTAGTCTTTTTTTTAGCCCTTAAAGGACTATAGCTTAGCCGTAGGAACTAAAAAAAATTATTTTTAATAAATCTAATAAGATTTTCTTTTGTGGGGCAGTAAGGTTAGACCCTCGTCTAAGGGATATATGTTCCTATTAAATGCCCCATTTGGAGTTATTTGTAAATTTATTTTTATAAGGTAGAAAACCTTTCGTTTCATCGCGTAGTCTAATTTAATTTATAAATAAAATATAAATTAAAATGGGAGGCTACGCCTCACACCTATGTAATTAGTAAGGACTAATTCTTATTTTATAAATGATTATAGTACCCACTGGGACATGAAAATGTTATTTTTTTTATTCCCTATCATAAGAACCTAATCCCTTTGTTTTGCCCCTCAAAAAAAAATAAAGTTTATAATTCAACAAGTAGGGTGAGGATGTCCGAAGGACATTGGGGTAGCTTACCGAGCATGCTGTGCCAGCATGGCGGAGCCCTTAAGAATGACATTGTAAAGATGAAATTAAAAATCTCATTAGTTTAATGGTAGAACAGAATACTTCTAATATTCTAATTTTAGTTCGAGTCTAAAATGAGATTTTTTTTTAATATATTTAATTTTATTATTTTTAATTTTTTATAATGTTTACTATTTTATCTTTTATAATTAATTTTATAAATATAATAAATTATTTTAATATTATATAACTTTTTAATAAAAAGGTAATAAGTCCGACCTTATTTTTTTTTATTTAATCAATAATATAAGACTATATATATATTTATATATATTAACCCTTAATCCTAGTTATCCGGCGCCAGGTTTATTAGGTATAATAAACTAAAATTTGTGTTTTTTTACTAATATTATTAAATAATTATTAAAAATTAAATTATTTTTAGTTTAATTAATTTATTAATAATGTATTTTTTTTCTTCTTTACTTTCTTTATTAGAAGTTTTATTATTATTATTACCAATTTTAATTGCAGTAGCTTTTGTAACAGTAGCTGAAAGAAAAACGATGGCTAGTATGCAAAGACGTCTAGGGCCTAATTACGTAGGATATTACGGGCTTCTTCAGGCATTTGCAGATGCTTTAAAACTTATATTGAAAGAATATGTAGCTCCTACGCAATCTAATTTTATTTTATTCTTTTTAGGGCCTGTTGTTACTTTAATTTTTGCTTTATTAGGTTTATCAGTAATTCCTTTTGGACCAGGGTTATCCATATCTGATATGGATTTAGGTATATTATATATGTTAGCTGTATCATCTATAGGGACATATGGAATACTATTAGCAGGATGAAGTGCTAATAGTAAATATGCTTTCTTGGGGTCATTACGTAGTACTGCCCAATTAATAAGTTATGAATTAGTTTTAAGTTCAGCAATTTTAATCATAGTAATGATAAGTAATAATTTAAACCCTAATATAAATGTACAATTTCAAAAAATAATCTGATTTATGATACCTTTATTTCCTATATTATTAATATTTTTTATCGGTTCAGTAGCGGAAACCAATCGAGCACCCTTCGATCTGGCAGAGGCTGAATCTGAACTTGTTAGTGGATTTATGACAGAACACGCTGCAGTAGTTTTTGTTTTTTTTTTTT
>PCDO01000038.1:45111-73624 GCA_002778035.1 Ambrosiella xylebori
AATTTATCCCTGTATTAAGTAAATTAGAATCTTATTATGGTATCTCTTACGTATTTTCAAGTTTTTATGGTAGTTTTTTATTAGGAATTAAAACTTGTTTACTTGTCTTTACATTTATATGATGTCGTGCATCTTTCCCTCGTATACGATACGACCAATTAATGTCGTTTTGTTGAACTAAAATTTTACCTTTATTATTTGCTTTTATTGTTTTAGTACCTTCTGTATTATATAGTTTTGATGCTATTACTGTAAATATACAATTGTTTTAGTAGGGAGGAGTGTTAAACCACTCCGCTATAAATTTATATATTTAAACCTTTAAAGAAATTGGGATAAAACAAAAATTTTTTTATATAATCCTAATTTATAGACCGGTCGTATGTAATTTAACATAATTCTACATAAATATAGAATTATGTTTTTAGCCTCAATGGTTATCACACCTTTAATAGGTATCTTTTTAATTTCAACTCTTACAACCTATAGATTTAATACTAGACTAGTTAGTAAATATATAGCTATTACAACTAGTGGTTTAAATTTGATAATCTCGATTATAATTTTTACATTATTTAATAATAGTAGTAATAACTTTCAATTTGTAGAAGAACATTATGAAGTCAGATCGTTCGATATTTATTTAGGTGTAGATGGTATATCCATTTATTTTGTTTTATTAACGACTATATTAATGCCTATAGCACTAGTTGCTAATTGAAAATCAATCAATGAGAATGTCACATCTTATTTAGTCATTATGTTATTATTAGAATCTTTATTATTAGCTAATTTTTTAGTTTTAGATATATTTTTATTTTATATTTTTTTTGAAGCGACATTACCTCCTTTGTTTTTATTAATAGGTTTATTTGGATCAAGTAATAAAGTAAGAGCAGGATATTATATCTTTTTATACACATTGTGAGGATCTCTATTTTTATTATTATCTATATTAAGTATATATTCTATAATGGGAATAACAGATTTTGATATATTATTTAAAGCTAATTTTAATAGTCCTATTCAAATAATATTATTTTTTGGGATATTTTTATCCTTTGCTGTCAAGACTCCGACTATCTTCTTAAATAGTTGATTATTAAAAGCTCACGTTGAATCACCTTTAGGTGGAAGTATAGTATTAGCTGGTGTAGTTTTAAAATTAAGTTTATATGGTATATTTAGATTTATATTACCTATACTTCCTAAAGCTTCTGTGAATTATACTTTTATAGTATATACTATAGGAGTATTAACTATAATATACGCTAGTATTAATACTTTAAGAACTATAGATATTAAAGAATTAATTGCATATAGTTCTGTTTGTCATGCAGCAGTTTATTTAATTGGAGCTTTTAGTAATTCAGTTCAAGGTGTAGAAGGTAGTATAGTATTAGGATTAGCTCACGGATTTGTCAGTAGTGGGTTATTTATATGTGCAGGGGGAATTCTGTATGATCGAACACATACAAGAATTATATATTATTATAGAGGATTAACACACTTAATGCCTTTATTTTCTATTTTATTCTTTATTTTATGTTTAGGAAATTGTGGAGCACCTTTAACTGTTAATTTTGTAGGTGAATTTATGTCATTATTTGGTGTTATAGAAAGATTACCTATATTAGGTATTTTAGCTGCTACATCTATAGTCTTTTCTGCAGGATATACTATGTATATGTATAATAGAACTGCTTTTGGTGGAGTATATACAGTCCACTTTAAAGAAATAGGTGGATCTATCTATGACATTAATAAAAGAGAATTCGGATTATTATTTGTATTAATCGGATTAACTGTTATATTAGGTATATACCCTAATATTATTTTTAATACATTACATTACTCAGTGTGTGATTTACTTTATAAATTATAATGTAATTAAATAATTAGGGATATTTTAGGGGGCCCTGCTGGTCAGTCCCGCAGGGACGCAAATAAAATATTTTAAAGTAAAAGCGATATTAGCTAAATAGGGTATGCCTTATTTAACTAAGATAAAGTAAATAAATCAAGTGCGCTATGAAATATTAATCTAAACTGAATCAGGGTTAACACTAGCATAAGCGCCCTAGGAAGGGCGCGCAACTCGGGTACGAGTCTCTATGAAATGCATGTAACAATTCATACGTTTGAACGTATTTTCAAAAATAAAATAAACCAGAATTCTAATCGAGAAATACTTAATTATTAGTATTAATAAACAAAAATAAAAAAATAAAAATGCCTCAATTAGTACCTTTTTACTATATGAATGAATTAGTATTTAGCTTTTCTTTAATAGTAGTAATATTATATTTATTATCAAAATATATTTTACCTAGAATAGTTCGTTTATTTATTTCTCGTATTTTTATAAAAAAAATAAAAGAATAATATTATACAACAATTAGATTATTTAAAGACTTATATTTTAAACAAATAAAAAGTATGAATTCATTTTTTAATAACATACAAATATTTAGTCCTTTAGAACAATTTGAAATAAGAAATTTGTTAAGTATAGATTTACCTGTTTTAGGTAATTTACAATTTTCATTAACAAATGTTGGACTTTATTTAATAATAGGTTCAGTATTTATAATCTTATTAGGATTATTAAGTAGTAACTATAATAAATTAATTGGGGATAATTGATCTATTAGTCAAGAAAGTATTTACGCTACTGTGCAATCTGTAGTAGTAAATCAAATAAATCCTAATAAAGGACAAGTTTATTTTCCTTTCATTTATGCATTATTTATCTTTATTGT
Organism: Ambrosiella xylebori; assembly: GCA_002778035.1. Lineage (NCBI taxonomy): Eukaryota > Fungi > Ascomycota > Sordariomycetes > Microascales > Ceratocystidaceae > Ambrosiella > Ambrosiella xylebori. The sequence continues at coordinate 47,874 of PCDO01000038.1, forward strand.
GTTAAATAATTTCATGGGATTAATTCCTTATAGTTTTTCAACTACTAGCCAATTTATTATCACTATGTCTTTTAGTTTTGTTATTGTTATTGGTGCAACAATCTTAGGATTAGCAAAACATGGATTAAAATTCTTTTCATTATTCGTACCTTCAGGTGTTCCTTTAGCCTTAGTGCCTTTATTAGTTTTAATTGAATTCATTTCATATTCAGCTAGAGCTATTTCTTTAGGTTTAAGATTAGGTGCTAACATAGTAAGATGGGAGTTGGTTCCCCATTTTTTTGTGTAAAAAGAGCCAAATTCCGGGGAAGCCTTAAAGTTATAATTACCAAACACTAACTTAAAAGAGTTGGGTGCGGCTAAGCTAATCACTTAGGTAAGGTAAAAAGATTATAAATCCATGTAAATGGAATAGGTAATCGCGGATCTAAAATACCTCTCTCGAAGAATTATTATTTGATGATGTGTAAAAGAGCAACGAGTAGACGGTTCTTAAGTATTAAATACTGTAAGGTGTACTCTAGTCACCGGGAAAGCCGGCTCTTGAAAGAAATTAAGTAATTCAAGATTAAAGATATCACAATAGCCAATCCTTACTAATAAGATTTATCTTATCTTATTTATTGTGTATAAAGGAAAATTCATATTTATTTATGAAAAAAAAGCTAAGTTGTTAGCGCCTTTAAAGAAAGGATAATAATTAATTAATTTTTTTTATTATTTCTTTAAAGAAAGGAAAAATTTGTGTACGATTATTATTATACTTATTAAAAATTTGACTAAAAGTTTATATAGAAATATTTAGAGCAGTGCAAGTTAAAGATAATTCACTTACTACTTTTAATTTTTCATATTGTTATGTCTCACGAAAGAATGAAACATCTATAAAGTTCTTACATAGATTAAGTATTATTAGGACATATTCAACTTTAAATAATAATGATTCTTCTTTGATATCGGGTGAGGGAGATGGCGTCCTAAATGATAACTTAGTTGTTTTCTTAGATGCGGATAAAGATAAATTTGATATATTGGAATATGTTAAAGGAAAATCCGGAATTTATATGTGAACTAACAAATTAAATGGTAAAAAATATATAGGTAGTTCTATGAATTTAAGACGAAGATTATTTCAATATTACAGTGTTAATAGATTAATGAATGAAAAAAGTATGCCTATTTGTACAGCATTATTAAAATATGGATATCAAGGTTTTACATTTACTGTTTTAGAGTTTTGTAATTTAGAGAGTCTTATGGAAAGAGAGAAATATTATTTTGATATTTATAATCCTGAATATAATATATTAAAAATTCCAGGAAGTCCATCTAGAGGATCAGGTTGAAAACATTCAGAAGCATCCAAAGAAAAAATGAGAGAAGCTGCTAAAATATTAAAACAATCTTATGAACATATAATGAATAAGTCTAAGGGTCAATCTTCAAGTATGAAAGTGGTAGTTATGGATTTAGAAACTAATACTGAAACTACTTATCACGCAATTAGAGCAGCAGCTTGTGCTTTAGATATCGATAAAAGATATATTGAATATTATCTTTATATAAATCAAAAAACTCCTGTTTTAGGTAAATATACTTTTAAATTGGTTGGTTTTGAAAACAAACAAGTAGAGAGAGACTATAGAATACAGAAAAATAGTCAAAAATTGGAAGTTACAAATGATAAAACTAAAGAAGTCAAATTGTATCCTTCAGTAGGTGCAGCTGCGAGATTTTTAGGTATTCGTCAGTCAGGAATTTCACAATATTTGAAAAGTAAAAAAATTAGACCTTATAAAGGTTTATACTGAATTAAATTAGTATAACACAAATTAGTTTTCTTTTATATTAAAGTAGTGAGGGTAAATTTGTTGACACGCACATCAGGGCACTTATTATTACATATTTTAAGTACTTTCACTTACAATATTATGAGCGCAGGTGTAATTTACTTTATTTTAGGGTTAATTCCTTTAGCTTTTATTGTTGCTTTTGTTGGGTTAGAATTTGCTATAGCTGTTATCCAAGGATTAGTGTTTATTATTTTAACTTCTTCTTATATTAAAGATGCTTTAGAATTACATTAATACAGTAAAAAAAATTTTTTTTTATTAGCGGAGGGCGTTAGAAGTTCAGCTCGGGACTTGGATCTATTCTTAGGGCAAGTCCCATTTTTTAATATTATTAATAAGATGAGGTAAATCTCCATCTTATTAATAAGTCCTGTTAGTTTAAGTGGAAAACCTAGTGGGGTAACACTATAATTTTAGTTCAAATCTGAAACGGGATTAGCTACAATATTAAATACAGTAGTAAGTCAATGGGCCCTAAATTGGAGGAGCTCCTTTTATATATGCATTATTTATTTTTATCAATAATTGGAATAGTTTCTTATAGTTTTGTTTCAACAAGTAATTAGGGGATAGGTAGGTTACCACTTCTTCCATAAATTGCTTATTTAATTTTTATAAGTTATAATATATATAAAAATATATGTGTAAATAAGTTAATCTTATTTAGTTATTCCAGGTAAATAAGATTATTACTATAAAAAGATAAGAGATCTGATGAAAAGTTAGTTAATTAATAAATCAAAAGATTTGGTTGTCATAAAGAAAGTAATTTATAATAATTTATTATTAAAAAAAAATTTTTTTTTATAGGAATCCTAATAAATATTAATTTAGTAATAAAAATAGAGACAGGACGTAGCTTTTTTATCTCTTAAGTTATTTTCTTAACTTAACTTTTTATAATTTTTATTTATTTTTACCATGATGTAGTGATATTAAACTATCACTTTACATAGATGAGTTTGGTGATGGCTCTGATTGAACGCTGTCTAAGTGCTTGACACATGCTAATCGAACGATTAATGCAGTTAAAAACTAAATTAATAGTGGTGTACAGGTGAGTATTAGATATTTTTGCCGACCTTAAAGTGAGAGGATGGTAAGATCTCTTATAAACAAAAAGGGTTTAACTGCTTTAAGAGGACGATAAATATCATAGAGAGAGGTAGTAGTAAAAGTAATGGTTTCACTAGCCGCAGATTCTCTTAGTCGAAACTGAAAGGTTGATCGATCACATTGGGCCTGAAAAAATCCCAATGCAAAAACGTACAGCAGTGAGGAATATTGGTCAATGGCCTAACGGCCGAACTGGCAACTTAGGGAAATGCTGATTAATTAATATTTAATAATATTACATAATTTTGTTTATGTAAAAATTTAAACTAATATGCAGTAGTTGTGAAGTTTTGTCTACATATTGATAATGACAATTTGTATAAACAGTCTCGACTAATTACGTGCCAGCAGTCGCGGTAATACGTAAGAGACAAGCGTTATTCATCTTAAATAGGTGCCTATTGATTTAGGAAATCATGAATGTGCCTCGGATTACCAAATTCCGGGGAAGCCCTAAAACTGTTGGTACTTTGATATATATGAAAATATATACGCGACTTTGCTTCAGGCTTAGTAGCAGTAACAATTCAACAGATGATGGAAACTGAAATGGGTAATCGCGGATCTAAGTCAATTAATATTGTTAAAAATTTTAATGAGAATTTAATTGTAAAAGAGCAACGAGTAGACGGTAATCATGCCGGGTTTAGCACTCCCGGTGTTAAGATGTACTCTAATGGATTTTTAAATAAAATCATCGAAGATAAAACCTTTCTTAAAAATAATATTATTAAAATGAAATATAAAAATTGTCGAATGTATTCTACTACTTCTAGGGAGCTTGCAGGGCCTCTGGCCACTGAAAGTATAGACAATAAAATTGAACTATCTAATTGATTTTTATGTGGGTTAATAGACGGGGAAGGTTGTTTCCGGATTTCTTTTTCTAAAACTATTAGAAAAATAGGATGAAGGGTTCAACTTTTCTTTCAAATTAATCTTCATGAGAGGGATAGAGCACTTTTAGAAGGAGTAAAAGCTTTGCTTGGAGTAGGAAAAATACAAATTTCAGGGAAAAATCTTATTCAGTTTAGAATTCAAACAATAGAAGAATTAACTATCTTGATTAACTATTTAGATAAGTATCCTTTATTAACTCAGAAAGTTGGGGATTATATGTTATTTAAACAAGCTTATTTTTTAGTTAAAAATAAAGAACATCTTAACAAAGAAGGTTTAGAAAAATTAATAAGTCTAAAGGCTTCGCTTAATTTAGGATTAACTGAAGATTTACAAACTGCTTTTCCAAATATAACACCTGCTACTAGAGTACAGAATCTTAATGTAAAGATTCCTAATATTGATTGGTTGTCTGGGTTTATTTCAGCTGAAGGTTGTTTTATGGTGGGAACTAGTAAGTCTAAGGCTTATTTAAGTGGTTACCAGATTTATTTATTATTTTCTATTTCTCAACATGTTAGGGATGAATTACTAATGAATTCTATCAAGGATTTTTTAGGTTGTGGTAGTTTAGTTCGTAAGTTTGATGTGATTGAGTTCCAAGAGAAAAAATTTTCTAATATTTTAGAAAAAATTATTCCTTTACTTGAAAAATCGCCTATTTTAGGTGAAAAAGCAAAGGATTATAAGGATTTTAAAAAAGTAGCCGAATTAATGCTAAAAAAAGAACATTTAACTGAAGGAGGTGTAGCCAAAATTCTATTTATAAAAAATGGAATGAATAAAGGGAGAATGTAGTAGGCTCGGAGGGTCAAAGACCCCCTGAATGAGAAAGTATCCTAATAATATTATTACAGATAAATAATAAAAAAAGTGTTATTTAGTATTAAGCCACTAAATAGTACATGCCATGTTAAAGGGTACACAGACGGTCAAATTGGCTTTATATGAAGTAGTTTTTGACTAGAGTTTTTTATAAGAGAGGGTAGTACTTTTAAGCGGAAAGTTGATATTTTTTGATGCTATGGGGACTGGTAAAGGCGAAGGCAATCTTTTAGGTAAAAACTGACGTCGAAGGACGAAGGCTTAGAGCACGAACAGGATTTGGCACCCTAGTAGTCTTTGCAGATAATGATGAATGCCATAGGGTGGATTAAAAAAAAATCTTTACTATAAATGAAAGTGTAAGCATTTCACCTCAAGAGTAAGACGGCAACGTAGGAACTGTAAATTCGTGAAAAATTAAAATTGTTATACTTAACAATTATTGCAGTGTTGGTTAAACTCCAACTCTATAAAATTAAATTTTATTTTAGTTTTTAGATCTAAATAATGTATATTTTTTATAAGGGTATTATATAAAAATTCATTGTCTATATATTTTAACAAAAATCCAGGACTAGATTTCACTAGTCTAAAAGTGAAGCTAATTTCTTGATTTATTACGTACGTATTTATTTAAAATAAAGGCTATATTAATATGTAAAATTGAGAAGTTATACTATAGCAGTCACATCCGATAGGAGAGAGAACGTAATTGGCCTAGAGGAGCTTAAGCATAGAGCTTGATGAGGGGTAGAAACGCATACGACCTTGAATAAAGGAAATAGACGTATATTCGATTATAGTTAGCGGTAGCTACAGTTGTATATCAACAAGACTATTTTTGCTTATGAGTCTCAACTGGTAGTAGCATCTTGGCCCGAAAGGAGGAAGAGAAGTTAACCTTGATGTATAGTAGAAATAAAATCTTTATTTTAATAATTTACAGTAAAAAAATTTTTAAGTTAGGGCGGAGTCAAGGTTGTAAGTAAAAGTATTTGGAGAATGTGCATACAAAATAAAGTTTTTTTGTTTTGTAATTCTAACTAAGTTTATAGCTTTTTAAACAAATATAAAAATTAATAAGCTTAAAAAAGATTTTCTTTTATTTAAAAAATATTCCTGGTGTGATATTTGATAAGTTAGTTTATTAATCTTTGAAAACAGATATACTTCAGGGCTTGTAGAAGACCTTTTAATAGTCTACCGAGTAATTACTAGTTCGTATAAAAGATAGTATAAACATTAAAATAAAAAAAATATAAAACATGAAAAAAAATTTAACACAATATAATATAAATAATTTAAATAATAATAATTTATTTAAATTTTTAAATCGTACATACGTATCTTTACATAAGGAAGATTGATTAGAAAATCAATTTTTAGAATGATTTGTCGGATTTTCTGATGCAGAATCAAGCTTTATTCTTCACAAGATATTAGATAAAGAAGGAAATATAAGTAAATTTTCTTTTATGTTTACTATTGAGTTACACATCGACGATCTGTCTGTTTTAGAATTTATAAAAAATAAATTAAAAATAGGTAATCTTAGAATTTATAAGGATAAATGTATTTTTACTGTATCAGATAAACAAGGAGTTTATCAGTTAATATCTATTTTCGATCGGTTTAACTTAAATACTACTAAGTATTTAGATTATAAAAATTTTAAAGAGGCTTTTTTACTTTATCATGAAAGATCTAGCGTTGTCAAAATAAAAATTGCTGAATCTAAAGAGCTGGTAAGTAAAATACTAGAAATTAAAAGTAATATGAATACTAAACGAAGTATAATTATTTTACCTTCTGTTAAGGAAGAATATTTAAGTAAAATTAATATAACTAAACATTGATTATTAGGATTTATTGAAGGTGACGGGTCTTTCTTTGTATCTAGAACAGATATTGAGCCAGTTTTTTCTGTTGAACTATCTGAGGAGCAATACCCTATGATAGTCAAAATTAAAGAATTTTTAGAAGATAATTTAGGTTTTGATAAATATTCTTTATTTAAATTAAAATCTTCCTCAATTATGTCTATTAATAAACAAAAAGCAAGATTAGGAAAACCTACAGTAATTTTCTCAATAAAAAATATATTTGTGTTAAATAATTACTTAATACCTTTTTTAGAAAGTATGAAGTTTATTAGTAAAAAAGGTTGTGATTTTAAAGATTTTAAAGTTATTTGTGATGCAGTATATAGAGGTTCGCATAAATTAGATGAAATTAGATCATTGATTTTAAAATTATCTTATAATATGAATAACTATAGATTATCTACTAATAAAAAACCGATAGAAATATTAAGTGAACAAGAAAGAAATTTGATTATTAATGCTGAATCTGTATATGAATATCTTGAAGATGGCCGTATTATGGATAAAACAACAAATAAACCTTTAATTCATAGAAATTGTATTTATGAAATCTGGACGCAAGCTCCATCCGATGGAGAAATTCTTTTAGTTGATACTATGAAAGAGGCTTTAAGTAAGATTAATGTAAGTTTTAGAACTTTAAAGAAATTATTAGACGAAGAAGAATCTGTAAAACTTCCTAACTATGAAGTTAAGAGAATTCCTATTTTTACCATTAAAAAAGATTTAAAAACTTAGAATAACTAAAAAGGATTGAGCAAGGGTACAACCAAACAATTCTAAGTTTTTATAGAAAAATTAGGTGTAAACGGTTAATGACATCCTCGTTAAAGACCGTCGGCAGTTGTAAATGTCGCTACAGACTGGATCACCGGGGTAAGGCTGAAATGCCTATCTAAATGTACAGTCGGGTTCTGTAATGATATAATATCATAAAGGGGAAGGATATTCTATTTAACCTAGAAATTATTTCACGGTAATTGGAACCCTTAGTTAATCAGAATTGAATCACTAGACCGTTTCTGACTTCAGCAGTGAAGTATGTGTGCGACAAGAAGTGGAAATTAGTAATACGGTGAGATTCCGTTAGGTATTTTCTCTATCTAACACTATTTATACATGCAATTTAGTAATAAGTTGTTTGAAGCTATAAAGACAATGTAGCCTGTCTTAAATGACAATAATAATAATATTAGTTTATTATTAGGAGCTAGTGTAAGTAAAACATGGAGAGCGAAAGCGAAAATAACAAAGACATTTTATTAGAAGGTGATAAATTCGACATACTAATTTATCAGAGAAACCGCATTTCTAATAAAGTAAAGTTATTCTTCTAAATTTTACATAGATTGTGCTAATTTCTAAACTTGGTAACCCCTTTGTTTTTATTAATATGGGGCGCAAGCTCCAAGAGTAAAAATTATAGTTTACTATATTAAAGAGGTAACATATAAGGTAATACAATTACTGAAGTTGTTATAACAAGCAAAGGGGAGAGGAATTTTTAAAAAGCTAATGCTCTTATATAAGAAACTATTGATGTTTTAAATATAAGTAGATATTTATGTATTTATATTGTCCCTGTTTTTTATTTATATAGTGGGGACAAATAAAATATAGAAAAATTATTTGTTTGTGTAGCATAAAAATTAAAATTTAGGGTCTCTGGCTGGTCCTTGTTTACACTAGGACTAGATATTTTTTTTAAACTTTAAATAAATTAGGATAAACAAAAATTAAAAAAATCCTAATTTATAGACCGGTCGTATGTAATTTAATATAATTCTATAAATATAGAATTATGTTCTTAACCTCCACGGTTATCACATCTTTAATAGATAATTTTTTGATCGCTTTAATTTTGATTAATATATATCTCCCAATATTTAACCGAAAAATAAATAATAAATCATCTCAAGGGCTAATTTCATTAGCAAGTTTCAGATTTATAAGTACTAATAATTTTTACGTAGGTGGCGTTGACAACGAGTCCCCTGGTAAAAAAAATTTATTAAATGAAAAATTAAACTTATGTTGATTTGTTACGGGTTTAGCTGATGCTGAAGCTAGTTTTGGTGTTAATTTAATAAGAAAAAAAAGTGGTTCTTATTCTATTTTAGTATATTTTGAAATAGGTTTAAATAAGAAAGATGAGCAATTATTGAATTTAGTAAAAGAAGTTTTAGGAGTAGAAACTAAATTATATTATAATGAAAAAGATGATACTTTGAAATTAAAAATAGCTAATTTAGATGAATTAACAAATAATGTTATTCCACATTTTAAAAAATATAATTTATTTACTCAAAAAGGAGCAGATTTTATCTTATTTTGTCAAGTTATAGAGTTAATAAAACAAAAAAAACATTTAACTCAAGAAGGTTTATTAGAAATTGTTAATATAAAAGCTTGTATGAATACAGGATTATCGGATAATTTAAAAAATGAATTTAAATTAATTAGAAAATTAGAAAGACCTGTTATAAATTCAGGTATACCTAATAAATCTTGGTTATTAGGGTTTATAGAGGGAGAAGCATGTTTTTATGTAAAGATTTATAAATCTCCTAAATCAAAGTTAAATTTAGCAGTTCAGTTAGTTTTTACTATTACTCAACATAAAAGAGATGAAGTTCTTTTATTAAATATAAGTAAGCTTTTAGGTTGTGGTAGGGTTGATACAAGGAAATCAGGAGAAGCTTGTGACTTTGTAGTTACATCTTTAAAAGATTATGAAAAATATATTATACCTTATTTTAATGAATTAGAATTGAAAGGGTCAAAATCACTAAATTGTAAAGATTTTATCTTAGTTTATACTATGATGAAAAATAAGGAACATATAACCGAAAAAGGTTTAAAAAAAATTGAAGAAATAAAAAATAATATGAACACAAAAAGAAATTAAAAAAAATTTTTTTTTTATACAAAATAACATAAAGATGTAATGATCTTTATAAGGGGCACTGCTAAGCGAAGCGTGCTCACAAACTAGAATTAGTTTACTTTAAAGCTTTACATTTGCTGACTTAAAAAAGGTGAAATTTGACATATATTAAGCTATATTCGTGGATTAGGTTACACATAACTGCTTGTGATAATTTTACTTAATAATATGTTTGGGGCGATGGCCCCTGTAGAAAAATTTTGCTTGAGCCGTATGCGTCGAAAGGCGCACGTACGGTTCTAAGAGGGGGAAAGCCCGAGAGGGCCTACCTATCTCGACCGTTTAATTCGATAATCCACGAAAAATCTTACCGTAATTTGAATAAATTAAAAAGAGAATATTTTTAATTTACAGGAGTTGCACGGCTGTTTCCAGTTAATATTGTGAAATCAAGTGATAAATTAACGAAATCCCTCGCTTTATTTTTAAGAATACTTTAGGGTATTATTATTTTATTATCTAATAACTTTAAATAAGGTTACATTGTAAAAGGGAGCAAGACAAGTCATCATGGCCCTAATATTACGGGCTATACGACGTGCCACATTTTTCTATACAAAAAGATGCAAAAACGTGAGTTTGAGCTAATCTTTAAATTAGAATATAAATATTAAGGATTGTAGTCTGAAATTCGACTATATGAATAAGTAATTGCTAGTAATCGCGAATCACCATGTCGCGGTGAATTGAACCTGCTTGATGATCTAGGGAATCATCTGTGTGGGATAAACTGTCAAACTCCGGGGAAGTTTTAAAGCTATTGATACTAAGCAAGGTATGAAAATACTTTAGTGGCTGAAGTAATTACTCAGGTATAGTAACAAGTCAATGGATGATCGAAAGAGAAATAGATAATCGCGGATCTAAGTCAATTCTAGAACTAAATCCCACAAGCCAAACAAGTTCTAGTTTTGTAAAAGAGCAACGAGTAGACGGCAGTTATATATTATTTAATATATTAAGGTGTACTCTAATGGATTTTTGAAGAAGTCGTCTCGTTTATCGTTACCTACCTTTTTTTTTTAATTGTTCAAAAAAGAGTAGACAAATAAAAACCCTTTCTAAGCAATATTTACAAATAAGAAGTTATTCAACAAGTAGATTTAATTACTTATTAGGCAATAAAGTAGAAAATACAACTTTACACCCTTGATTTGTCACAGGGTTTTCAGATGCGGAGGGTTGTTATTCTTGTACTGTACGAAAAGAATTAGGGGCCTCCGGCCACAAATATAGAGTAGATACTCGATTTTCAATAGGTTTACATTTAAAGGATTTATATGTCTTACAATTAATTCAAGCTTATTTTAAAGTTGGAAACATAGTTATAGATGAAAAAAATAATCGTGTAGATTATCGTGTATCGTCTTTAAAAGATTTGGTTAATGTAATAATACCTCATTTTGAAAAATATCCTTTAATTACTCAGAAATTAGCTGATTTTTTATTATTTAAAAGAATAGTTGAGATTAAAAATCAAAATAAGCATAAAACAGAAGAAGGGTTTAATGAAATTTTAGGTTTAAAATCTAAAATTAATTGAGGTTTAAAATCTGAAGAGTTAGAAGTAATTCTTAATTCATCTGGAATTGAAATTTCAAAAGATAAAATAATAAATAAAAAAGTTCCTAATCCTAACTGGTTTACTGGTTTTGTATCTGGGGATGGTAGTTATGCTATCGAAATAAATAAAGGTTCTGCTTATAAAACAGGTTATAATGTAAAACTAGTTTTTCAAATAACTCAGCATATTAAAGATAAAGAATTGCTTCAAAGCTTTATCTCTTATTTAGGTTGTGGAAGATTTACACCAAAGGATACAAAAGGTTATTATTATGTTACTAAATTTTCTGATAATTATTCTATTATTTTACCTTTTTTTAAAGAATATAAACCGATAGGTGTAAAATTATTGGATTTCGAAGATTGATGCAAAGTAGCAGAAATGATTAATAATAAGGAACATCTAACTCCTAAAGGAATTGATCTTATTATAAAAATAAAGTCTGGTATGAATTCAGGAAGGTTTAATTAATTTTTAATTTTGTTTTGTAAATTTTGTATGATAAATTTGATAGCCATGCGGATTGGTACTAACCACTCGTCACATGCTGAAAAAAGTTTCATCGCAATAAGTTTGCTCTTTTGATACAATTCTGTTATTTTTTTTGTATATAATTTCTTGTATTGGGATTCACCGCATGCGTGGCTTTGATTAGTGTTAAGTCGAAATACGGTTCAGGTAGTGGAAGTTGCCTGGGGTTTATTAATTAAAACTATATTTTATTTAACTTTATGTTAAATAAAAAGCTGGGAATATTAAAGGATAAATTTTTATATTAGTCTTATGACTAATTATTAAATTGAGAATTCGAATTTCTCTCCTGGCTAATGATTACATTATCAATAATCTTATTATTATTTTCTAATGCCGTTTGTTCTAGACGAGATATTTCTATATTATTTAAAAGTGGTTATTCAAATATTAAATTTTTCTGCTATGTAAGATTTAATAAATTTATCTTTAGTAAAAAAAGGTAGGGGTAATATTACAAATTTTCCCTGTTTTACAACTAACTGGTTTTTAACCTAGAAAAGGTTTAACTTAAGGATATTCATCTTTAATAAGTTAAAAATAAATTCCTTAGGATTGCTTTAATAATAATAGTAAGAGTTCTTCTATATTAAATGAGGGCCTCTAATTTAGAGGGGGAGCATTTCATCATCCTTCGAGCTTGGCTAATTTCATTAGCAAGCCCCAAAGTTTGTCCAATTAAAAATGAGCTATTATTACTTTAGTTATAAAAAAAGGCGGTTTAGTGTAATAGAAACACCTTCGACTCATGATTGAAAATTCGGGGTTCAAATCCTCGAGCCGCATAAAATAATAGTAAATTAATGTGTATATTAATATAATTTAAGGCAAGCTCGATATATATTTGTAGCTTTGAAGTAAAAAAAACAATTAAGATAGCTCTAAGATAGTATATGTTTTATAACATAGGAGTAGAAAAAAAAAGGGGGGGGGGTATCTCTCTACTCCATTAAAAACTAAATTATTTTAGTTTTGTATATTAAGCAAATTTTTAAGTCAAAAGGAAGGTTCCGTTTGAGGGTATGACGGGTTGAGCTGTAAACTCAATAGCCTACGGCTGTCGAAGGTTCAAGTCCTTTTCTTCCTAAAAACTAGGCGAATTTATAGGTAAAAAGTATTAACTAGTGAAAAAAAATGACAAAAATAATTAGAAGTAACTTTCAAGCACATCCTTTTCATTTAGTATCACCATCTCCTTGACCTTTATATATTTCTATATCTTTATTAAGTTTAACTGGTAGTGGAGTACTATCAATGCATAATTTTTCAAATTCATATATTTTAGTTTATATTTCAGCTTTTTTAGTTACTTATACATTTGGTTTATGATTTAGAGATATCATAAGTGAAGGTAAATTAAATGTTGCGAAGGTAATAGATAAAGAAAAGGTTAAAGAATTTTTAATTAACTATAAAAGTAAAAATAATCTTGAAGTATTAACTGGTAAGAATGATTTAGGTCATTATTTGGCTGGTTTGTTAGAGGGGGATGGTCATATATCTCTTCCTTCTATGGGGTCTACAACTTTAAATAGAGTATTAAACCCTAGAATAGTATTTACTTCACATATAAATAATCTAGGGATGTATTCTTTAATACAGTCGGAATTAGGAAACATAGGTCGTTTTCAACAAACAGGTCAAAATGTATTACGTTATATTATAGGGGATATGAAAGGTATTATACAATTTGTAAACTTAGTTCAAGGTAAATTAAGAACACCTAAAAATAAAAGGTTTAATGATTTAATAAAGTTCATAAATTTAAAATACTCTTTAGATATTCCTTATAGTGAAATAGATGAATCAAATTTACAACAAAATGCATGATTAAGTGGTTTTTCAGAGGCAGATGCACATTTTGGAATTAAATATGTAGAAAGTAAATCTAAGTCAGAAACTCGTAAAAGATCTGTTAGTGAAAGTGTTTCCCTAAAATTTAGATTAGATCAACGAGCATTTGATAAATCTACCTCTACAGATATGAGACCTTTTATGGATATTTTAGCTTTATTTTTATCTTGCAACATTAAGACTTATAAAAATAATACTAATTCAGAAGTATTGTCTTTAACTGTTTCAGCTATAAATGATATTAAACCAATCGTATATTATTTTAATAAATATCCTTTATTAGGAAATAAACTAGATGATTTTAAAAAATGAGAAATTGTTTATAATATGATTATAGTTAAAGAACATCTTACTGATGAAGGAAGATTAAAAATAAAATCTTTATTAAATAAGTAATATGTGCTTTCATAAAATTTAACCAATTGCTGGAAAATTCTTAAATAAGGACAATCAGCAGGAGACTAAGGGTGTATAAATACCCTTATTATCTTCAGAGACTAAATGTTAAAAATTAATACGTTTTTAAACTTATTAATTAAGATATAGTCCAAACTATATAGTAATATATAGGTTATTTGACATATTTAGGGGATCACACAATGTCTGTTCAAAAAGGATTAAATTTAGGAGTAATTTTATTTATTGTATCTGAAGCGCTATTTTTCTTAGCAATTTTCTGAGCATTCTTCCATAGTGCTTTAAGTCCTACAATAGATATTGGAGCCAGTTGACCACCAGCTGGAATAGAGCCAGTAAATCCTTTTGAATTACCGTTATTAAACACAGTATTATTATTATCAAGTGGTGCTACTATTACTTATGCTCATCATTCTTTAATAAAAGGTGAAAGAAAAGGAGCATTATATGGAACTTTAGCCACAGTAATTTTAGCTGTTGTATTTACTTGCTTTCATTTCCCCAAGTTTTTTATTTTGTGATACCTAGTGCACGTTTTATTTGTGCTGTTTTATATTTATTTTTTTGGGTGGGATGTTTACACAGAAGACCTCTCCATATCACATAAAAAAGTGATATCTAGTTCAGTTTATATTCCTAGTTTAAATTATTCAAATAATAAATTATTTGTTATGTTTAATAAAAGATTTTACACTACAAATGCAAAAGAAGATATATTGCCTTCTAATTGAGTATCAGGATTCAGTGATGCTGAAGGATCTTTTAGTTTAAAAATATCTAAAAGTAGTTCTACACGTTCAGGTTATAATGTTATACCCGCGTTTAAAATAGAATTACATAATAAAGATATCTTATTAATAAGAAAAATTCATTCTTTTTTCGGTGTAGGGACAGTCACTGAATCTAAAGATAGAAATAAAGTTTATTATAATGTTCAATCTGCGCGAGATCTTATTGAAATAATTTTTCCTCATTTTGATAAATATCCTTTGTTAACTAAAAAGAGGGCTGATTATCTTTTATTTAAAGAAGCTGTAAATTTTCTTATCACAGGTAAAGCACGAGGTAGTATGGAAGGTATTGAAAAAATTTTAAGTATTAAAGCTTCTATGAATAGAGGTTTGTCTGACAAATTAAAAAGGGAATTTCCTCATATTCAACCTGCTATACGACCAAAATTTATTATAGAAGACATTATTGATCTTGATTGATTATCTGGGTTTATAGACGGAGAGGGTTGTTTTTATGTGAAATTAACAAAAAGAGAACAATACACAGTTGGTTATAATGTTACTTTAAGATTTCAAATCACTCAACATGCGAGAGATTTAGATTTAATGACTAGTTTAATTGACAGATTAGGGTGTGGTATTATAGAGAAGAGTTCAACTAGACCTGATGAAGTTAATTATCGTGTTACTAAATTTAAGGATATTAAAGATATTATATTTCCTTTCCTGAGAGATCATCCTTTACAAGGTGTCAAAAGTAGAGATTACTTAGATTTTTTTAAAATACTAGACATTATGGAGGTAAAAGGTCATTTAACTCTTGAAGGTATAAAAAAGATAAAATCTTTAAAATCAGGTATGAATAGTGGTAGAACTGATTAATTAACTTTGTTGTTATTGTTGTTTTTTAATATAAAACAAATTAAAAAACTCAGAAGGCTTTTACTAAACAAAGTCACGTAAAAAAAATTATTTTATGTGTATCTTTTTTTTTTAAAAAAACTTTGGAAATTGCATGAAACTCTTGTAATAGTATAATTTAATTAATTATAATGATGATATGCAGCCTAGCTTTATTTATAGTTACAAAAAATTAAAAAAATAAAGAAGGTTCAACGACTAAATAAAAAAAATCTATAGGTGTATATATTACTTAAAATTGTACATAAGATATAGTCTGAACAATAATGACAATTATTGATAGGTTAAAAAAAATTTTTTTTATCTTTTAACAATTAAGTTCAAGGGGTAGAGTATAGTTTCACTTCATTTACTATTAGTGACGGAGTCTTTGGATCTTGTTTCTTCTTCGGAACTGGGTTCCACGGCTTAGTTATATTAATTTTTAACTATAATACTAATATTCATTCTAGATACACATTAAAATCCGGGGGTTTAGACCTCCATAATTTTAGTGGTAAAAGATTTTATTCAACAATAAAAGT
Source organism: Ambrosiella xylebori (assembly GCA_002778035.1). Lineage (NCBI taxonomy): Eukaryota > Fungi > Ascomycota > Sordariomycetes > Microascales > Ceratocystidaceae > Ambrosiella > Ambrosiella xylebori. Next base: position 63,940 of record PCDO01000038.1, read on the forward strand.
AAAAGATGTAGAGCTTTGCCCTAATTGAGTAACTGGGTTTGCCGATGCTGAATCAAGTTTTAGTTTAAAAATATCTAAGAAAAGTACAGCTAAATCCGGTTGACATGTAATTCCTGAATTTAGAATTGAGTTACACAGTAAAGATATAATTTTACTAAGAAAAATTCATTCTTTTTTTGGTGTAGGTATAATAAGTGAACGTTCAGATAGAAATGCTGTATTTTATAGTGTTCAATCTGTTAGAGATATTTTAAATGTAATTTTACCTCATTTTGATAAATACCCTTTGTTAACTCAAAAACAAGCAGATTATCTTTTATTTAAACAAGCTATTAATTTATTAGATTTAAAAGTGCATTTAAATATTGAAGGAATTTATAAAATAATTGCAATAAAAGCATCAATGAACTTAGGTTTATCTGATAAATTAAAAAACAGTTTTTCAACTGTTTACCCTATAGATCGTCCTTTAATTAATTTTGAGGGTGATTTTCATCCTAATTGATTAGCAGGATTTACTGATGGAGAGGGTTGTTTTTACGTTAACACTAAAAAAGCTAAAACCTTAACTGGTTATCAAATTATTATGAGTTTCTCTGTTACTCAACACGTAAGAGATGAAAAATTATTAAATAAAATTGTTGATTATTTAGAATGTGGTAGTATAGAAAAAGTTTCAACCAGACCTTCTACTGTAACTTTTGTTGTATATAAATTCTTTAGCATTAAAGATAAAATAATACCTTTTTTTCAAAAATACCCTTTACAAGGTGTTAAATATTTAGATTTCAATGATTTTTGTAAAATAGCTAATATAATGATAACTAAAGAACATTTAACCTTAGAAGGTGTAAAAAAAATAAAATCTTTAAAATCTGGAATGAATAGTAGTAGAATTTTTTAAAAACGTGTAGGCCCTGTTTTATTTTATATATATAATACATATTATTATATTTTAAATATAATAGAAAATAAAGTTAATTGCACGAATATCTTTAAATGAAGATAATATGCAGCCAATTAGATGTTATATATTGTAAGTAATTGTAATATCAAAAGGTTCAACGACTAATAATACGGTATTATACTGTATTACAAATTTTACTGAGCAATATATTGTATATTGTTTGGATGATATAGTCTAAACAATAGTGTAAGCTATTGAATATAGGTATTACCTATTTAATAAATTTATTAAAATTTCCATATTATATTAAATTTAGATTATGTCATTATACGGGTTAACAAAAATAGCCCATTTTATATGTTTTTTTATCTGTATTTTTATAATATTTTGGGATCCTTCGGGGTTTTTCCTTATAAAGTTTTTTTTTTATTATTTGGGCGCCGTATGTGTTAAGTATTATACTACTTATTGTAATAGTAAAGATAGAGTATTAATTTCTGATCCTCTAAATGGAGATTTTTATTTAGAGAGATCTTTTATAGAATGATTTGTAGGTTTTGTTGATGCTGAAAGTAATTTTAATATCAGGTTAACCGGCTTAAAAGAAACTACATATAAATTTGTTCAAATTTCTTTCCAAATTGATCTTCATAAGGATGAGGTTAAAGTTTTAGAATATATTATGAGCAAAATAAAATGTGGTCATATTTCTAAATCTGGAGATAGAGTAAATTATTTTGTTAATGATCAGAATTCTTTATTAAATATTATAATACCAATTTTTGAAAGTTTTAATCTTAATAGTTCAAAATACCATAGTTATGTTTTATTTAAAAAAGCAGTAATGTTATTTAAAGATAAAAAACATTTAACACCAGAAGGTAAATTAGCTATTTATAATTATAGACAAGAAATTCAAAACCTAAAAGGTAAATTTATACCAGCCTCTATTAGTAGTAAAATAAATATTACTAAATATTGATTAGCCGGGTTTATTGACGGTGAGGGTACATTTTCTTATAATAAATATGTACCTAGGTTTAAATTAGAAAATCATTTTAAAGAGCTAGAATTATATAATAAAATTAGAGAATTTATAGGAATTGATAAAATTATTACTTATTCAGAAAGAGTTGAAAAGAAAAATAGTAGTCCTACCATTATTTTAGAAATTAATAAAATTAAAGACATTAAAGAAAAATTAATTCCTTTAATGTATGATGATCACCAAACTCTTCTTTTGAAAACATTGAAATCTAATGATTTCTTATTGTGATTAGAATTAATAGAGATATACTATAAGGGTTATCATATTACTTTAGAAGGTAAATTAGTATTTGATGCTATAAAAAATTGTATTAATAAGTATAGATTAAGTACTAATAGTCATCTATTAGTTGAAGAAAAAAAATCTCTTATGGAGATAAGATCGTTATTAACTAAACTTTATTTACAAGATAGTCCTTATGAAATAAAGAATAATATTAGATACTATAGAGGTACTGGTAAGTTAGTAAGTGAGTCTACTTTAATTGTTTGTATAGATGAAAATAATACTAAATTAGAATTTAGTAGTATGACTAAAGCTGCAGAGGCTTTAAATATTTCAAGATCTAGTATTAAAAACTGTTTAACTACAGGAAAAAGTCATAAAGGTTATTATTTCTTATTAGGATAACGTACTAAAAAAATATATAAAAATTAAATAAAGTAAAAAGCAAAAAAATCTTTAATAAGACAATTTGCTGCCAAGAATATATTTTTATAGAAAAAATATATTAAGGTTCAACGATTAGCTAATAAATATTATGTTACTTTAAGTAAAAGAATGGCAATAAAACTTTACTTCTTAATTACTAAATCTTTTTTTTTTATTTAGTAAGCACTAATAAGAAGACATAATCTAAACAATATTGAAAAATATTGATTAATAAAATTTGTACACGTTATTATAGGAAGTATCTTCTTAAGTGTAGGTTTATGAAGAATTTATGCTTACCATTTAACAGATCATCACCACCTTGGATATGAAGCTGGAATTTTATATTGACATTTTGTTGATGTAGTATGATTATTCTTATATATCTCAATGTACTATTGAGGAAGTTAATCTATATAAATAGTTATATGTTTATGTAAAATATATATTATGCATACAAATGTATGCATAAAAGATTCTAGGTTAAATAAGGTTCGATTCCTTAGGTCTTATATGTACGCAAGCTAGGTGGCCCTCCCGCTTAGCACAAAAATAATAATAAATTATTATTTATATATACCTGTATATGCTATATATATATATAGCAACCATAAGTTAACGGTAAACTGCTTGTCTTCCAAACAAATTTTGTTGGTTCAAATCCGACTGGTTGTATATAATAAATTCCTTTTTTCCTGCCTTGTTTCCTTTAGGAAAGTATAAAAAGGGTGGAGCGGTATAGGGGAAGGTAACCCCCAAATATTTTTGTTTTTTTTTAGAAAATGTTAAACAGAATATTATAGGGATTTTAGTATAATGGTTATTACATAGGACTTTTAATCCTCATGATATCGGTTCAAATCCGATAGATCCTAGGTAATAGTCTTTAAGGAGTTAGTAACTTAGTCGGTAAAGGATTTCCTTGTCACGGAAATAGATGAGGGTTCGACTCCCTCCTAATTCGAGTGTAAATAATTTAATTCGCACGTAAGTTTTTGTGTCCCAGGATAGGTTACCCTGGGACACAAAAACGGCCAAGGCTATTTCATATAAAATGCTACCTAGCATTATTAGTTTTTCGAACGAGCAAGCTTTATATTAACTTTTTATACTTAGAAGTGAAGAATATCATTATTTTTGTTTAGAGATTATTAAGGGCCAGGAGGCGATCCCATAGGGGAGGTAACCCCTAAATAATTGTTTATTTTATCTACTAAATTTCGTCTTGTAACAATTAACAAGTAATTAATTGTTTTTAAGGGAGGGTAGCCTTAATAGAATAGGAGCGGATTTAATACAACTAATAAGTTGTAATGGTGAAGTTTAGCATCTTTTTATTCATATAAAGATTATGGAAAGTATTTAGGAATGTCTTCACAAAGTAATGCTAATATAATAGCTCGAAATTTTAGTCTCAATATGTTGTTTGTACATTGAAAACGCGCAAAGTCCCACAAAAAAAGATACTTTGCGTATTAAAAATTTAACCTTAATTAAACTAATTAATAGTTAAGGAAAAGTCTCCATTGGTAAGGTAAGGTATTTGCTAAATACTGTGTTTTTACACTTAGACGTTCGATTCGTCTCTTTTCTGGGAAAATAAAGCATTAGGGTTATTATACTTAAGTATAATATAAATTATATTTCGGTTACTACTTGACTTATTTTTGCGCTACTAATATAGCGCGAAATGCAAGGGATAAAACCTTTGTATCTGTGTAATGAGTCCTTATATCTGAAATACCTACAAAGAGCATAGTTTAACTGGTAAAGCACTAAGCTTCAACCTTATAATTCTTGGTTCGAATCCAAGTGCTCTTGTATAGATTTTTATCTGTATCTTTTTGTTATTTCCCTTAAGGGCTCAGAGTTAGGGTAGAACTCTAAAGTAATTTTTATAAAAAAAATTATGTTTCTAAGTTTATAAATATATTTGTGATCCTGATTACCATAATGACACAATAAACTTTTATTTTTATATGGCTATATGTAAATATATTTCTAGCTTAGAGTAACCAGTAAAATAGTGTTTGAGCCATAGCATTCTTTTAGTCAGTGATTATTAACTAATTTTTATAATTGACAGGGTAGCTCCAGTAGGGCTGCAAGAGGGGTGCGGCCCTACAGATAGTCAGCTTGTTATAAAAATTCTTTAATAAATTTTTTTCCTATCTTTTAGTACTTTAGTACGTAGCCCCAGGGGCTCAAGTGCAAATGCAATTCAAAAAGGAAAATATATCAAATATTTAAATTTATTTAGATCAAGTATATGATGATGTTTAGATCACCTAATTTACTAACTAATGGTTTTTCAATCTCCTTATTAATTACAATGGCTTTAGCTTCATTTTTAGCAAGTATATGTACAATAATTTTAGAAAATACCATTTTAAGCGTTATATTTTTAATCTTCTTATTTGCTTTAATAGGAGTAATTTTAATTTTTTTAGGTTCACCTTATATAGGTTTTAGTTATATGATAATTTATGTAGGAGCGGTATCAGTGTTATTTATATTTATATTAATGCTAGTTAAACTAAGATTTCATGAAGTATTCATTGAATATTATAATGTTATAGTTTACGGTAGTTGGTTATTATATATTGGAGTTATGTATAGTGGATTCTTAATCTCAAAAACCCCTAAAGAAAATAATGGGGATGCTAAATTAAAATTCTGAGGTTGACTTTTCCCTTTCCCTTTCTGGACGGAAGAAGTAGGAACAGCAGCAGAAGGATATACAACTAGTGGATCAGAAAGCTTAGGAAACTCAAGGGGGGGAGATGTGGTACCATGAAGATTATTTTTGTACTATATTTTTAAAGAATATGTCTCATCTATTGCCTGAGACGAGTGTTATCAAAAACTGTCAAAGATATCCGGTGTTGGTGTTTTAATGTTTTCAACAAATAGTCTTTTATTAATAATTACCGGTTTAATATTACTATTAACAATGGCGGGAGCCATAATGACAACAGTATCTACAGATACTTCTAATGAATAAAAAAAGTTTTTTAGTGCTAACGGGTCCGGTTTAATACTATGTTAAAAATAAGGCTTTTATTATGAGTTTTTTATAAAAAATTAAAGTTGCTTAGGATTTAAATATAAAGAATTGGGAGGGAGGTAGCACTCTTTCCTCCTTAATATTATTAATTTAAATTTTAAACGGTAAAATAAGCTAAAAAAAAGATGGCGGAGGTAATATAGTATAAACTATAAGGTAATATAATATATTACCTTAAGGGAAATTAGCTCAACGGTAGAGCGACCGTTTTACACACGGTAGGTTAGGTGTTCAAATCACCTATTTCTCAATATTCGAGGGGGACTAGTAAGTCCCTTATAAATTAAGTCCCCCTTATCTTATTTTCTAAGTTTCATTTTTTTATAGTAAATGTACTTAGAAACTGGAAAAATCAAAGGGCTAGGTGCCCCTCCTTTTAGGGAGGCATGTGAGGGGGTTAGCCCTTTTACAGCCAAGAAAGGCTTATGTTACTAGAAATGCCCCGGTTTTATCTAGACAAGATTCCTTAACTTAATTGGTTAAAGTGCATCCTTGATAAGGATGAAATTAGCGTTCAAGTCGCTAAGGAATTAGTGAACCCAGGGGGTAACACCTCCTGGGCACGGCAAGCTACTCAAATATTAAGAGATTTGGCCGAGTGGTTTAAGGCGACTAGCTTGAAACTAGTTATGGTAGCCCCATCATGGGTTCGAATCCCATATTCTCTGATTATACATTTTTATAAAATATTCCAATTAATAGCCTCTATAGCTTAATGGTAAAGCACAATACTGTTAATATTGCTAATAGATGTTCGATTCATCTTAGGGGCTACGGATTAGGGCCGGGTTGGTTAGGCACTACAATTGGGATGTAGACTAGTTATGTTCGAATCATAATAATCCGATAATTACCTAATAGAAATAAAAAAAATGTAAATGATATAGAACATATGTTTTTAAGTATATAAAGAAATTATTTTGTGCAAATAGCTATGTTTTAGTGGGGGTTGTAATGATTTATTGTATAAATATTAACCCTAAGAGAAATTTTTTAAAAAACAAAGCGAATTGAAATATCTTAATAGCTTTAGGAAAAGAAATCAAAAGAGATTCTATAACTAGTGTGAACGAAAGTAGATAAGCCTAAAAAAAGTAAAACAGATTAAAATCTTCTTGAACTTTAAGGGGAACCTTCCTCTAAGGCTAAATAATAAACATAAGCGATAGTGTACTAGTACCGTGAGGGAAATTTGTAAAAAGTAATTTTATAAGCAGTTCGAGTTAAAAAAAAGTAAGAACGTACCTTTTGCATAAGTGCGACAAGAAGTGTCGTATTCCAATGTGGTGTGATTCCACTAAGTCAATCCATAGACTTAACCCTATCTAGATAAGTGTTTTGAGAAGGATAATCTTAGGATGATCTGAATCGAAGGATTTAAAGCTCTAGGGACAATGTAACAATTAACTTATTATTTTTAAATAATCGGTGTGCTAGGGTAATGAATTCTATGCCGAACGAAAGTGAATATACAGTGAGGCTTCGTAAAAGGTGAATTATATATTTAATATATAATTATTGCAATTGATGTAATTTTCTTATGCTGGATTATAGTATGGATCAAATATTGCACGGAGTAAAGTATACAGGCTAAGGAACTTCAAATACAGTGGAATACGATAAACTTGGTAAGCCCCAAGCTTTCACTTAACATATCTACTGCTGAGATATGGAATACTTATTCATGGAATGAAATAAGAACAAAGACAAATGGGAGATTGGTAGTAAAGTTATCAAAATTTAATGATCTAAAAGGACTCCATTCAAATAAGAGAAGTTAGGAGAGGTAATATATAGAATTTAAAATTTGAAAATATTATATCGAGCTGGGGGTAGAAGAACGTCTAAAAAGCGAATGTAGATTTGTAATGAATCTAATAGGGCGAATAGCCTAATCCGAAAGGATGCTGACTTAGATATTGTGATTATCGTAATTAAAAGTATTTTGTAATCGAAATATTCAGCCCAGGTTATTAGGCGATGAAAAATTCAGTCATGGATTTAAACGGGTTAAGGAATAAAGCAGTACTAAGAAATTAGCGAATAAATTGATATTGATCAGATTTTTGAAATTGTGTAGTTTGAAAGATATAAATAATCCCTGAATTGTTATGCACTAACAAACAGTAAAAAGTAAGTGACTTAGGTTAAGAAGAGTCGTTCAGGCGCAAGCCCGGGATAGCCAAGAAACAAAAGAAAGGATTTAGCAACCAAATTAATATAATAGAAATTAAAAATAATGAAAAACAGGACAAATTATATAAATAATGTGAGGCATTATGCTAATAAAAATATGTGGTATGTAGGAATACCAGGACTCCTTACCGAAAGAGAAAATATAAAGACAACAGGTATAAGATGGATTTCGGAAGGGAATAAACAAAAAAATGAATGACATTATATCGATTGGGCTAAGGCAAATTCAGAAATCAAAGATCTACAAGAGAAATTAGTTATTGCTACATTAAATAATAATATTAAAGAGATATACAGATTACAATGAATAATATTGAACACCAAAGAGGCACAAGCTTTAGCGGTAAGAAAAGTGATAGAAAATAAAGGAGGGAAAACTGCAGGGGTTGACGGAATAGTGTGAAACAATACTAAGCCCTCCGGATTATTGAAACACAATATTACGATTGAAGGAGTTGATGAAAGATCTAAGTAAATACAAAGCTCAACCATTGATAAGAGTATACATACTGAAGGGGTAATGGAAAGAAGGAAGTAAGACCATTAGGAATACCAATTTTATTTGATAGAGCTGTTCAAGCATTATATCATTTAGCAATAGATCCCGTAGTAGAAACAAAATCAGATCCTAACTCATTTGGATTTAGGAAATGTCGTTTTACACAAGATGCAATTGCAGCGATAATAAGTTTACTAGATAAAAAAGGCACCCACATTGAGTTTTAGAGGCAGATATTAATAAATGTTTTGACAGAATTGATCATAAGTTTTTATTAGATAAAACGCCAATCTGACATAAAAATGTATTGGAACAATGACTAAAATGCGGAATTATGGAGAATATGAATTATTATGATACAGAAGAAGGAACTCCACAGGGAGGAATCATATCTCCTTTATTGTGTAACGTAGCTTTAAATGGAATATAAGAAGCAATAAAGAGAGAAAATAAGCTTAAAAAGGGAATAAGTACAGGAGTGCATGTAATTAGATATGCAGATAACTTAGTAATAACTGGAAAAAATGGAAAAATTCTACTAAAATGTAAAAGAATTATGGAAGAATTTTTAAAAGAAAGAGGGTTAGAACTAAATCAGGAAAAGACAAAAATAACACATATAAAAGAAGGATTTAACTTTTTAGGGTTCCAAATAGTAAGAAAATAATATAATCCAAGATTAAATAATGAGACGAATTAAGAAACAGTACTAATAGTTGAACCTTTGAAAAAGGGGATACAGAAATTAAAAGATAAATTGATAAAAATAATCAGTATGAATAAACCAATTAGAAAGATTATATCCGAAATCCATCCTGTATTAAGAGGATGAGGAGAACATAAAATAATATCATATCATTCACAAAAAGCATTTATAAAAATAGATCATTGAGTATACATAAAAATGAAGAAATGAGTATATTATAAAAAAGGGTTTTTGAGATAATAAATAAATAAATATCTAGTTAAAACATAAAATCGTAAATGAAATTGAGGAGTATCTCCAAAAGAAAAGATAATAAATCTAGGTGAAATTTTAATATACAAGATGACGCTTCTAAAATTAGACCGTAATCCTTATTTGAAAGATTATCAGGAATACTTCTTGAAAAGAAGAGAGAAACACATTTAGGCTAAATTTAGGTCCACCATATATAAATTATTTAATCATACATGTCCGATATGTGTTAATAGTTTAAATAATGGAGAATCTGTGGAATTGCACCACATAATTACACAGAAACAAGGAGATAAATGAAAAATCGAAAACGTTGTACCTGTACATCAAATTTGTTATCAACAATTAAAAAAAAAAAA
>PCDO01000038.1:73716-106753 GCA_002778035.1 Ambrosiella xylebori
GAGCCACAAAATCTTTAATATTATTATTTAATGGCTAAAAGTAGAGGAACGAATTATCAACACGAATAATAGAAATCTACGTGAGTATAATTGCACGAGCCGTGTGCGTTGAAAGACGCACGCACGGTTCTAAGGGGGGGAAAGCCCGAGAGGGCCTACCTATCCCAATTGGGTCACCAAGTTAATTTTGGATGCGAGTTAGCGCGTAGTTAAACCAATCATAAGTAATGATTAGTGTCTAAAGTTAGACCCGAAGCCTGGTGATTTTACCACAATCAGGATTATAAAAGTCCGAACGGTTTATCGTTGCAAAGATATCCGAAGAATTGTGGTAGGTAGTGAAAGACAACACTGACCAGGAAAGCTGGTCAAGAAGACTGATGTGAGCGATTAGTTAGGCCAGCAGTATTGAGCACGCAACTCTTTACGTTATACCTTCAAATTGACGGGAACATCCTAAAGCTACTTTTACCAAGCATGTTTAGTAATAAATGTGTGGCTGAACTAACTACTCAGGTAAGGTAAAAAAAAAGTAGATTCCGTAAGGAAATGGATAATCCGCAGCCAAGCGCCTAGTATTTAATCATGTTAGGTGTGCAGTTCATCGACTAGATGTGGGTAGGCAAATAGTAGTAATAATATAAAAATTATTATTGTTATTTGTTTAAGATATAGTCAAGCCTCACTTAAAAAAGTGCAGAGTAACTAGTAATATCGAAGATGCTAATTAACTAAAGAGAATTATAGGCCTCCTAAGCGAAGCTACACAAATTAAAGAGGGTTCGATTCCTTTGTTTTCAAAAGAATTTAGGAGCCTCGAAATATATAAATGACGCTTGCTTACGTTACAAAAATAGACCATATTGTTAAAACATAAAAATATTTATTTAAAAATAGATATCTTATGTTAAAAAAAGAAAATAAACCAGAATTTTAATCGAGAGATACTTAATTATCAGTATCAATATAATAATCAATGAAAGAAAAATGTTTAACAATAATAATAATAATAATTTAGTTCCCGTTTTAGTTTATGTCAATGTCCAAAAATCAAAAGATCAACTTTTTAAGGATAGTAAAGATAAAGTAGTAGTGTATCGTTGAGTTAATATAATTAATAATAAAACTTATGTAGGTAGTTCAGTAAATTTACAAAATAGACTCTATAAGTATTTTAGTGAAAAACATATTTTATTGAGAAAAACTGCTATACATAATGCATTATTAAAGTACGGGTTTGAAAATTTTAATTTAGAAATTTTAGAGTTTTGTACTAAAGAAAATGTACTTGAAAGAGAACAATATTACATAGATCTTTTAAATCCGGATTACAATATTTTAAAAGAAGCTGGTAATTCTTTAGGGTATAAACATAGTGAAGAAACCTTAGAGAGAATGAGAAATCGTGAAATTAGTGAAGAAACCAGAAAATTGCTGTCTTTAGCTGCAACAGGAAGAGTTCTTTCAGAAGAAGAAAAATTAAAGTTATCCGAGAAACGTAAAGGGATAACTTTGTCAAATGAAACACGAAATAAGATATCAGAGGCCGCTGTAGAGTTAAGAGGAGTTGGTGTGGAAATAGAAGATGTAAATTTAAATTTAAAATTGACGTTTAAATCTTTAACAGATGCATCTAAAGCCTTAAATGTATCTAGAACTGCTGTATCTAAAGTTCTAAATACAGGAAAATTTATAAAAAAAAGATACTTAGTTAATTCATCTAAATAAATAAACAATCGATATTATTAGTGCTTGTTAAAGGGATAATTTCGTCCTTTATGGGCAGAAATTGTTTAGGGGGAAGGGTTTCAGCTCGACCTATTTTATATATGGAGTAGCCTTAGGCTCCCCTATATAAAAGGTTAAAGAAATCAAAACTGTTTCTGCGAAACCTATAAAAGTAGGTAATTTTAGTCACATCTTAGTAGGTACAGAACTTAATCTCAGACAAATATTATATTTGTATATATCGGGGGATCGTGAAGATTTTATCGGTGAGTATGTAGACTCGGAATGACAAAGATGAATCTAAAATAATCAGACATAGAGTGATAAGGTTGTATGTACAGCCTTTTTGTGGAAGTGAACCTTCTGCTATAAACCATCAAATTGCGGGAACACCTTAAAGCTATCATAACCAAGTAAGGGTAGTAATATCTTTATGGCACAGGTAATGACTCGTGGTATGGTAAAATCATGATAGATAATTCAATGGGTTATCCGCAGCCAAGCACCTGTATTTTATACATTAAGATGTAGGTGTGCAGTTCATCGACTAGATGTTGGTTGGTGTTATATTTCGAGATTATCGTGTATAATGCTTAAGATATAGTCAGGCCTCATTCGAAAGAATGCAATGGCATTAAAGTAATTTTATTATTAAGTTTTTTAATTTTTCAGTGTGAAGGTACGTCAGATTGCTATTACTAGTAGGGTAAATTAAAATTTTTTCTTCCTAGCCGACTCTTACAAAAGACTTAATACGACAGGCGACTTTCCTTTCGAAGGGATAACTTAGGATAGGGGCTGACACCCTCGATTTCTAGTGTTAATAGTGTTAAGGTACTGTAAGTGACAATGTTAATACGCTTGTTGAGTTATTGACTTGACCGGACCTAGTGAAGACACTAGTAATCTGAGAGATGAGCTTGGATATAAATCCATGACCCATGTTTGGAATGAGACAAACACTAGGCTATCGGCTTTAAATATATAACATTAAAAAAGTCACAAAAAATACAACATTTAACAAAAATATAGGGGCAATTACACCCGTAAAATGCTATGAAAATGCATTATTAGATAAAAAAATTATTTTTATTGAAAATAAAAATAAATCCGGTATTTATTATTGAGTAAATAAGCTAAATAATAAAACTTATATAGGAAGTGGTTTAAATCTATCTAAAAGAATAGGAGATTATTACAAAGAAAGTGAATTAGAAAGAAACCCTAGACCTATTCATGCTGCATTACTAAAATATGGATACGATAATTTTAAATTAGTTATTTTAGAATATTGCAGAGCAGATGAGCTTATTAAGAGAGAACAACATTACTTGGATTTATTAAATCCTGAATATAATATATTAAAAAATGCTTATTCTTTATTAGGTTTTAAACATAGTGAGGAAAATTGGGCTAAATTTAAGTTAAAAAAAATTTCTCAAGAGTATAAAGATATATTATCAAATATACATTTAAATAAAGAAGTTAGTCAGGAAACTAGAGATAAATTATCTAAAGCAACTGCTAATTTTAAGAAAAATAATCCGCTTACTCCTGAAGCTTTAGCTAATATTACAGCTAAAACTACAGAGCGTGAAGGAGTACCAGTACAGATTTTAAATACTCAAACAAATGAAATACTTGAATTTCCTACTTTAACTAAAGCAGGAGAATATTTAGAAGTAAAAAGACAAGCTATACGAAACGCAATAAAAAGAGGAAGTCTAGTAAAAGGACTTTACCGTGTTTCAGAAAAAAAAGTAGGCAGCATACATAAATAGGTATAGAGGACTGGCTAGCTTTGCTAGCTTTGTTTCTCACAACAATAACAAAAAAAATAATAATAAAATTACTTTACTTTCGTGACCCTGTCCCTAGGGAAGGGTACGCCCCCCTCAGGATATAGGATGCGAGAGCAGAATTCTTTTTTTTTTAGGTTCTGATGTCTAAATGGGTAGATAGGAGGCCTCTTGCCTCCCTACTCAGGGATATGTTTATATTTAATATACCATAAGTATAAACTGCGTGTATGTCAAAAGGGAAACAGCCCAGAGCAAAAATTAAGGTTCCAAAATTTATAGTTAAGTGAAATTAAGAAAGTTTCTATTTAAGCCGACAAGGAGATGGGCTTAGAAGCAGCCAAAATTTAATGACCTGCCGAGTGATCTAGGAAATCACTTATGCGGGATAAATTACCAAATTCCGGGGAACTCCTAAAGCTTTTGATACTAAACAGCACATGCTATGTTTACACAGCACAAAAATGTGTTGGTAGCTTAATCTTAGTTACAGTAATAATTCAAATGATGATCGTAAGTGAAATGGACAATCGCGGATCTAAATCAATTATAGGAGGATCAGAAAATATAATTGTAAAAGAGCAACGAGTAGACGGTAGTTGACATATTTTTAATATGTTTAAGATGTACTCTAAAGGGCTTTGAAAGAAGTCGTCGAATCAAAATCCTTTTTTAATTAAAAAATTTTGCCTTAATAAAGGGATAAATAAAGGTTCTGTAAGTTTTCTAGCTTGTTTTAATAATAATTTAAGTCTAGGAGTAGGCGCTAGTATTGCTAGCATTAGCATGCATTTACCGGCTAGCTTCAGATATTATTCTTCAGTGCCAGGGGCATTGTTTACACAGCCCGAGCGAAGCTACACAAAAGGTTGAGTATCAGGATTTGTGGATGCTGAAGGTTGCTTCCGAATTTCTATTATTAAAAATAAAAATTTTAAAGGCGATCCTTGGCAACCATCTTTGTATTTTAGTGAACAAGCTCTTGAAGGGGAGCGTAAGCCCCATTTTATAATTCCTTTATCAGTTAGACTTTATTTTCAAATAGGTGTACATTTAAAAGATGAATATATTTTACAAGAAATGTTGTCTGAATTAGGAGTAGGAAAAATTTATAAAACTAAAAGTAGACCAGATTTTGTCGAATTACAAGTTTCATCTTTTAAGGATATAGCTTTAGTTATAGATTATTTTGATAAAAATCCGTTAATCACTCAAAAGAGAGTTGATTTTGAACTCTTTAAAGAGGCTTATCAATTAATATCAAATAAAGAACATTTAACTCTTAAGGGTTTAAAAAAATTAGTAGAATTGAAAACTTTAAATAATAATGGTTTAACAGAAAATTTAAAAAAAGCATTTCCTGAGCTAGGAAATCTTAATATGACGCTACAAAAAAGATCCGAAATAAATAAAGATATTGAATCTGCAGGTTGATTATCAGGGTTTGTTAGTGGTGAGGGTTCTTTTGGGGTTATAGTTAATACTTCTAAGAGTACTGTAACCGGTTATCAAGTTCAGTTAAGATTTCAAATCACTCAACAAATTCGGGATAAGAAATTGATGGAAAAAATAATCGATTATTTAGGGTGTGGTCATATTTCTATAAGAGGCGATATAGTTGATTATAGAGTAACAAATATTAAAGATATTCTAATAAAGGTTATTCCTTTTTTTAAAGATTGTCCTATTATAGGTGTTAAATCAAAAAATTTTGATGATTTTTGTTTAGTTGCTAATTTAATAAAAAATAAAGAGCATCTAACGATAGAGGGTATTAAAAAAATAAAAGAAATAAAATCTAGAATGAATACTCTTAGAGGGCCTCTGGGTGGTCCTGAGGACCAAAATAATTAATATAAAATTATTATTATTACAATGCTTAGGCACTAATGGCCAAACATTAATTCCTTAATAAAATTTATTATAATTTTATATTATAACACTAAAATCACATTAGATGGTTTTTTAATTAAAAAAATTTGAAAGCATTGCGTAATAGAGCACTTGTTAAATTTTTAGAAGCGTCGAAAATTCAACGGATCTAAACTATATACCCAAATTTTGCCCATTTATATTGTTATTTATTTATAATTGTATAAAAAGGGGTAGCAGAACATTGGATTAACAATAGAAATTCCTTTTTTAAAGGAATAGGATAGTAATTCAAGAGATAATGGTGACATTAGTAACAATAAGAAGACTATAAAAAGTCTCCGCCTAAAGCTTATGGTCTTATCAAAAGTAACGGCCTCTAAATTAAAAATCTAAGGGTTTTGATGATGAGAAAATCTTTTTTTACTAAAGGACGACGTTTTAAAGTGAAAAGCGTACTGGAAAAATAGTAATATATCTAAAAGATGAAAAACAACCGTACCTAGACACCGCAACAGGTAAGCTAGTAGAGAATACGAAGGCGTAAATGGGGTAACAATCGTTAACTGAGGGTAGGCACCTCTAAATGCGATAAAGAATCAAACTCCGGGGACACCCTAAAGCTCCTAATACCAAACTAGTAATGAAAATTATTAAGTGGCTGAATTAATCACTCAGGTAAGGTAATAAGTTAGGGAGATTCTAGTGATAGGAATGGGTTATCGCGGATCTAAGTCAATTAAAAAAATAACCAAAAATTTTAATTGTAAAAGAGCAACGAGTAGACGGTTCTTTAATTATTAACTTAAGTGTTAGTAATTATAAGGTGTATTCTAGCCCCCAAGGAAACTTGGTTTTAATAATTTATCTTTAATCTTTAATTTTTTTTTATTTCACATATAAAACACTACCGCTTTATTTAGTAAATTAGGGTTAGGCCTAGCAATCTGTCGAGTCAGATGGTTATAGGGTTGGGGCTCGCACCCTCTTCTTTATAACTCTAGATAGTTTTAATTTACGGAGATAAAGTTTGGGAGTCTTAGGTTTAAATCATATATATTGGATATGATATTAGAAATTTATTAATTTATTTAAAGGGTATTAGGACTGAATAATTGTAAAAGAATATCTCCCTTTTAATTACCGTGTTCAAGGGCATCAAGTTAATCCTTGTTCTTAGGTCTTAAAAGAGGTGCACTGGGAAGGATAAAGGGCCCTTCTCGTGTAACGATTTTAATAGTATATAAACAAAATACTAGACAAATTTAGTAAATTTATAAATTTTTGAAGGATTTACCCAATATTGTTGGCTCCCACTTAGTGACTCAATAACAATAATAAAAACAGCGACACAACTATTTTTTAATAATAAAAATTTATTACATCCAGATTATATTACTGGATTTATCGATGCAGAGGGATGTTTTCACGTTTCCCTAGTACAAAACGTAAATTCAACAGTAGGTTGAAATGTAATATCTTTTTTTGAAACTTATCCATTACAAGGTGTAAAGAAAAAAGATTATGAAGATTTTAAAAAAGTAGCTCAATTAATGAGCAAAAAGGAACATTTAAACAAAAAAGGTTTAGAGTTAATTCGAGGGATAAAATCCGGAATGAATTCTAACCGACATTAAAGATAAATTATTAAATAAGGTAACCATATTAGCCTTTACTGTTTTCAAAAGATTGAAGGGCGTATATAGAATAGTAGTGCATGTTTACACAGGGTAGGCGTACGCCCCTCATAGATTACAGAATAAATATATGGAGCGAAAGGAACTCGGCAAATTTACTACGTAACTTCGGAATAAGGAGGTCTCATTAGTCTTGATTAATATCAGGTAAAAAGGAAGAAGCATGAAATAATGTTGTACGACTGTTTAATTAAAACAAAGCACTTTGCGTTTAAGATTAAGATCAAAGTATAAAGTGTGATGTCTGCCCGGTGCCGGCTGGTTAACAGATGTAACTGAATTTTTTTTAGATGGTTTGGTGTTGACGGAACCCCCGGTTAATGGCGGCCTTAACGTGAGGGTCCAAAAAAGGGTCCTGTTTAAATTCGGCTAATTGCTGGAATGGGTTTAAATTTAGCGCCTCTGGCGTCAATGTAAATAGTTACTTAAGACCTACGGGTCGTAGATATTTACATACAAACCTAAATCAGCAGGAAAGATTAAATAAATTAATTCAGGATGAGAATTACAAATTTTGATTAGGTGGATTCATTGAAGGGGAAGGGTCATTAGTTGTATCTTTAGTTAAAAACGATAAAGTTACACATGGTCTGGTTTTACAACCTGAATTTAATGTAGTTCAACATGAAAGTGGTATAGATATACTTAATTCTTTTAAAATTCTTTTTGAAGGTAAAGGTTCTGTACATAAAAAGTCCGGATCTGAAAATGTATGAGTTTATTCCTTAAAAGGAACTCAAAACTTGCAAAGTTTAGTAATACCATTTTTTGAAAAATATGTGATAACGTATTCTAGTAAATATAAAGGAGAAGTATTTGAAAAGTTCTCTCTTATTATAAATAAATTATTTGATAATAAAAATAAAGTTTTTAGTTTAGAAGAAATGATTTATTTAATAGAATTGGTTTACTCATATAATCCAGAGACAAAAGGTAAATCTAGAAAAAGAACATTAGAAGAAACGTTAAATATAGTTTATCAAAAACATAATAAATAAAATTTGGAGCATGTTACCTAATTTATTTAGTATATGAAGTACTTTAACAGGCAACCCTTTAATTAAAAGTGAAGTATACAAAGATAATAAATAGGTAATAAGCATTAAGTATTTAAAATCTTCAGAGGCCATACGCCGAACAATTTATCTGTTTTTAATAAACCTTAAAGATGGAAATTATTCTACATCCTTCTACGTAAATCTAGCTAATTTACTTGAATAGAATAATACTTAAGTTGCATAAGTTATAAATTGATGATATGGTCCGACCGGTTATAAAGAAAAGTAATTTTCACACCGGTAGCCTAAGGTAGCGAAATGCCTTGGCCGTTAAATGCGGTCTTGCATGAATGATGTAACGATACAACAGCTGTCTCTACGATTGACCCAGTGAACTTGAATTAGCAGTGCAGATGCTGCTTACCTCTAGCTGGACGAGAGTGCGACTAGATAAGTGCTTAAAAACAATGTGGTGAGACCCCACCAAATAACCCATTATTTGAGCTCAATGCGGCATGCATTCGAAGTAATTCTTTTGTGTGAAGCCCGTAAAAATTTTCCAGCCTAGTTTTATATTAATTAGGTTGGTGAGCTAGACTATTAAGGATAGGAATACGAATCCACGTTTGAAGCGTAAAAGCTAGATGTGTTAGGATTAGGTGATGATTTATTGCTCACCTTCTTACACAAATTAGTTGATTGTAGAAAAAATTTCTCGTTTTTTTCTTAATGGGTCTAATATCAACATACGTATAGTGGGATCCTAAAATAGTTATTAAGTGTTTTAAGTAAACTAGGTAAGCCCTTTATCACCCTTTTTAATTTTAAGGAAGTTAGATTGAAAAATCTTAATATATGGTGAAGGGTAGAGGATACTCTAAAAAGCGAATGTTCCGTGGTAATAATGGAAATAGGTTTAATACTAAATTCGAAAGAATGCAGACTTAGAGTAGGTGTTAAATAAGATAAAAATATGAATTAAAAAAAAAAGATTGAACCTTAATTTTTCTGTAAATTAATAGTCCTATTAAAATTAAGTAAAGTATAAGTATTTAATTTTTGCTTATTGAAAGGTACGGCGTATTGCGGATCATAACAAGTGATCCTTACATAAAGTTTTATATTTAAGAATAGAGACATCTTATATAATACTGGAGTTATAATTTATTATAATAGTGAAAAATGTATTTTGATTAGTTAATTCCTTCTTTTATTTTTAAGGTTGGCAATACGATGCGCGAGTATGTAAGTAAATTTAGATAATATACTTTAAGTGTTATATATAATATAGGCCTAAGTTGTGCGTTATTCATTGCACGTAGTGTATATTTGTATATGGATAAAACATAAAAGGTGTGACTATCGAATATTATATAAAAATATAATGATTAAGCTAAAAAATATAATAAAATAAAAACTATGAAAAAATTAATGAATATAAATAATATAACTAATCTAGGTCTTTTAAATAAAGGCTTAATAATAATTCCAAATGTCTCTCAAATTAATTCTTTGTGTCTTAATAGATTTTTTTCTACAGATGTAAAAGATTTTCATTCAAGTATACCTAATTTAAAAAACAATACCTTATCTCCAGATTGGGTAACAGGTATTATTGATTCAGAAGGAAATTTGTCTATTTCTCCACAAAAAACTGAAAACGGGTATAAATTTTCTTTAGCTATAAAAGTTACACAAAAAGAACACTCTATGGGTATACTATTAGAATTAAAAAAATTTTTTGGATGTGGTAATATTTATATTGACAATAGAAAAACTAATGGGTATAAATTTAGTGTAAATAAAATTGATGATATTATTAATATTATTATACCTCATTTAGATAAATATCCGTTAATTACTTCTAAACATCTAGATTACTTGGATTTTAAAAAAGTAGCTTTATTAATTAAGAATAAAAAACATTTAGAAGGAGAGTTAGCCAGTGCTTCCGAGACACAAAAAATTGTTAATGAGATTTTAGAAATTAAGAATAATATGAATAGTTCTCGTAAGTTTGAAGAAAGATGAGAATTTTTAAATAATAAAGATATAGTTCTTAATGCTGATTGAGTACAAGCTTTTATAGATGGAGAAGGTTCTTTCCAGTTTAACATTTCTGAAACTGTGAATAGAGGTAAGCCTTATCTAGCTTTAAGCCCTACTTTAGAGATAGCTCAAAGTAATCATGATGTTAAAGTATTAGCTGCTTTTGTGGATTTTTTCGGTTGTGGTTATTTAAAACCAAAATATGATATCAATGATATCAAATCAGTTAAAGATTCTCGTATTATTAATAGATATGTTGTGAATCAATCTGATACTATTATAAATTTTTTCGATAAATATCCTTTATATACTAGAAAGTATTTAGATTATTTAGATTGAAAAAAACTTATTGAACTAAAGTCTAAAGGAATTCATAATAAACCTGAAGGACTCCTATTAATGAAAGAAATTAAATCTAATATGAATAAAGGTAGAAAGTAAAAAAATTCAGATATTTTTTTTAATATATTTAGTAAATTATACTAGATTTTCTTTTATTAAAATTTTTAAGTATTTAGTTTATAAAGGTGTAGATATTTATAAACAAATTTTTTGTTAATTTTTATTTTATTTAAATCTTGTAAAAAAAAATTATTAATAAAATCTTATTGTTTTCTAGCTTTGCTAGAATGGGGCGTATATTAATTCATATTTTTATTGTTATTTTAATGCTCGAGCCGTATGCGATGAAAGTTGCACGTACGGTTCCACGAGGGGGAGATTTTAGTAATAAAACGACCTATCTCAACAGACCCTATGCAGCTTTACTGTTACTAATTATAGAATATAGAAGGCAAATTTTAGACATAAGGTATATAGGTAAATGAAGATGAAAATCCTTTATTATTCTTCTATATTTTTGAATGAAATCAGGAATATAGCTTATTAGTTATATTAGTGATTGAACCTAGTTCAATTAATGGCCTTAGGTGAGGAACTATTGTTAGGAGACAGTTTTTTAATTATTAGCTGTGTTGGTAAAAAACTCCAACTCTTAAGTTCTTAATATTTGAAATATAAACTTAAAAACTATAGAAAAAGCTAGAGGGGAGGGGTCAATGTTTACACAGACCTCCCCTCGGAAGTACCTTGTTTTGCATGTAACAATTCATACGTTTGAACGTATTTTCAAAAATAAAATAAACCAGAATTCATAATTGAGAAATATTTAATTATTAGTATAAAAAAACAAAAATAAAAAATGAAAAATTTTAATAAAAAATTCATAGAATGATTTGTCGGATTTTCAGAGGCGGTATGTTGTTGAAAAATAAAACCAAAATATCGTAAAGATAAAGATTCAGTACATAGTTTTTATTTTTAATTTGAGATTCACTTACATATTGATGATTTAAAAACTTTAGAGTTTATTCAAAAAAATTAAAATTTTGGCCATATTTATGCCCGAAATAACTCTTGTAGTTTTATAGTAGGTGATAAAGAGAATCTTAGAATGTTATTGTCGATTTTTGAATAATTTAAACTTAATGGAATAAAATATTTAGATTATTTAGATTTTAAAAAAGCTTTTTAAATTTACAATGAACGTAGTGAGGGGTTAACTCTAGATTTAATTAATAAAATAATAACTTTAAAAGATCGAATGAATTCAACAAGAACAGATTTTTTAATAGATAAAAAACCAGAGATTACAATTTATTACTTATTAGGTTTAATTGAAGGAGATTAAACTTTTAGTTTTTCTAGAAATCCTTTACGTTTTAATTTTCAAATACTTTTAACTGCTACACAACTAAATTTATTAAAAGCTATAAAAGAATATTTAATTAATAATTTAGGGTTTGATTTTTATTCTTTATGATATTTAAGAAATTCTTCGGCAATTAGTATAAATTTAATTAAAGCTAAAGCAAATTAAAAGCCTACAGTTTTACTATAAATTAGAGACTTGCATTTATTACATAATTATTTCTTGTCTTTTTTAAGTAAATTAGAGTTTAATTAAAAAAAACAATTAGATTTTAATGATTTTAAATTTATTTGCTCCGCGATGTATAAAGCAATTCATAAGTTTGATTCAATTAAATAAATATTATTAAAATTAACTTATAGTATGAACGATTTTAGATTATCAACCTTTAAAGGAAAACAAGATAATAAAATTAAGGTAACACCTTATGAATTAGAGTTAGTTAAAAATACAGAAGCTTTAGTAGAGTATCTTCCGGATGGAAGTGTAAGAAATTTAGTCACTAATGAAATAAATTATAAATCAAATCATATAATATATTTAATTAAATCGACTGTTAAAGCTCAAGATAATTTAGTAATTAAGGATAGTTTAAAGGAAGTTTCATAATTTTTAGGTATTAGTAGCTTTACTTTAAGTAAAGAGTTAAATAAAGCACCAATTGAGTGTGGTATTATTTTAGGAAATTGAAATATAAAAAGAGTGGGTATTTTTAAGGAGAATAAAAAAATTTATTAGGGTTAATCTTATTAACTACCCCTATTAAAAAAAAGTCTCTTATGAGATATAATTTCTAGAATTAGTAATGTTACATGTTACACAGGCATAGCTTCGCTTAACCAATAAAAGAAGGTTAGCACTATTTTAAATATTAATGATTAAATAATGAACAAAGAAAAGGTTACAACCGAATTGTTTAGATAGCTTAAGAAAAATTAGGTGAAAACGGTTAATGATTACTAGTTAAAGACCGTCGGCAATTGTAAGTGTCGCTACAGACTGGATCACCAGGGTTAGGCTGAAATGTCTGTCCAAATGTACAGTCGGGCTTATATGCAAGGAAAAGTTAAAAAAATCCGATATAGATAAAGAGCTTATTCTAGGTCTATATTATATAAGTTGTTATGCGGGGCACAGACCCCATAAAGAGTAAATGGGAGTGTCTAATATTTATAATGTAATATTGTATTTATACGATATTTTTTTTTGTTTGTTGTTTTATGTAGGCATACTACGTATTATCTTATATAATTTTTTATATATATGCACGACCATATATATAATTAATAAAGTTTATATAGCAATATTTTTTTGATAGGTAAGATTTTCTCTAAAGAGAAATTAGATGTACTGAAGAGATTATGATCTTAATCTAATATCTTCTTAGTTATAATTTATTATAATATTGATTAGTACTTAGAAAGCTCAACGGCTAAAATCTTGCCTTACTGTTTGATTAACAACAAATCTTTCAGTTGCGTAAGCAGGGCGTAGGATCGCAAGATGCATAAAGGAAAGATCTTGTATTATAGGAAAAGCTACGCTAGGGATGTTTGTCCTCCAATAATAAATATTTATTGGTTTATAATTGGGTTAATTTCAAGGATTACTTAAAAAAGTAAATTTGAAGCGTAATTTATCTAGATAGAGCTTGCAGGGGTGTGGAGCCTCCGCCTAGCTTATAAGGAATAGCGAGCTCTAATTTCATAGGGCAGCGGGGGCATTGGACGCTAAGTCTTAGGGAGGGTCAATGTTTACACAGACCTCCCTCCCCGGCTGAAGACACCTCCCTCTAGTTAGATAAAAACGTTCAACGACTATAAGGTGAATTGTGTTTACAATAATCCTTTTTAACACCCAACACTTTTTTATTATCTTAATAAACATAATTATTATAAATTTAAACTCATGTTAAAAATTAATACTGTAAAGGCTAAGCCTTTGGCTCAGCTATGAAATGCTCCACAGAAAAATAAAATTTTTATTAAAAATTTAAATCCAGAAGCTAAAATAAAATTAATAGGTTGTCATAATAAAGATTCTAATAGAACAAGATATGTTCCAGCCTACTCTAAAGAGTGAAGCAATATATTATATTATTTTAATAAAAATACTTCTAAAAATGTTCCAGTTAATAAAATAAATTTAATTAAAATTATTAAATCTTATTTTAATATGTGTTTTAAAACTAATTATTTTACAGAGTCTAGTTATATACCTTTGGCCTTAAGACCTATATTACTTAGAAATATACACATAAGTAAACCGGAACTAAAATATACTAATGATAAAGTACAAGTTAATATCCATACTGTTAATATAGAAAAAAAGATATTATATAATAGATTTGAAAAAAGTATTAGTCGTAATATAAAATTAATAACTTTTTTGGCCAAAAATTTAAAATTAATAACGTTTGAATTTTTAAATTATAGTGCCGGGGATAGCTCGGATAAGCTAAAACATGAAGCAATAAAAATATATATATCAAAATATTTATTTATAAAAAAAAAAATATCTAAATGTATATTTAAAATTAGAAAATCTGAATATTTTTTTTATTTAAATATATTTAAATTTGATAAAGAACAATTTTTAGATAAATTAACATATATTTTAAATAAAATATTAAAAAAAAAAATTGAATATAATATTATCAATGTTAAAGCTTTTTCACATAATCCTGAAATATTTACTAATATTTTAGCTTTAAAATTAAAAAAACAAAATATTAATTTGGTAACAGCTATGGAAGGTTTAGTACGAAGATTACGTATTCCTACACGAATGTGGGATTATGCAAATAATATATCATATATCTATGATATATTTGCTAATCAACATAAAAATATTTATTTAGTTAATCGTTCAAATTTAACAAATATGAAGGGTATATATAGATTATTACAGCATGTATACTATACAGATCCAGTTAATAAAGATAAAGAATATACTTTAGATGTTATGGATTTAATTTTTAAAAAATTAAGATTAAAACATATGTTAGGTATAAGAATTGAAGTAAAAGGAAGATTAACAAAACGTTATAGAGCTGATCGTGCTATATATAAATTAGGTTGAAAAGGAGGATTAAAAAATATAGCATCTTCTAGATTAAAAAGACGTTTTATTACATATAGAGGTCCAAATAGTTCAAATACTATGTACTCTATTGCTAATTCTACTAGAAAAATTGGAGCATTTGCTGTAAAAGGTTGAGCATCAACTAAATTATAAAATAGGGGGGGGCTATGTTATTAGCATAATGCCCTCCCCGGCTAGTTAAGTAGTAATAATAAATATCTTATATAAAAAAAGTGAAGACATAGTCTGAACCATTTTGTGAAAAGTGGAAATAATAATGATAACACATAGAACAGGCTAATTTGCGCAAGAGTGTACAAAATGAGTGCGCGGTTTGGCACCTTAACTTATTACATAGGTTGTAATAATATTGCTTTTATATATTTATTATTATGTAAATAAAATAACTCTGATTTTTATCGATAAATATTTTTATATTAGTATTAATAGACGAAAAACATGAAGTAATTAGTATTTTTTTTTTCATACACATGAATTATAATTTTATACTTTAACCGTACTCCGGCAGGCGCCGTCGGAGTCCGATGCGCTAGTAAAATTTTATATTTTACCTGCGAGTTTTGTTTATTAAAAAATAAACTATTATACATTTAGATTATTTAAAGGCTTATATTAAAATTAAAAAATTATGATGGCGCAAGCGATACACACAATTTAAAAAAACAACAATAAGATATTATAGTTTTTCATTTTTTAATGACAATATTCGTGATTTATTCGCTTCGCGCGCCCTCGCAGATGTTTACACAGTACAGCGGGGGATAGGTTGTTTATTAGGTGATGCTCACATAATAAGAACTAAAGATAACAGATCTTATATCACAATTGAGTAAACTATAAAACATGAAGATTATGTAAAAGATTTACTTAAAACTTTAAGTGAGGCTGGTCTAAGTTTATCCGAGATTAAATATTATACTCGAAAATATGATACTTAAATAATTTTCAATTTATAATTATTTAAGTCCAATTGTTTTGGGTAAATGAATTGGCGATGAGGGTCAATTAGTGAAAAATGGGAGGGAGGGAGCTAGACCCCCTCTTCCGGAATAACTTTATGCACTGATAATTATAAGAGGTAGAGTTACTAATAAGTGCTCTATCTAACAAGTACGGATTAAGATGTACAATTTATTTCATTTTAATTTAAAAAAAGGAAAAATGATAATAATTATCCTATAATTTATATAAGTAAAACTACATTTAATTCATTAAAACCATTAATCGTAGACCATGTTCATTCTTTCTTATACAAATTACATATGAGCCCCAGATAAAAATTTAAAGTTATCTTTTTTTTATAAATTGATAATATAAAAATTTTATATAGCACATCGGGGAATTTTTATAGAAATATGAAAATAGAAATTGGCTAAATTGCTAGGACAACCTTTACAATTAAGGTCAATTAGCAGGGAGAATCTAGGATTCCCTCCAACGGTCACACGCCAACACCCTGAATAATATTAACAACACTTTAATACAGGGTGAAGATATGATCTAAACCATAATGAGAGTTATGGATTAATATAACTATGCGATGTCGGCTTAACTTATCCTCATGGATGCTAAGTGATCAGGAAATCACTATAAGTGTCTCAAACTATCAAATTCCGGGGACGCCCTAAAGCTTATAATACCAAACAATGTATGGGCGCAAATCCTATATATTAGTGGCTGAACTAATTACTCAGGTATGGTAACAAGTTATAAGATAGGTTTAGTATTTACTAACCATAAATATATAAGTCAATTACTTGAAAGAGGTATGGGCTATCGCGGATCTAAATCAATTCTTAGTTATTTTTCACTTTGTGTGCTTAAAGATTGATTAAATAAACTAGGAATTGTAAAAGAGCAACGAGTAAATGGTAGTTGCACTAAATTAAATGGAGATGGTTTAGTGTTAAGATGTACTCTAACTGGTTTCGAAAGAAGCCCTAGATTTAAAAACCATTCTAAACCTTTAAGCAGATTTTATTCTACAGATATGGGACCTTTGGATACTAATATTGTAACAGACACAAGCCAAAATAATAACAATTTAGATCCTCAATTTATTACTGGATTTGCTGATGGTGAAAGCAGTTTTTCAGTAACAATAGTTAAAGATAAGTCTTATAAAATTGGTTGACAAGTTAAACCTGTTTTTTCAATAGGTTTACATAAAAAAGATTTAGCTCTTTTAAAAAGTATCCAATCTTTTTTTGGTGTTGGAAATATTTATAGTCAAGGTAAAGAAGGAATTCAATATAATGTAAGTAATCCTAAGGATTTACAAGTAATTGAAAATCATTTAGATAAATATCCTTTGATAACTCAAAAGAAAGCAGATTATCTACTTTTTAAAAATATATTAAAAATAATTAGAAATAAGGAACATGTAACTGAAGAAGGTTTAATAAAAATTATCTCTTATAAAGTTATAATGAATAAAGGTTTATCCCTTTCTTTAAAAGAAGTTTTTGGTGATAAAATTTTAGTTATGGATAGACCTTTTATACAAAGTTCTGTAGATAATATAGAACCGGGATGAATAGCAGGTTTTACTTCAGCGGATGGTAGTTTTATGATTAGAATCTTAAATTCTCCTGAGCGAAAGTTAAAAAAGAAAATTCAATTAGAATTTAATTTATCTCAACATGCTAGAGATGAGGAACTAATAAAAGATTTTATTAAATTTTTCAACGCAGGTTCTGTTTTTAAATATAAAAATATGTTTGCTTATAGAGTAGTTAATATTAGCGATTTAAATGATAAAATTTTACCTCTTTTTGCTAAATATCCTATTGTAGGAATAAAATATTTAGATTATTTGGACTTTTTAAAAGCTGTAAAATTAATTAATGAAAAAAAACATTTGACAGAAGAAGGTTTAATGGAAATTCAATCAATAAAAGACGGAATGAATAGTAGAAGAAATCTGACTTAAAGGTTTTGATAGATTTAATTAGCTAGATTAATAGGTATTTGTATCTTCACCTTTAATCTGTGGCAAGAACTATGTAGGGTACGACTGTTCGTCGATTAAAAAGTTACATGAGCTGGGTTATGGGCTCAGCGTTTACCGTAGGTTTGTTCACGGTATATATTAACAATTGGATTAATTGCTGGAATATGCCTTTGGTTTTTCTTTAAAAACTGATCCGTATCATCAGCAGCGAAGCTTATTCACATTAGATTAGGTTCTAAAAAAATAAGAACGTTCAACGACTATAAAGGGGAAATTAAATAATATTTATTTTTTTTTTCTTTTTAACGTCCAACTCTATCACTATATTAATTTAAAAAATAAAAATTATTTTTAATAATATAATGAGAAAATTTAATAACACAACTTTAAGATTCTTAAACTCTTTAAATAAATTAGATTCAATGATTAGATTTTTTAGAAGTCAATCTAATTTACCTTTATATTTACAAGATGTATTGGTAGGTTTATTGCTTAGTATTTAATGTTGCTTTATGAATTATTCTAATCTTATATTAATACTCCGCCAAAAACAATTCTTGTAAAAAATAATAAAATTAATCATGAAATAATAAAATTAATCATGAAATAATAAAATTTAATATTGTAAGTCTACCTTAGTTATTATATTATAGCGAGATTTTTTATAAATTAATTAACGGTAAATTAGTTAAAATAGCTCTAGCTAATATTTGTGAATTAATGTCTCCTGTTGTTTTAGCACATTTAATCCAGGGGGGGGCCTACGGCGTAAGAAATCTAAAGTCACAAGATAAAATAATTATAATTTACATTAATAGCTTTAGTAAATAAGAATTATTAGCTTTAGCTATAGAAAATAAATTAGGAATTATTATAAGAGCAGTACATGATAGAAATAATCAATATATGTTAGTAATTAGTAAAAGTCAATTATCTTTATTACAAAAATTATTAAAGAACCATATGTATTCTTCAATGTTATATGAATTAGATTTGGAAAAAGATCTAGGCTTAAGCAATTCAGAAATTATAAAAATGTAGGTTATAGTGAGGATTGTAAATTCAGTGAAACTAATTATAATTTTTAAAATGCGTTAAAGTATGGTAACCATATGGGTTCCTTATGGGAACGTTATCGGAATACTCTAAATTGTAAAAGCAATCTAGGACAAAGATAAAAAAAATCTTAAAATATCTTACTACTATTCCGGTAGGGGAGTCCGCCCTCCCACACATTAGTTAAAAATATGTTGAAATACAGTTTGAACAAGAGTCAATTATTGATCTTTAGGAATGTAACACCTAATGATCTATGAGTTAGTGTATAGAGAAGAGATAGTCTGAACCATTTTGTAAAAAGTGGAAATTTTAAATGATAACACATAGTAAATACGTCGTGAGACAGTATGGTTTCCATCCTCTAGAGGGAATTAGAATATAAAAAGGATTAACCTTTGTACGAAAGGAACTGGTAGTGTATAATCTAAAAAAATTATATAATATTTATTAACCTCTGGTTTACCTGTTGTTTATATGCCCAATATTAATTAATGTATAATATAATAATATATTATTACATAATATATTATTATATTATATGGGATTATACTCAAATCGCTTAGGTATCTTTATAGTATAGGCACGGCAGGAAAGCTAAGTTAGTTAAAGATAAGAGCTGAAAGCATATAGGTTCGAAGCTTACCTTAGGATATTTCTTAAATATGCGTAATATAATATTACGAATCTTATTATAGGCTTTATTTGAAAGAATTAGAAATTTTTAAAAATAAAGTACTAATTTTATAAATTACTAAACATTAATATATCTTACATTTTTAATAGCCTGGTTAGCATAATAGTAATGCGATTGTTTTGTAATCAATAGACTGTAAGTGCAAGTCTTACACTGGGCTATAATTTCCTATCCGCCAGCATGGCGGAGATCCCCTGAGGGATGTTAGGCTTGCTTTATTTTAAATATAGGAAAAAAGGGGGGGGTATTATTATATGTAAGGAAGTAAGTGCAATACTTAACTTATTAGGATTAGTAGTCAAGTGGTTACGACATAGCTCTTTCAATGCTACCATCATGGGTTCGAATCCCATCTAGTCTAGTGCGGACTAGTGAAATTAATAAAATAATCGGCTAAGCTTCGAAAGTTGGAAGGTGTAATTTGGTATCCGTAGCATGAGGCTATAGCTTAATTGGTAAAGCATACTGCTCATAACAGTACTTCATAAGTGTTCGACTCACTTTGGCCTTATTATCCGAATTGAGGTCGGTTGAGATAATAATCGTGAGTGTTAGAAGTGGTTTGTGCCCTCTGCTCTTACCCCCCCCTTAGTTCCTGAGTGGAACTCCGTCATGCTGACGCTACAGGGATAGGATAGGGAGTTTTTTTTTAAGTTTAAGTCTAGATTTTTTTTTGATTTGTGTTGTAAGGTTATATTTAGCCTTTTTTATTTTTTTTTTAGTAGTATCGATAATAATAAGGAATTATAGATAATATTTAGTTAAATATATATATCTGAGTGCTGGAATTGGCAGACAGAAGGTAGTTAAGATATCTCGAGCTTGACTCGTGAGTGTTCAAGTCACTCCTCAGATAAGATTGTTGTCAAATGACTTATAATTTCTTAGACAGTAACAGAATTAATCACATTATAGGTAAATATATAAGAAGTGGACTAATACTTTATTATTAATTTTTATAGGAAGGGGGCATAGCGCCCTTTATAACTAGCTATAAAAAAAAAATAATTTACTTCTGAAAAAGCGTAAAGTCTTTTAAGTTTTATGCTAAATGAGTATTAAAGATAATATAATAATGATAAGTTATTAACTTTTTAATCTAGATAGATTCCGAAATTTCACCGAGCTAAAGTATATATAAACATATCTGATATTTTATGTCTTATATTTGTATAATTTGTAATCTTAACTAAAAATAAAGATCCTTTAGGGGATTTTTTATTTATAAATCATATGTTGATCTAAATCAGATGTTGATCTAGATAGAATTCTTACAAACTATGTTTATAATAAAAGTTTATAATATAGATAATCTACTAATCTTTAAAAATAAACTTACTTAATAATTATTAAGCTCATTTAATCTCAGAGGAAGAGGGGGCGCAAATAAAATTTATTTATTTTTGTTTTGTTACTAAAAAAAATTATTTTTAGGTGTAATGATAGTAAAATTAGGGCAAGTAAATTAATGGTACTAGAAAAAAGGCATTATATTTTTTCTTATATTACACCAGTAATATAAGCTAAAAATATTCACTATTTCTGTGAATGTAAAAAAAATTAGATCTTGAAAAGATTTTTATTATGAGATAAAAAAAGAGTTAATTTTTATTAGTTAACCTATTATTAAAAGTATTGTGATTTATAAAGAAGTATCAATTAGTTATTAAGTTGTGTTATAGATTAATCTAGTGAGTTTAATTCATAAGTGTACACTTTTTAGGCGGTGGAAAGTTTATGCTTATAGGTAGTCGTTTTTTTAGAAAATAGGTGTGCCAGGAGTGGTTAGGTCTAGCAGTGGCTTAAAAAAAAATTATTAAAGTAAGATCTATAAAACAAAAAAAAAGGGAATTGTGACTATAATTCTTCTTTTTTTTTTAATAATAAGTTTATTAAATCTATAAGTAAAAAAAATTATATAAGCTTAGGGAATTATATAAGCTTAGGGAATTATATAGGATTAAAATGCAAAAGAGCTGCTTTGTTAATTAGTCATAATAAAGGAGGGAGGTAAGGTCTTTAAGGTTTAAATTTCTTAAATGCTAGGGGGATATAGTTTAATAGTAGAACTATTACGTTGCATGTAATAAATTCGGATGCGAATTCCGATATCTCCATATGCTCATGAAGCTCAATTGGTTGAGCGGAATATTGAAGTTATTTTGGTTGTAAGTTCGAGTCTTACCTTGGGCAACGGTTCTGTTGGAAGGATA
Organism: Ambrosiella xylebori; assembly: GCA_002778035.1. Taxonomy (NCBI): domain Eukaryota; kingdom Fungi; phylum Ascomycota; class Sordariomycetes; order Microascales; family Ceratocystidaceae; genus Ambrosiella; species Ambrosiella xylebori. The sequence continues at coordinate 95,595 of PCDO01000038.1, forward strand.
AACAGAACCTGTTTATATCATATTAAATATGATATTTTTTTAGGTATCTCTTCTTTTAGACTAATTCTTTTATTTATTACATAATACTGTAATTGTTATAGTGAGGACTAGCCGTAAGCTATAGCTATTTGTTTTTTTTTAGTTATTTTGGCAAGGACTTATAAAAATAAGGTAACTTGCTGCGCCAGTTTGGCGCAGCCTCTAAAAAGATATTCTTAGTAAAAAAAAATAAGTCTTTTTTAATTAAAGCTAGTGTAGGCGTTATGTATTAAGGGATAAAAAAAATAAATAATTATATTTTCTAATTTATATTTGCTAGTCTTGAGAAATTTAGTAAAAATTCTTACTTAATTTTACTTATAAGAAACTAAGAGAGTGGGAATGGTGTAAGGTTGTATACATTTAAAGTATAAATAAGTTTATATAGTAACCTAAAAAAGAAAGGAAGTGAGAAATTGGCAAACTAAGGTAATTTAGGTTTATCTGATCATAAGATCTTGCAGGTTCAAGTCCTGTCTTCCTTATTTTATTATTCTTTATTAGAAGAGGGAAGGTAACCCTCTAGAGGTTATGCGGGAGGTAACTGTGAAAATTCCTATTTTTAGATAAACCCCTATATGAAAAAATATAAGAATTATTCATGTAACAATGGAAAGTTTTGTTTTTATGTTGTTAAAAAATTTAACAGGCTATTTGTTCGAGAGTTTTATTTAGTATGTTTAATTTTATGTCTAAAGTTAATAATGTAGTTAACTTATAATTTAGTATTTGTTTATTTAAATAAAATATTTTATTTAAATAATCTAAGTGATAATAAAAATAATTTACTTGTAATTAGTTGATTAAGTGGTGGTATGATTAATATAGTTATAAATCATAGAAAATTTTTATCTGAAAAAATAATCCTTTATTTTAGTGTTCTTAATTGATATACAAAAAAAGAAAAAGATTTAAGTAAAAAAATACAGGTAAAAGATGGAGATAATAATATATTATATACTTTTGAATCGGTAGAAAGTTGTGCTAAGTTTTTTAGTATTTCCCGTGCCACAATTAGAATAAGACTTCGAGATGGAAAATCTTTAACGATAAAAAAATTTATTTTTTTTTGTATGATTAGAGCATAAATTTATTTTGTTGTTTAAAATCATATATATTAATACATTTACACGTATTAATATATAATATGTTGTGGACTAATGGGTAGGTCATAAATTTTTGGTATTTATTATTGAGTGTTCGAATCACTCCAACATAATAAAGTTTTTATATTTGTTTTTCATTAAAAATACTTATAAATTTTATATCTATAAGCTTTTATTTAACATTGGCTATTTATAAAGATATAATCTCAGGAGTTCTTAATAGTAAAATATTTTAAAGTATTGCCTATTTAATAGGAGGCAGGGTTTAAAAATAAAATTACCAAAGCTATATAAGCTTAAGTAGGTAATAAATTTATATTAAAAAAATAAGATTTGGCGCCGAAGGCGTGAGATAAGATTGAAATAAGTTTTTATCTAAATCTATTAAATTATTATTATAATAAATAATTTAATCTAAAAACCTGGAGATAATTAAATATAATTATTATAATATATAATCGTTATTTTATAAAGCTAAAAACTATTAGTGTGCGGAGCTAAGTATAATATTTATCTCAAAGAAAAAATCAGAATAGTTAAGATTATAATTTCATATATTTATATATTTTCTGATCTTTTGTTTTTTTTGTATTGCTTTATTAGTATTAGTGTGTAGGCTATTTTTTAGAGCCTACTAATAATAGGATTTTCACCGCTAAAAAAGGACTTAAAATAGTAAGTAATTAGTAGTTTTAATTTTTAAATTGTATAAAAAAAACAAATTTTTATTCTTACGGGAGTTAGGTAGGGTTTAATTTTGTTTTTTCAATAAACAATCTTTTGTAGAGTAAAATTAAACTTTTTAAAGAGGGGGATAAAAGTCTTATCAAATTAAACAATTTAAAATTTAATAGGATTGCCTAGGAAGGGCTTGGTACTTCAATATTTTCATATGAAAATATTTATTAGTAAAATAGATTAGCTATTGTCCTTTGCTTACGGATACCAAATATCTTTTTATTGTTTGTTTTTTTTATGGTGTGGAAAGTTATAAGGTGATTATAGTTCAATCGGTAGAGCAACTATTTGTGGTATAGTAAGTTCCCTGTTCGAGCCAGGGTATTCACCCTTTAAATAAAAGTAAAAAAAAGCTTTTTATATAATTTTAAATATAGTTTATTATAATATAGCTTATTATAATATAGTAATTAAGCTTGGGTAGTTTAACGGTAAAACTTTATCCTCATGAGATATTAATGGGTATTCGATTTACCCCTCAAGCTATAAATATTATTATATAAATGTAATAGTTATTAATTAAAAAAAAATAAAGCTAGCGAAAAATTTAGGTAAAAATAAAAATTATATAGGGAGGGGCTATATATTTAAATTGAGAATTCGAATTTCTCTCCTGGCTAATGATTACATTATCAATAATCTTATTATTATTTTCTAATGCCGTTTGTTCTAGACGAGATATTTCTATATTATTTAACAGAGTAGCTATCATATGCTTAAGTTATTGCATTATGCATGATTTAATAAGTTTATCTTTAGTAAATAAAGGTATAGGGCTACATGGAGGATTACTTCATGTTACTAATATTACACAAATTTTTCATATTTTTGTATATATAATTAGTATCTTAATTTTACAATTAACTAGTTTTTATCCTAGAAAAGTTTGAATTTCTGAATATTCATCTTTTAAAAATTTATTCTTTCACGAATTAATTTATTATAGAAGAATAATAATAAATAGTATGGGAGAACAATTTAAAATTAATGGTTATCCCTTAATTTTATTATTTATAATAACCGGATCTGTTTTATTAATGTCTACTAATGACTTAATTTCTATTTTTTTAGCTATTGAGTTACAAAGTTATGGACTATATTTATTATGTTCTATGTATAGAAATTCTGAATTATCAACAACAGGTAGTTTAATCTATTTTTTAATAGGAGGTTTAGGTTCTTGTTTTATTTTATTTGGATTAGGTTTGTTATATGCTAATTCAGGTACTACTAGTTTAGATGCTTTATATATTATGAACAATCTTAGTGATATCGATAGTTTTAGTGTTTTGTATAAACCTTATTATACAAATATCTCATTAATAATGTTTATGGTAGGATTTTTAATAAAAATAGGTGCAGCACCTTTCCATTTTTGATCACCTGATAAAGAGCCTGGGAAACTCTTTGATATTGGGTTTAAACTATCAAATTCCGGGAAAGCCTTAAAGCTTATGATACAGATAAAATATTTAACAGTTATTAATAGAGGGATGGTTCAGTGGGAGTGATTAATCTTAAGCTCCCCTTTAGTTAAATATTTTAAGGTAATAATTCATAAGATACATGAAAATCTAATAGGTAACCGCGGATCTAAATCAGCTGTAATTAAATTAATAGCTGTAAAAGAGCAACGAGTAAACGGTAGTTACAATGGAAAAAAATCATCATTGTTAAGATGTACTCTAACGGGTTTCGAAAGAAATCATCTTTTTACTTTCCCATCTAATCTAATTATTCAAAGACGGTATTCTACTAATAAAGATGCTAATTTTATGGAAAATAATTCAACTTTAAAAATGGAACCTTGATTTATCACAGGGTTTTCTGATGCTGAAGCATCTTTTATTATTATTTTCCGAAAAACACAAAAAAGTAAACTATTATATCAATTGGAGCCTAACTTTACTATAAATATTCATTTGAGAGATCTTAATTTATTAAACCTTATTAAAAATTATTTTGGAGGTGTAGGTAGAATAGGTAAAGAAAGAAATGGTTGCTGTGATTTTACAGTTAGTTCATTAAATCAAATTATTACAAAGGTAATTCCACATTTTGATGCATATCCTTTAAATACTAAAAAGCGAAGTGATTATTTATTATTTAAACAAGTAATTATGATGATGGCTCGTAAGGAGCATTTAACAGCCGAAGGTTTACAAAAAATAGTAAATATAAGAGCCTCTATAAATAAAGGATTAAGTCCTTCTTTGATTGAAGCTTTCCCTTATGTTGTGGCTGTAGAAAGACCTCTTGTAGCTAATGACAGTTTAATTTTTCATCCTCAATGAATAGCAGGGTTTATGTCTGGTGACGGATGTTTTAAAATAAGTATTAGAAGTCGTAATGAATATAAGACAGGAAAAAATGTAATAATTCTTATGCTATTAACTCAGCATAATAGAGATGAATATTTATTTAAATGTTTAGCGAAATATTTTGGATGTGGTCAAGTTTATGCTTATAAAGATTATGTAGAGTTTAAATGTCAATCTTTAAAAAAAATCCAAGAGATAATTTTACCTTTTTTTAAAAAATATTCTATTTTAGGTGTAAAATCTTTAGATTTTAATGATTGATGTCAAGCTATAGAATTAATGGAGAAAAAAGCTCATTTAACACCTGAAGGTTTAAATAAAATCAATAGCTTAAAATTAGGTATGAATAAAGGAAGGTACTAAAAAGAATTATATATTTTGAGAGGCTACGCCTCCCCATCTTTGTTTTTATTAAAAAAATTTTTTTTGTTTTGTATAAGCTAGTCGTTTTAAGCTAGCTATAAACTGTTCTTTTCTTTAATTAGTAGGGTAAATATATTTCCGTGGATGTTTATGATAGTATACCAACTATAGTCACTACATTTGTAGCTATTATTGCAAAAATATCAATTTTTATTTTATTATTACAAATTGTTTATTTTTTCAATTCTAATAAATGAGATTATAGTTGAACTTATTCTTTAATTTTCTGTTCATTTATGTCTATAGTTGTTGGTTCAATAGGAGGTTTAACACAGTTGAGAATAAAAAGATTATTAGCTTATAGTACTATTTCTCATGTAGGATTTCTTTTATTAGCTTTAGGTATATCTAGTGTAGAGTCTATTCAAGCTTTATTATTTTATTTAACTCAATATTCTATTAGTAGTTTAAATATGTTTTTTATTATATTAGCTATAGGTTATTCTTTCTTTTATTATGTTAGTTCAGATCCAAACTATAAAGAATTAATTGATAATAATAACTCACCTGTTCAGCAAATAAGTCAATTAAGAGGATTTTTCTTTATAAATCCAGTGTTAGCTATTAGTTTAGCTATTACTTTATTTTCTTTTGTAGGGGTACCCCCTTTAGTAGGTTTCTTTGGTAAACAAATGGTATTGAGTGCAGCTTTAGATAGAGGTTACTATTTTATGGCTTTAATTGCAATTACTACTAGTGTAATTAGTGCAGTGTACTATTTAAATATTATAAAAGAAACTTTCTTTTATCCTTCTGAGTATAGAATTAATCCAGTTTTAAAAGATTTAGCCATTATAGGATCTATCTATGGTAAAAATAATCAACATTTTATTAAAAATGTTAAAATTAATTGTAGTAATGTTGTTATATCTAGTCCTATAGCTTTTACTATTTCAACAATTACATTAATTATTTTATCATTTATGTTTATTTCAAAAGAATGATTAAGTATGGGAGCCATATTGGCTTATACATTGGTAATTTTCTAATGAGTAGTTTAACAATTTTATTTATTATTATAGCTATTATAGCTGTTTTATTTTTAGTACTTAATTTCCTATTAGCACCTCATAATCCTTACTTTACGGTTTTAATTTGTAAAAACAATAGTAGGGATAAACTATCAAATTCCGGGAACTCCTTAAAGCTTTTGGTACTTAACTTTGTATTTAAATATACTAGTGGATGATTTAATCAATTATGTATAGTAATAATTCAAAAGATGATCGTAAGAGAAATAGGTAACCGCGGATCTAAATCAGTTGTAAAATCTTATTATACAGCTGTAAAAGAGCAACGAGTAAACGATAGTTGTGTTGAATTAAATTCAATCTTAAGATGTACTCTAATGGGTTTTGAAAAAAATCATCTAGTCAATTCACCTTTTAATTCTATAATATTTAAAAGAAATTATTCTAAGTTAAAGTCTACACTAAATCCTTGATATGTCACAGGTTTTATTGACGGGGAAGGAAGTTTTATGTTAACCATCATTAAAGATAAGAAATATAAATCAGGTTGACGTACAGTTTGTCGGTTTTTAATAAGTTTAAATAAAAAAGATTTAAATTTATTAAATAATATCAAAGATTTCTTTGGTGTAGGTATTGTATCATCCATGGGTAAAGATTCTATTCAATATAGGGTTGAATCTTGAGAGGATGTGGCCGTAATAATTAAACATTTTGATAAATATCCTTTAATTACTAAAAAACAAGGAGACTTTTTATTATTTAAATCAGCTTATAATTTAATTATTAATAAATGTCATCTAACCGAAAAGGGGTTGTTAGAGCTTATCTCTTTAAAAGCTGTAATGAATAAAGGTTTAAGTGATGATTTAAAATTAGCTTTTCCTAATTTAGTTTTTGGTTTAAGACCTGAAATATCTTCAGTAAAAATTAGTGATCCTTGATGATTAGCAGGTTTTACGGACGCAGAAGGTTGTTTTAGTGTTGTCATATTTAAATCTCCAACTTCTAAATATGGGCTTGCGGTTAAATTAAGTTTTATTTTAACTCAACATATTAGAGATGAATATTTAATGAAAAGTTTAGTTGAATATTTTGGATGCGGTTATATTCATTTAGATACTAGAGGTACTATTGATTATAAAGTTACTAGTTTTTCTAATATAAAAAATGTTATTATTCCTTTTTTTATTAAATATTCTTTACAAGGTAAAAAAATATTAGATTTCGATCTTTTCAATGAAGTGGTAAAATTAATGGAAAAAAAGGAACATCTAACTCAAGAAGGACTATCTAAAATAGAAGAAATTCAAAATGGAATGAATGCTAAAAGAAAATAACTTAATAAATAATAATATTATAGATATGTAAATTTTTGACTTTTATGTATCAAGAAAAGGATTCTGCTTTTGAGTGTGGCTTTCATTCTTTTTTACAAACTAGATCCCCTTTTAATATTAGTTTTTTCTTATATGGATTGCTTTATTTAGTATTTGACTTAGAAATTATATTAATTTATCCATACGCAGTAAGTATGTACGAAAATGAAAAATATGGTTTAATTATAGCTATTATATTTACAAGTATGGTTAGTTTAGGTTTTGTACTTGAGATTTGTAAAAATGCTTTAAAAATATCTAGTAGACAATCGGAATATAAACCAACTTCTTCTACTCATGTATATTTCTTAGATAATTTCAAGCGTAGTTCTTTTCGTATAAATAAATAATAAACGAAGTTATAGTACTTTTATTTATAAATAAAAAAAAAGGTCGTTTACGCGACCAAATTTATCTTTGCATAAAAATTTTCATTCGTTTTTAATGGTTTTATATATTTTAATAAAGATAAAAATACTTCATATATTTTTTTTTAGATAATGGTACTCCCTCTCTAAAAAAAAATATTTAATACTTAAAAAAGTATTAAATAATAATTATTAAGTGAAATATCTTTTATAACTTTTTATTTTGTTTTTTTCGTTATCTAAATATTTTTATTCAAATATTCTTAATAAATAAAAATTTTTTTAAAGTAGTAAAAAAAATTATTAAGGAAAATCTTTTAAGGCATAGAAATAGTTTTTGGTGCATAAAAATTAGTTGCGACTATAAATTATTAATTAACAAGTTAATCGCTTTAATCCTAAATGTAGGGTAAGATTGTTTTGGAAATCTATACAGTTATTTGCGAGGATAAATACTTTTTATTAATAAATGAGGGGTTAAATTATCTTAAAATATTCTATTTTTTTTTAGAAAATTTTGATTGTATAATTATAATAATAATATGATTTTTAATAATCTAATTTTTAATTTTGATGCTCCTACATCTTGAGGGCTTTTCTTTCAAGATAGTGCCAGTCCAACTATGGAAGGGTTAATTGAACTTCATAATAATATTATGTATTATTTAGTATTAATATTATTTGGGGTAGCTTGAGTATTATTTTCTATAGTATATAACTTTATAGAAAAAAAAGCACCTATTGAGAAGTGATTGGGAAAATCATTAATTTGGGTGTGAACATTATCAAATTCCGGAAACATCCTAAAGCTTTTTACATTAAGTCGAATATTAATGTATTTTAATCTTAAAATTAATAAATTTTTAAATATAGAAGGTAAAAAGATTTGTGAAAACAAAATGGATAATCGCGGATCTAAATCAACTATAGATAAATCTATGGTTATAAAAGAGCAACGAGTAAACGGTAGTGGGCAAGAATTACTTTTTAATAATAGTTCTTGTTTAAGATGTACTCTAATGGGTTTCGAAAGAAACTATCATGTCAATAACCTATCTAAGCAAATAAGCAAAAGATTTTTTAGTTTAACTAATATAAATGAAACTGTCGTGCCCGCTAGCCCTCACTTAGGTTCAGCTGAAACAGAATTACAGACGTCTGCTTTAAAAATAAATCCTTGATTCTTAACAGGATTTTCTGATGGTGAAGCATCTTTTATTCTTTATATACAAAAAACTATTAATACAAAAATAGGTTGATCTACTTGATTAGCTTTTGAGATTAATATAAATGATAAAGATTTTTCTATTTTGAAAGATATTCAATTTTATTTAGGGGTAGGTAAAATAAATCAAAAATCTGATGGATCTTGTGTTTTTTACATAAAATCTTTTAAAGAAATAAAAGTATTATTAGATCATTTCGATAATTATCCTTTATTAACACAAAAATACGCAGATTATTTATTATTTAAATTGGCGTTTGAAATTATAAAAAATAAAGAGCATTTAGAAATTGAAGGGTTTAATAAAATTTTATCTATAAGAGCCTCTATGAATAAAGGTTTACCTCCAGCATTAAAGGAAGCTTTTCCTAATATTATACCAGTTATAAGACCAAATGTTCTTGGAAAAAAAGTTTCAGATCCTAATTGATTAGCCGGATTTACTACAGCCGAGGGTTGTTTTTTAATAAGAATAATTGATAAAGAGAGTGGAAAGTCTCAAGTTCGTTTAGAATTTAAATTAATTCAACATTCTAGAGATGAAAAACTTATGAAAAGCTTAGTAGATTATTTAAATTGTGGTAAAATATATACTACTGAAAGATCGGTAGTATTTTTTGTTACTAAATTTAGTGATATACGTGATAAGCTTATACCTTTATTCGGCAAACATCCTATTCAAGGAATAAAGCAGTTAAATTATATAGATTTTTTTAAAGTAAGTCAATTAATACATAGTAAATTGCATCTTACTAAGCCAGGTTTAAAATTAATTTCTAAGATAAAATCAGGTATGAATTTTGGTAGGGAATAAAAAAAATAAATGTTTATTTGTATGATAAAAATTGATTTATAAATGATTTCTCACAAATACTTAAATCATGGTAAATTAGTGCCTATTAAAAAGTGTTCTAATACTTTCAACTTTAAATGTATTTCTATACGGGCCTATAGTACTTCATCTAGTAATCCTAATGAAGAAGGCTCTAATAATTTAATTTATGTTAAATTATATGAAAATGCTTTAGAGATGAAAAAAGATCTTCTTAAAGAAAATATGAATAAATCAGGAATTTACATGTGGACTAATAAAATTACAAAAGATATATATATAGGGCAATCTATTAATTTATCTAATAGATTCAAAAATTATTTTAATATAAGTTATTTAAAATCTAAAGATAGCTTTATTATTTCCAGAGCACTTTTAAAATATGGAATTATTAATTTTTCTATTACAATATTAGAATACTGTGAAATTTCTGAATTACTTTCTAGAGAACAATATTATTTAGATAAATTAAATCCCGAATATAATATATTAAAAATAGCGGGAAGTTCTCTTAATCATAAACATTCTGAAGAAACTAAAGCTAAAATTAGTAAATCTTTAAAGGGTGTTTATGTAGGATTAAATTCCGCTATATATGGTCGTACTGCTACAGAGGAGACAAAGTATTTAATGAGTTTAAAAAAAGCAAAAGAAAATAATCCTTTGTTTGGTAAAACTCATAAAAAATCTAGTATAGCTTTGATGAGGGAAAAAGCTTTAGGTAGAGTTCATTCTGAAGAAACAAAATTAAAAATGAGTGCTGTAAAAGGAAATACTATATATATTTATGAAAAGTGCTCATTAGAGGGATTTAAACTAATAGGTAGTTTTGTTTCAGCAAGAAGAGCTGGAAAATTTTTAGATATAAGTGGTAGTACGATTATAAAATATAGAAATTCAGGTGAAATTTTAAAAAATAGATATAAATTTTCATCTAAAGGAGACTTAGAATAACTATTAATAAAATTCCACCATATGCTGGAAACTCCTAAAGCCCTTAAGTACTAATATAGTGAAAATCTTAAAGGATATACAATGGACAATCAGCAGGAAACTTAAATAAGAGGTTCCTCAGAGATTACACGTGGAAATCTAGAACTAATTAATATGTTAACTAGATAAGATTTAATCCAGTTTAATTAGAAATAATTAATGTTTCGACAACAATTGAATTAATTTGAACAATTACTCCTGCTTTAGTTTTAATTTTAATTGCTTTCCCATCATTTAAATTATTATACTTAATGGATGAAATTAACGATCCATCTATGACAGTTTTAGCTCAAGGTCACCAATGATACTGAAGTTATAGCTACCCTGATTTCTTAGATGCTAATGGGGATTTCATAGAATTTGATTCTTATATAGTACCTGCTTCAGATTTAAATGAAGGGGATTTAAGAATGTTAGAAGTAGATAATAGATTAATGTTACCTGAATTAACTCATGTTAGAGTTTTAGTGACATCAGATGATGTAATACATTCATTCGCAGTACCATCATTAGCTGTTAAAATTGATGCTTACCCTGGACGTTTAAATGAAATTTCTCTTTATATAAATAGACCAGGTATATTCTATGGTCTTATGGCCTAAACTATAGTGAACCTATGGTTATAAACTTTCAAATTGCGGGAACACCCTAAAGCTATCATAACCAAGTAAACGTGGTAACAGGTTTATGGCACAGGTAATGACTCGTGGTATGGTAAAATCATGATAGATAATTCAATGGGTTATCCGCAGCCAAGCACCTGT
>PCDO01000001.1:3000000-3295413 GCA_002778035.1 Ambrosiella xylebori
TTTATTTATCAAATAAAAAATCATGATAAATATCCAAGTACTGCTTATTTTGTCCACTCTCTTTAAAGAATCCCTTACTTCTAGATAATAAATAGACCATCTAGACCTGTAAATATCATCACCCCTCCCCCCCCCACTCATAAACTGTCTCAAAACCTGCACTGCAACCCCATTAACAATTACTGTATTATATAAGTCCCATCCTCCATTGAGTCTGGGTTTCGCTGCTTATTTGGCGTTTGGGTTGAAGGGTTAAAGAGTGTGTGGATAATTGGCATGGGGAAAGGGAGGGGACCAGGGCGTAATTGCTTGCAGGAAGTCTGTGTCAAGGACGGACATGGGACTAGGGATTGGAGAAGATGGGAGATGGGAGAGGAATGTTACTGAGGGCGGGGATGAGATGTCTGTGATTGTGGTGATCTTTTTTCTTTGGTTGGTGGTTTGTATACATCTTGCTATAATAATAAAGGACATATATATTTATGAAGTGGATTTTACTGATGTGTATTCATGTTGTATGTATAAATCGAAGATGAAATAAGTTGACATGTGAAAATCAATCTGTAACTACCGACATATCCAAATTGACGTCCAAAGAAAAAACTACAAGTGATCGTCAGATCCACAACCCTTTTGAGCCACACGCGTGTTTATGCCTCTCCATCCCCACCCACCACCACGTCTCTCCCCTTCAATAAACTCTCCCATCTCCGACAAAACCTATCACAGGCGAACCGTACAAATAGATTTGTCTCAAAGGTATTCTCCACTGACAATTCCTGCTATTGAATATTTGGGGTGATGGAGATTAGCGGGTCGATGGTATGTCACGGACTAACAAAGTTTGGTTGGCGAGGTCTAGGCGGGCACCAAGGTGGTGTTCCTATGTGTTTTATGTTGGTGGGCTTGGGATCACGTAGGATATTTAGGAATGGATTGGGGAAGAGAAGAAAAGATACATAATAGGTGGATGGGACGGAGAGAGATGGAGGCAGAAGAAGAGAGTGATGCACTTCTCTTTCTTTTTCTTTTTCTTTTGTTCACAGGGTATTGACTTTCTTGTTTGTATTTCTACTTCCTTTGTTTCCCTGGCCATAGACTGCGCCATTGTCCATTCGCTTGTGTCTTGTTATTATCCCGTTATCCTTTGTCTCTGGAAGACCTTTGCTTTAGCTACGAGATTACCTCTTCTTCCTGTCAAGCTAACTTTGAACCCGGCCTCTTCCTGGCACTGTCACCACTCCTTCATTCCCTAAAGGAATTACTAGTTTATCTTTCTTTTTCTAGAGTTACTAGCTTTTCTACCGTGGAACGAGAAGAAAAAGCACCAATAACATCAACGCATAGCATAAATCATACTCCGTCCTATTCCTCCACCATCATCATCATCATCATCAGATAAACCCGCATAAACAGCCACCCAAGTCCGCATAACATTACCTCCTCAAAAAGGAAACCTTCCAGACGCCCATCACACACCACAGTCCGCGATCGCCGTCTCAGTTCCTCGAGCTTTTCTTTCTTTTTGTTCCCCTTGCTCTCTTGCCTCTGTCTTTCTCTCTCTCTTCTATATTCCGCCCTCAGAGACATCGTCATATCCTAAGCTTTCCAACTAAATATTCTGAAGTCGCATAAATCCGCACAAGAATACACTCCCCCTAACCGAGATCACCGGCCCATCAGTCAACTCAGGAACTCTATCCTTTTTTCGTTCCCCGCAACACAATCACGAATATTTCCTCTCTTGAAGTAATACCAGGCACCCCCTCCACCCTTGTAGACGGAACTTGGACTTGGACGGGGCACTTCAATTCAGGCCCCGGTATATTCAGTTTCTCTTTTCTTTCTTTTATTTTTTTATTAAATAAAATAAGTGCGGGTGGAACGTGTGTTTGACAAGTGAATGAGCGAGGGTAAGGAATAGAGAGAGAGAATATATAGACATTGGACAGGAATTTGAAGGTGAGGATCGTGAGTTTCCTCTGCTTCTATTTCTTTCTTTGTTGTCTTAGACTGTGAGTAGCTGTCTCTTTTTTTATTCTTTTATTTTTTCCCCCTTGATTCTTGGCCTTTGAATCATCATTCACTCTGAGCTTCTCAAGAGTGGTGTGGTTTATTTTCTTTTAATATTCTTTTTATTAATAATTTGTTGGACTGACACAAAGTAGATATCACAACGTTGATATTTGTTGCAGGTTTATTACTTCTTTTATAAGCTGCTTCGACCATTGGAGATACTCCAAGGTTATTCATAATTGCAACGTCATTGACGAATCTCGATATACACTGCATCATCGCTTCGACAAATTGCAGTGTCACTTAACAAAATCACTGCCACCAACTACACTTTCACTCTTTTACCCTAACTATTTTTCCACCACACATCAACCCTTTGTTTCTTTTGTCTACTTTGATTACACCTTTTTAATACGTTTAATCTTGCTTCACCACCACCACAACCACCACCACAACAACAACAACAACAACAACAACAACAACAACAACAACAACAACAACAACAACAACAACACTCACAATGACACATCGAAACCCTTTCAAAGGCTCTTCTCCAAGCCAATCTCGCACCTCCAAATCCGGCTCCATCCGCGGCAAAATCTCCGCCCCCATCCCTTTCCCCGACCCTCTCGATGATACCTACACTAGCAGCCCCCTCCAATCCTCCACCGGCCCCGCCATGCCCCTTAGTCCCATGTCTCTCCCTCCACATGTCATCACTATCCCCGAAGGCCAACCCATCAGCATGCCCATAGTCCCCAATTCAACCCTAGCCCATGCAGTGTCCACTGACACTCCCATTCCCCCCTCCGCCATGAATAGCATCCCGTCAGCTCCTAGCAATGATGCTAACACCACCACCACTAACACTAACACCTCTGCCGCCCCATCCTCCTCGACATCCCCCTCGCCCGTCCCCCCCATCGACATTGCCCCCATCACCCAAAACTTCACCATCCCCCGCGGCCCCCTAACGGCCCCGCTCCCCTCCTCCACCGCAACAGCCACCTCCTCTCCGCACACCCGCAGCTTCTCCCATTCCCATTCTCACTTCAACACCAACACCAACGCCCCCGTAATCCCCCCGCGCTCCATTAACCGCGCGAAACCACCGCTTTCCCACGCCATGGTGCGGACGTCCGCGGCCCTAAGCGTTGGGACTGACCGGTCGGTTAACACGGAAACGTCGACAGGGGCGCAGACAGCGGAGTCGGTGCAGAGTCGTGCAGTGACGGAGGGGGAAAACGACGGGGTTCCAACCAGGAAAAAGAGCACACTGCGGGCTGTCGTGGGCAAGATTTTTGGCAAGAAGCGTGGAAAGCACGGGGTGAAGCCTTCCCAGGCTGGAATTAGTGAGTTGGTTGATGGCGTAAGAGTAAGTTCTTTCTTGAGAACACAAGTGGGACTCTGATTACTAACGTACGTATCTTCCTATCTAGAAACACACCATTCAGGAATCCATGCAGCCCCGCCCCATTCCCATTAGTGTCCCGCTGCCGTCGCCCAAGCGCTCCATTTCCCTCCCTCCTCATGAACGCACCCCCGATCCCGACCGCGACCGGGCCCTCCGTTCCCATTCCATCGGTCCCCGCGATATCGTCGCCATCGAATCGGCCCGAAACTCCCTCAACCTCGAGTCCCCCCCGCAAAACCAGCTGGCTGCACAGATGAAGAGACACCAGGCATCTCAAGATCAAGCGCTATTTGACGGGGTGCCGGCGAGCCCGATGAGCTGGGGGAAGCGAAGGGCGGCAAGTATGGGGGGGGATCTCTTTAGAGGGGTGGGTGGGTTGAGCCCGCGGCCCACAAGCAGCCAAGGACGCAGCCGGACGCCGCGGGAAGAACGCGAAGCGAGCGGGCTGGAGGAAGAAGTCGTTAGCGAAGAGATGATCGGGCAGGCCGTGTCGACAAGTTCCGAGGAAATCAAGAACCGGCGGCGCTCCCGGTCGGTGCCGGGGATCTCGTTGGATTTGTCGCAGGTGGACAGTGGGCGGCGGCGTAGTGATGAGATTAGGTATTGGCGTGCTAGCTACGGGGGCGTCCTAGTGCAGAGTCCCACGACCGACGGCGGTCCGATGACCGGGGATGACCCGGATCTCGGCGATCCGGCCTCGCGCTCCGAGTCACCGGCCAAACCCTTCAACTTTGACCTCCCCATGAAAATCACAGAAGCAGCCACACTCGAGTCGCGGCTATCGTCTCTCGAATCGCGCGTCAACCGCCTCGAGAAGTCGTCGTGCGCCATTGACACGTCGCGGCTCGGCACGGGAACCACAATTACCGAGCGCGACCGCATCATCTCGGGGGCCCCGACGCTGTTGAATGGCTCGGCGGTGCAGTTGGCCGAGACATTGCGGCCGCCGAGTAGCCGGCGGAGCGAGGAGAGCCACATGTCATTTGGGCAGGCGCCGACGTTTGTCGGGTCATTGCATGCGGCTCCGGCAGCGCCAGCAGTGAGGGCGAAGTTGGGGCCGGTGAGCCAGGAGGAATATGGGTATTTGTTGCATTTGCTGGAGCAGGAGAGGAGTGCGCGGGAGAGTCTTGAAGCGGAGGTACGGCGGTTGGCGAGAGTGTTGGCGGGGGGGTCGACGAGAAACTTTAGCCTGAGGAATCCGGCGGGACGTGGCTTGAAAGAGGAGGAGGACAAGCAAGAGATGGGACAAGGAGAGGGGCAGAATGTAGAAAAGGGAGAAGAAGAAGAAGAAGAAGTGGAGGGCGAGGTGACGGTAGTGCCAGAAGTGGAAGTTACGGGGGCGTTTGGGGAGGACTTGAGAGATAGTGGACGGAAGGCGGCGCGGACGTTGAGTTTGAGTCAGTTGACGCAGAATCGGGTTGAGGTTGGCAGGAATGCCATATGAAGGCAGGAGAGTGGGATTTTCTCTGTTTGATATGGTATGATTCTTGTGTTGGCATCTTTTTGCGCGTGATGATACCCAGTTGATTTATTATTTTTTTTTCTTTTTTTCTTTTTTTCTTTTGTAAGTTATTATTATTTGTGGGTGGTCTTTTGCTTTAACTTATATATATTTAAATTTATTGGTTTATATCTTCTTGTCCAGGTTTGATCGGGAGACTCCGTTGTGTTTCCACTTCTGTCCCCGTAGCCCCACTTCTTCGGACCACTAACTTACACCAAAAAATTGGGGCTGTTGCATTGCAGCATCCAAACAATTGGCCGGCAGGCGATGGTTTATGCTTGCACAGCGTATCTGGAGCCGTAGGATTTCTGTAAGTTAGAACCGACCATTTGGAGTTTGCATATTGAGAATGTAAACATATGTCAGTCTTTTGATTTTCGAAGCTGATTCTCTACAAACAGCCTAGTCTTGTTTTTGCTTCTTCTTTCTTCTTTTGTCTTAAGGGCTTTATCACTAAATCCAATATTCACTATATCCTCGAAAATTGTGCAATACTCCTACACAAGTAGAAAAGCCGCCAAGAACAAAAATGACCATGACTTTTAGGCAACTTGAGGCGCAGTTGTCAGACGCGCTCTGTTATCTATTGCGTTGTTTCCCCCTGGCTCCTTCGTACTGTCTTTTCCCTCCTGTTTTCGGCCTCCCGCCTTCACTTGCTAAAGACAAATGTGCTTGCTCACAAGGGGTCGGCGCCTATTGTTTCCCAGAGTGCCAGTCAGTTCACCTATTCGCAGGCTCGGGTTCACTTTCGCCTCTGCCCTTAATTATATACTAGCTAGTATGTAGTAGTCAGTGGGTCTATCCACGACCCCGCTCTTGACGTCAGGGGACGCTTTCTTAACATCTGTTTATTTGGTGCAACAAAGAGGACAAGGTTATTCCAAGGTTATTTTGTGGTTGATGAGATGGTTTTTGCTCTTGATGACGCGACATCTGTCCATAATCATTCTCATCCGGTGAAATTCTCGGCGGCCTCGTCTGGTTGAGACGACGATATTACAAAGAGTCAAATAGATATATTTACATAAATCATCTGTATATAGATATATATACCATCAAAATATCCACTGATTCACACGGCACTTGCACACTCGCAGGCATTCCCGTTTCCGCAGTCATGCTGTGTCTCCATGTGACGACCTTGGTGCATGTGGCAGAATAAGAAAAAAAAAACATAAAAAGACAGCGGGTGGTGAGTAACCAAGTCAAAATGACGTCTCTTCCCTCGTACCCCCCATCCTCCCATGCCCTTCTAAAAGAGTCGCTAGGAGCCCCTGTAGAACCCGTTATCAATCGGGGACCAACAGATGGGGGGTAACCTATGTAAATATATATGTAAAACAAAATAAAAAAAAGTGTAGTTCGGTTCTTGGTCGTAGGCGGTGATGTTTCATGAGTGGGATGGTGCTAAAATATATGCCTGATATGTAGATGAAGGAGGAAATTTGGAACTTGACTTTCTTTATATTTGCGTTTGGTCTTTTGGAGTTCAAAAAAACAACAGTTCTTTTGTTGACAGTCTTCGTTTATTGTCAACATTTTTTTCTCTTTCTTAAATACACACACACACACACACACACACAGACCGATCCTCCTTCTTTTGTTACTGTTGTTGCAGGCTCTTATCTCTTGCTTATTAAACATCAGAACCGAGAACGTGACGTGGTTGCGACACGATTTTATTTAATTATCCCTTTCCAAACACATCGTCACTTTTTCTTTTTTCCCCTTTCGTCCACTTTTTTTACTTTAGATACCCTCTTGTAACCCTCTCCTGCCTCATCCTGCTCCCCAACCAACCAACCATTCATCTCAAAACCAACATCCTCCCACCAGACAAAAAAACCAAACAAACTTTCCTTCATTTCGCCCATTTAACACCCGTAAACTCCCCCCTCCCTTCTTCTTCGAACCTCCCAGTCAAACGTTCCTTCTCCTTTCTGTTTCTTATTCCCGACCTTCTCACCGTCATCGCCAACAGCAAACTCCCCTCAAAAAACCCCACAATCAACCCTAACTATGTCCTCTATCCCCCCGATCGCCCCCCACGGTCCCCTTCGGTCGCGTTCCTCCCCCCTCTCTCAAACCACTGCCACTTCTTCTCTAGCTACTGGTAAGTACTTTTTCCCCTCTCCTCCCCCGATCAATTGGCCCCACAAAAACCCGGCCCCACTAGCCCCACTCTGCACCGACCACTTTCGCTAACCCATACCCACAGAATCCTGGATTGAAATTCCCTCCGACCCCTCCTCTTCCCTCTCATCCCTCCCTGACGAAATCGTCACTACGGGCCTCCGCATCGGCACCCTCCCCCGCTCCCGCGCTCGCCGCTCTCACCCCCCCGTTTTCGCCCCCACTGAAGACCCCGTAGTCTCCTCCTCCAGCTCCTCTGAAGGCTGCCTCCTTTCCACGCCCTCCTTGCACCCCACCCACCGCTCGCACTCTTCCAGCGCCCTCGCCACGGGGCCCTCGGTCACCTTCGCCGACCAAGACGTCAATGTTGCCACCGACTCTGAGTCCTCTACCCCGTCCCTTGAGTCTACCTCGTCTACCGAGATCCCCGCGCCCCCTGCTACGGCAACCACAACATTCCAGCCGCTCCCCAACGCCTTCAACACCACGGCGCCTCCGTCGCGCCCTTTGCCCCCACGCCCACGCTCCCACCCGCACAGCGACGTAGGTCCCCGACGGTCCACTCGCCCGCACGTCCGTTCGTCGTCATCGTCTACCTTCCGTCCTTCCCACGAAGCGGCCCTCCGCGCCTCCCTTAATACTCTCCTCTCCTGTGCTCGCGGCCTCGACCGGAACGACACCATGTCGACCACCGCAGCGACCGTTGGCCCGCCGCGCCCCGTGCATGTCTCGGGCATGGATCTCCAAATTGTCCCCGAGCGCGAACTAATGATGGAGGAGCCCATGGCCGCGACTGAGACTACGACTGCGTCGTCTCCTGTCGGTGGCGCTGGGCCCTCAAAGGTATCGGGTTCCACAGTTACCACTGCTGACCGGTCAAAAGAAAGACCCGGCCCCCGGCGGACCGCCAAGAAACGCCGGGTTGTTGAGGCGTCGCCGGCCTCGTCGCCATCGCCGTATACAATGGTGTTATCGCCGACCGTGTTAGCGTGGGTGGTTAGTGCCGGGGTTGTCGTTTTGGTGAGCGTCGTGGGCTTTGGGGCAGGGTATGTGATTGGGCAGGAGGTTGGACGGAAGGAGGCGATTGATATTATGCGGGGGGAGGCAGGGAGTGGCGTGGTCAAGGAGGTTGGCCGGGGCGGGTTGAGGAGATTGCGGTGGGGGGTTGTCGGGGCTTAATAATAGTGATTATTATGATACCTGGGTTGTGTTTTTAGTTAGTTTGTTATTTGTTTGAATGGATGATTTGGAGATCCAAGGTCACGATGGTTACAATTAATTACAGGCTCATTTTGGTTATTTTTGGTTTATTATATGATACTGGTAAATAGCTTCTAAATGATATCAACAATATGCAAATCGAATGTCGCCAAAAACAAGACAAAAAAGTCTATTTAATCAACGCAAGCTCACGCCACTCACAGCGAGCTCAAGTCCAACGGCACACTACTTCCCCTGCCAGCTCGATACTTTCTCGGACCACCAACAAATGCCCGCGGGTTCGGCAACATGCTCTCATCCTTGAAGATCCATCGAGGATCATGAATGACAACACGACCACTTGAGTATCCATTCGTCATCGGGCTGCCGTCCTTGTTTCCACCGTTTGCTGATAAGATAAAGTTACTGGGGTCCAACATAGATCTCACAACCTGGGTGGGAGCGGCAGCGGGAACAGGAGAAGGAGCTGATGCGGGGGCAACTGGCGGTGGCGGAGGCGCGGACGGGGCTTGGCTGATGACAGACGCACGAGGTGATGGCGCAGTAGGCGCAGATGAGGACGGCAATGGCGGTGCTAGCGGCGGAGCAGGAGGAGCATTCCCGATGGCTTTGAGTGCAGCCTGCATAGCAAAGTTTGGTGCTGGCGGAGGAGCAGGGGGGGCTGGCGGTGGGGGCGCCGGAGCGGGAGATCTCGTTGGAGGCAGCGGCGGTGCAACGGGGGCAGGAAGAGGCAGAGGAACAACAGGTGCTGGTGGAGCAGCGGACAGTGGCAACGAGGGAGCAGCACTAGGCAATGGAGGAGCTGATGTGGACGGTATCCGAGGGGCGCTGGAGGCCGGAGGTTTCGGGACGGGGGTTGCTGGTTTACGAGAAGCAGGCAGTGGTGGAGGCTTCTTGCCTACTGGTGGCGGCGGAGGTTTCGAGGAGCCAGGAGGTCGTGGAGATGGTCGGCCGGGAAGTGATGGGGCGCTAGTCGATGGGAGTAGAGGAGGGGCAGGTGCGGATCCAGGAGGTGCCGGGGCTGCTCCTGTGGGGACTTTAGGAGCGCCGAATATGGGAATTGGAGGAGCACCGCGGGCAGAGCCAGAGTCATCGTCAGGAGTAGATTCACGACCAGCTAAGCAAAAAGGTTAGCATAATTTCACATGATGCCTACCAAATCTTGATAAACTTACTGTCAACCCCACCCCGAGACTTCCGCAACTTGGGCATACCCCCTGCAAACAGCCCACCAAACTGCGGTCTGTCATCCAAACTGTTGGTGGATTTGTGTCCCGGAGCATCAGCTGCACTGTTACTCCGTGATCTTGCGCCTGCTGCTGCTGCTGCCGCTGCTACCGACGGAATCGGCGTCGCACCGCCTGGCGGCTTCGCTATACCAGGAACTGGAGGGGCTCCGCCGATGGCTGGGCGGCTGTTGTTGTCAACCGCACCACCGACAGCGGGAGCAGAACGGTCATTGGTAATGGTTTTCTTGAGGGCGCGGCCCTTGGTAATGTCGGAGAGCAGAGCGCCCTGTTGTCTGATGGTTAGTCGGGGATTCAAAAATCTGGTGTTGAGGACGACGTACGCGGCCAGGTGCACCGGCAGGTGGACGCATGGGGACAGGAGCACCGCCTGGTGGGGGCGGTGGAGGTGGTGGAGGTGGAGGAGGCATTGTAGTTTATAGATGAGTTGAGTTGCAGATAGAGTTTGGTTGAGATGGGGCCTCGGGTCTCGGGCCTCGAGATGATAGTATTACGTGCAACGTATAAGGCGTGATCGAGCTGCCTTTGTCTTTTGATGTCTATATATGAGTCGAACGATTATCGTTTAATCATTCTAATCAAAATTTTTGACAATGCTCTGGCTTCGAGATATGTTGCTTCAATTACTTAATTATTGGCACAATGTGACAGTCATCAATGAATCCCTCGCGATGTGGTCACTAATATAAACAAAAGAGGAAAACCCGTGATACCGACAGCCTCGTTATTATGAAGTGAGAGATTGATAACCCTCAACAGAATCAACAACCTGATGGAGTGAAGGACAGATTCACGGTAATAAGATGATGGGACAAATCAGATTTCTTGTCAAAACCATCCAAGCCCCGTGTCGTCATGAATCCAACTTTTGTTCCCTCCCAGGCTTCCGTCAAAGGGCACCAGGGTTAGACAAAGGGTTTACTCTAGCCAGCTTCCAAAAAGCGGGGATCTCATCTAGCAGCTACCATCCCTGTCGCTCTTATAGAGCAAGCAATCGCATCATGCATGTGAGCGACTGCTCATTCTGGTGGTCTTACTGTTTTGGCGGGGATTTGCAGCGTCGTATTTGTTGGAGATGTCAGGCCATAGATTATCCAGAGGTTCTTACTCAAGGTCAGTGGAGCGGGTAGGAGCGCATGTGAAGGAAACTCTGCTGCTGTATCTTGAATCTCAATTTTCGAAAGCAAAATTTTCTGGAGTTTTGGTTGAGCTTGTGTTGCATTGAGTAACACAAGCGGCAACTTGATTTGATTCTTTGGAGTCGATTGTGTGCTGTTATCAGAACCATTTTCGAATGTACCCCACTGCAGTCACGATGTATCGCACTCTTCGCATCACCTTCCGTCGACTCCCCGGCCTGCTCACCCAACCCTATACCGGACCCATTCGCACACCAATTCGCGCCGTTCTCCCCTCTTCATTCATCCTCGTGAAAAGTCACCGCTACGCCTCCACATCATCGCAAGCCAAATCTAATGAGCCCGCGACTGAAGATGAGCCATCACATTCCCGATCTCCTCCAGACCTCGACCACCTGGCTCGCCTTGTGGAACGGACCGAGGCCATGTTTATTAAACAAGTTGGCATCCCACCCGAAGCCATGACCGTACACGCCTTGAAATCTCTATATACCGTTGCCAATGCTATTTCGGATCGGCATGTGCGGCCACAGCCTGTGAACCCAAAGCAGCCCTTACTAGATGTTGGTGGAGCATTAACTACAACTGCGTCGCAGTCACCGAGGCAGCTACGAAAGGCAACGGCGCAAAGAGTATCACAGGCGGCGTTTACGATTGTGAGTGCGCCGAATGTGATTGTGACGGAAGCAATCACAAAGCTGTATGTGGACATTCATGCCGAATTGAGCATCGCGAGTACCATTGCAGAGGTCCTCGCCATGTACCAGAACAAGCCGCTACCAGTGCAAAAGAATGGCAGAATCACATACGAGCCACGCTTCAAGTATCGTCTGGATGCCTACATTGATCCGGATTTGGCGGACCATGCGCTTCAAGTTGCGTTATATGCCAAAGATTTGGATGCCGCGATCAACATAACGGATGTTTGCTTTTGTTCGACCGGATTCTATACTCACAAGTTAGCCAGGGCCTTGGCTCTTCCCTCGGTCTTTGCTATCGGTGTACCGCCAATGGCTTGGCTGTTGGCCGGCAAGTTCGCTGAGATGAACGACATGATTGATCCCATTATGGCTAGTGGGTTTACCTTTACTGGAATTATGGCGTATATCTTGTTCACAGGAAGTATCGGGTTGATCTCCAACCTCTCCAATTCTGACCACATGATTCGGGTCACCTGGATTCCGGGAACGCCTTATCGGAAGCGATGGTTGCGTGAGGAGGAAAGACTAGCTTTAGACAAGATTGCCATGACTTGGGGTTTCCGAGATGCTTGGAAACATGGTGAGGAAACTGGCCCAGAGTGGGGGGCTCTGAAAGAGTGGATTGGCTTGAGAGGAATGTTGCTAGATCGGGTGGAGTTCATGGAAAACATGAACTGAGCGGGCTCAGAGGTGGAATATGATTTATCATAGGAAGTATAGGATATGGACATTTGTAAGAACAGATTAGTACAGATAACAGAAATATAACCTAGAAGTTACAGACATGATATGGTTGTGTAGTTGTGTATCTATTGGCAACGCGTTAACCCTTGAACTCAACTAACCCTATTTACTACATATGACGCAGTTTTGAATAAAGCTTCATAGCCAACTAAAGATTTCAATGATGACATCAGTCATGCTGTTGCGGTCTTTGACTGCCCAAATTATATTGAAATCTTCCAATATATTACATCACATTACCACTACATCAACGCACCTGTCTAATTAGAAAACACCGATCGCCCATCATGCCGCTCAAATCTACAAATATCCCACACTTTGCCCACACCCAACAAGCCTTACTCTCCGCTGAACTAACCACCGAGACCCTCGAAGCAGAATCTCTCATCACCTCCTACACTCCCAGTTCCCTCCAACGCGCCGGCTTCGCCGTCACCAACCTAACAATTGCCTCTACCCGCACCGGTCTCGGAGGCAAAATAGTGCTGGAACTCTCCCTAGACTCGGCGACTGCGGGCGTCAATGCTGATTTGCCAGTGCATGGAATTAGGACAGGGGATATCGTGCTGGTGGCGGGGCAGCCGGCGGGGAGTGCGAAAAAGAGGGAAGTGAGGGAGTTGGAGAAGAAGGGAGTGAGGGGGGTAGTAGTGAGGGTCGGGCGGGGAAGTTTGCAGGTGGCTTGTGATGGGGAGGATGAGGGGGTTGAGGGGAGGTTATGGATAGTGAAGTTGGCAGATGAGGTGACGTATAAGAGGTGAGTTGTAATGATTATGAGTGTATTTAGGTTTGAGCTGACATGAGGACAGGATGAATCAGGTTATGGAGAAGATGGAAAAGATGACGGAGAGTGACCATACGCCGTTTATGCGCGTGCTCTTTGGTTTATCAAGCCCAAGTCCTGTCCAGAAGATTCCAGACTCAGGTGAGGGAAGTATCAGATGGGTCAATGAATCTCTGAATGATTCCCAAAAGGAAGCCGTCCGCTTTGCTCTCGGTTCCCATGAGATCTCACTCATTCATGGCCCTCCTGGTGTAAGTGTCCATTATACTCTTTAAATCTCTTCTAGTAACTAACCCTCCAGACTGGTAAAACCCACACTCTCATCGAACTCATCCTCCAGCTAATATCTCGCAACAAACGCATCCTCGTCTGCGGTCCCTCCAACATCTCTGTCGACAACATTGTCGAACGTCTCGCTCCCTACAAAGTCCTCATGATCCGTCTCGGCCACCCTGCGCGGTTGCTCCCTTCCGTCCTCAACCACTCCCTCGAAGTCCTGACGAAGACCTCCGAAGCCGCAGCCATCGTCAGGGACATCCGGGCCGAGATGGATTCGAAGCAGGCGTCGATTCGCAAGACTAGAAATGGAAGGGAACGGAGGGCAATTTATGGGGAGTTGAAGGAATTGAGGAAGGAGTATAGAGAGAGGGAGAGAAAATGTGTAGAGACATTAGTGAGAGCAAGTAAAGTTGTGTTGGCAACGTTGCATGGGGCGGGCAGTTATCAGGTTAGAGGGGAGAGGTTTGATGTGGTGATTATCGATGAGGCGAGTCAGGCTTTGGAGGCGCAGTGTTGGGTTGCATTAGTGGGGGCGAGTAAGGCGGTTTGTGCTGGTGATCATTTGCAGCTGCCGCCAACAGTCAAGACCAAGGGAGGCTCTGGAGGGGGCCTGGAGAAGACGTTATTCGACAGACTGTTGGAGACTCACGGGGACTCAATCAAGAGGATGTTGACCACGCAGTATCGCATGCACGAAGATATCATGGAGTTTCCCTCGGGAGAGCTGTACGATGGGAAATTAGTGGCCTATGAGGGGGTAAAGGATCGGCTGTTAAACCAGTTACCAGGGGTGGAGGTTGGTGATGATACGGATGTTCCGTTGATTTTCTATGATACGCAAGGTGGAGATTTCCTGGAGCAGGTGGAAGATGACTCTGAAAAAGTGAAAATTCGGAGTCTATCCGGTGAAAGTAAGAGTAACGAGATGGAAGCTGCATTAGTAAAGAAACATGTCTGCAGTTTAGTGAAGGCGGGTGTGCCAGCCGAAGAAATCGCTGTCATCTCGCCATACAATGCGCAGGTCGGACTGTTGTCCAGTCTGAAGGAGATTTTCCCGGGGGTAGAAGTGGGAAGTGTGGATGGGTTCCAGGGGAGAGAGAAGGAGGTTGTTATTGTCTCTTTGGTGAGAAGTAATGAAAAGGGAGAAGTGGGCTTTTTGGGAGAGAAGAGACGGTTAAACGGTTGGTTCAGACTACAAACTAACTACAGTAAAGGAAGCTGCTAACAACAACAGTTGCCATGACGAGACCAAAGAGATGTTTGGTAGTGATTGGTGATTCGGAAACAATCAGACGGTAAAGTCCCGCGTCTACAAAAACACACCATGGACTTCTGCTAACTTACGATAGGGGAAGTGGCTTTTTGAAGAAGTGGATGGCCTTCTTGGAGGAAAAGGCTGACCTCAGATACCCTGACGTCTCGGAGCTACAGCATGAGTAAAGCACACATAGTACAACATACTATACCAAACATTAGGGTTGGTATTCACCATCCACTTGTGTCTCATCAATTAACCCAATCATGCCGTTATCATTCTCCACACCTCAGGAGTACCACCGTCTATCAGGATACGCGATTCCCCCTTTGAATGCAGGACATCGGAACAAGCACACTCCGTACCACCTGAAAAGGGACAAAGATAAACAAGTTTTGTTCTATTTTCCCAACAATAAACCAACAGTCGGACCCAGAAAGAATCAGGATCACCACAAGGCCTGACAGCCCATGTGCAAACGCCGCATGCCAGCATTGTGATGTAGTGAGGAGTTGGCGAAAGGACTTTCTGCGGAGCACAGAAAAGCCGAGGATGTTTGAGAAATTGAGCTGACAGA
Source organism: Ambrosiella xylebori (assembly GCA_002778035.1). Taxonomy (NCBI): domain Eukaryota; kingdom Fungi; phylum Ascomycota; class Sordariomycetes; order Microascales; family Ceratocystidaceae; genus Ambrosiella; species Ambrosiella xylebori. The sequence goes on from PCDO01000001.1 coordinate 3,015,012, forward strand.
TGCATTGATAGAAATGTAAGCATCCACAGCATATGCAGAATGGTAACTAGTTGTCGTGCTAGATATATCAGGGATGTGTGGAAACCAATGCCAAGCGATTGGATTGAATGAATTTATCTTACCTTGGAAGTCATCAAATTCTGATACATCCAAATCATTATGGCTCCAAATTTATGCTACCGTAATGAAGCCGTCATAATGAGCCAAGATATAAAAGGGTTAGGGTACACGAAACAATGTCCCTTGTCACATGCGAAGGATCATGGCTCATCTAAAAATAGAATATGCTATTCGTCTACCAAGGAGCTGATCCCTTGTGGATTTGCCGTCACGTTGGATGATCATCTTCGTTTCTATTGGCAAGGAAGGAAACTGTTGAAGGAGTTCTACATAAATTATGTAGTGAACAATCACAGATGAGATGTATATCAATTATTATAACTGAGCTATACAATAATTTTATCATCTTATGTACAATACAGGCCACTGGATAATGGCCATTCTTGCCTTGGTATTGGCAAATGCCCATCCGACCCAAAGTAGGTGGCTAGTAGTTGCGGAGGTGGCCGGGGTTTCTCTCGTGATAGTTACTCATTGGGGAATTGATATGGTAGATCATTAGCCAGGTGCTATGTAGTGATGGTGGTGGTGATACTATTTATGACTCTCGGAGGAGGGATGAGAGGGATTACATGGAAGTTAAAGAAATAAAATAGTGATGGGGCGGAGGATCAAAGTACATGACAGGAGCACAGGAGCAAGTGTGAGAGCTTCTAAGTATTTAGCAAGTGAGGGGGGATATGTCTTCATCAGTTGTTTCCTGATGCCAAGAATGGCGTAGAAACATGAGTTAGATGCCGTAGTGTTATGACTGGTTGACCCCTTTAACAGAATGATCGTTATAGTTCGAAAGGTGGAGGAAGAGTAGGTGACATCATTGGTTCATCGATCGTGACGCCCGTTTAGAGTGAGAGGAGTTATCTAAACAGCTCGGCTGGACTGAGGACATGCATATTGTCGAACGGGATGAGCTAGATCCTAACCGGGATGTTCGAGGTATCAACCCCTATCCTTCGGTGATATCCAATATTTGAAGCTGGTGTTAGAGACCAATACAATGTTGTGGATTGATTAGGGATGGATATGGATGCTCTATATAAAGATTGGGAATATTGGAAAAAGCTTGCGCTTTCGAAGATAAAAGTCAATTAGAAGCAGTTCATCAAGATAAATCGGGTTGAGGCAGGTGTACACAGCTTGTTACTAAAATTGTTTGTGCCACTATCGCCACTTGGTCGGCGCCGAAATCATCAATTTCCATAATTTATTCCACTTACACCTTCCTACGTACATGCCTTCCTTTCATGGCCTAAAAGCGGAATTTGGAAATTTTGGGCCCAACGACAGATACGTCACAAATTCTCTTCCTTTTTTCAAAAAAAATTTTCTCTCTTGGTTTTAATCTTGGTTTTTATTTCTTCTGCCTTTCTAGGTCTCATTGTGGACATAGTTTGTTTGCAGTCCTCCGTGTATTTGTTGGTTCTATTGATATTTCAGTTTTCGCTCGTGAATTTACAGCGTCCTTTTGCTTTTTCAAGCCCAAGTCTCTCTTTTTTTTAATTATCATTTGCTTTTCTCTTTCTGCTCTCCCGTGTTGATCTTTGACAGACAATTGCGCTCAATTTTATTCGCTTCCACCATAATTCCTATCGCGGCCGGCAATTTCATGCTTTATTTCTTATTCTGAGCCGCCGGTAATATCCAATCAGTTAATTTTAACATTCACCCCAACTTCTTTCAGCTCCCCACGCTCTCTACCACGTACCGATTCGCCTTGAGCTTATTCTCCCCATCGCCAAACTCACAACTACCCCATGCTTTCGGCCCAGGCTGTGCTCGTTCTGCCCTCTCTGCATGACCCGCTAGTCTCGGGGGCTGAATTACCGTAACGTCGCTGCCACATCTACACTATACAGTCCGCACGCGGCCACCCCAGGCCTCGTCAAATTGTGTGCGGAGCTTTGCCGTGCTTAAGCTTGATCTTTGTTACATGCTCCAAGCTTCCTCCCGCCTCCTACAAAGCCTGGACGAGGGCACTTGACATCTTGCGCCGCTTGGTACCCTGGCGATCGGGAGTGTTAGGTCCCCTTTTTAATATTGTAGGGCGAGACTCTTTGTCCTGTAGAACATTCTATAACAGTTTGATAATTCTCTTATTATTTGATCTGCAATCTACTCTGTTGTCGACTTCGTCTGCTAACGGCAACGTTGAATTAGCATAATTGACACATTGGGCTTCGGAATCCTGATGGCTGAACAACCAATGACGTCGTCGCCGCAGGTTGTGCAGACAGATTCTGCAGATAAATCTGAAAATCCAGATGCGCCAACGCTGGACGAGTCTCCGGCATCATTCTGGACCCCCATTATTCTGCCAAAATCTCTTCGGATCAATAGTCCGGTTTTGCGGGCTTTAGCTGCTATGCCACCGATAGAGCCCAAGACCGGCTCACCAGTATCGTGGATACCTCGCGAAATCATCGAACAGTGCGTCATCCAGAGTTGTACTGATTCAATGCATCATTTTTGAGAGAAATTTGTGACTAACACATGACCTTGCGTTCTTACAGGATCCTTATTGCAGCCGACCCGAATACATTTGCTTCATTATCTCTTCTCAACCGCACCTGGTATGGTGTTGCCCAACAATCCTCAATATACGGTCTTCAACTTTCCCGTTGTTTATCATTTGTAGCTTCAAACAAGTTTTTCGATGTCTCCACCCTTACCGATGATGATCTGCCTCGACTCCGCCGACTTTTTGCGCTCGAGGTGAAGCGAAACCTTTATGATGCGTACCTGCGTCCCTCTGCAACTGAAATCCGACTCATCTCCAATACTATCAGCTCTACATCCGCTCCTGGCGGGGAGGGCCTCCAATTCAGCCCGTCACCACGAGGCCATCATATCCTGGCCTACAATTCATCCCGAGTATACCTTGTAGATTTGCGATCTGAAGAACCGGCAATCAAGAGGGAATTTTCAGTACTGCGACGACCAGTATCAATTTGTGTCAATGATGAAGGAACAGTACTTGCGGTACTCTCAGTTGAGTCGCAAGTAGATCTATATGATCTAACCAAGAAGCCCCCGAAACGGATGCAGACTTTGATTCTCAACCACAAGCCTCGCACAATTGTTATTTCTCCATGCGGAACTGTTCTTGCTTCTGCATACCAGGGTGGTATTGAAGTATCCAGCTTGAGATCTGATGCCCTGGCTACTGATCGCCGTGCCGTCAAGACTGACACTGTTGATTCACTGGCTTTTTCTTTTGACGGAACACAATTGCTTGGTACAACCCTGGGATCGACTTCACCGAGTACTGTTATCATCACCGCTCCCTACTATGATCCTGGTACTACTGCCGACAACAACAGCTCTCTCTGGACAACATCAATACTCTTCCCGAATACCAGTCGTGACTGCAGTCATGCAGTTCTGATCCAACATACCAGCAAAGAAGAGGCTGGCCATACATTCACCTACGATCGGAATTTCGAGACGTTCCGTGCAGTCAGTATTGACGACTTACGGAATGGGACTACATACTGGACAGGGCCATTACCATGTCATGTGCCTAATGCCAATGCTAAGCTTTCGCCATGTACTCTTCCGGCGGCGGCGTATCATGGTGATCTTGTATCAGCTGGTTTTATGGGAAAAGATGTGTGGCTTTACGGTGTACCAGAAAATCTTGATGCTATTCCCAAGTTCAAGGCCGAGAACGTAAATGAGGAGGGATCTAGAAATCCTGCCAATTTGGGTCGAAAGAATAGTAGTGTCTCGAACCGATCGTCTCCAGGACCTGCTGCCCGAGTGCCTCAGTGGCAGAAATTGTTTGCCCAGAACCCCAACACCTTTGTCCAGGGATATAAGGTTGCGGAACTCAAGGGTGTTGCTAACGTTAAATTTGTGGAGGGATACGGCGGAAAGGATAGAGTCAAGGAGCGTTTGGTGATTGCCGCCAAGGGCGTGACCGTCGATCTCGAGGAGGATGCTATCAACTTTGTTGATGGTGGACGTATTACCGTCTTGGACTTTGACTATAGACTTCGTGACGGTATAAACCGGTCTATTGAGATCGAGGTTGGAACCCAGGAGGCTGAGGTGCTAGAAGAAGTCCAGAGAAATATCGAAGATGAAGTGGCCATCGTTCGGAGGCGTACCGTTGCCCAGAAGACAAAAGGCGCCCGAAGCTCACTTTTGCGTGCGGCTACGACTGGCACAAATTCTAGTAACCCCATGCCTGCCATTCCTCCCTTGCCTTTACCAGAAAATGAGTTGGATACTACCTCATCAATCAATGATGATGACGATCCACTCGTTCCTCGTCGCATGAATATGGTTCCGGGATCTTCCAGCAAATCTGCCGCGCGAACGATTGTTGAAAGTCTTGAGGAAACTAGTCCCTGGGAAACCTTCGATGCTCCTTATTCTCAACAGAGTCCTCGCTCCCATAACACACTGCGTAGAGCTGCTACTGCCGCCGCTGCCAACAGCAGACTTCGCCCTACGGCTCCGAACGTCGAGTACCGCCGTGCTGATGGCAGACGAGAACATCCACATGAAAGTGATGCGGACAACTGGGAGCCCCCTCCGCCACCTTACCAGGCTGAAGATCCTGGTGCCATCCCCAACTTTCTGAGACAGCCAGCAGTTGCCCCGTTACCGGAACGTCCGCAAACTTCTGCTGGAGCCAATACCCCTATGGGACTGTCAATGATTCAGAGCGGCATGACGCCGACGACGCTGACCTCGTCGCCTTCGCAGAGGTCAATGATGAGCTCTGTGGTTTCCCTCGTCTCATCATCTTCACCCCAGAGATCCATGACGGTTATGGTAACTCCTGGTTATGATAATCCGAGAGCGGCGATTGCTCATAGGTTGAGCCAGTGGTCTATGCACGGCCACTCCAGGACTTTGAGCGATACTTTGCCAAACACAACTGCGAATATCTCTACAGAAGCTGAACTGGTAATTGGACAAGCACCTACTACTATTTCTACGGAATTTATCGTCCTGGAGAATACTTGCATACCAGAACCACAGACAGCTGGGTTACAAACAACCACCACAAACACTACTGCAGACAACAATACCATTATAGAGCAGGCCGATGATATCTACGATGCTAGCCCACTTGCATCACCGGTTCTTGAATCTTCTCAGAATCTTCCAAAGCTACCGGCTACTGCGGGATCTTGGTTATCTGATGCTGGGAGTAGATCCGTTAGCATGCCTCAGCATTCTACAAATTCTTCTGTTGATTCATTAGCGGTAACTCATAGCAGCACATTCTCTCCAGGCGGAGGCGATGATTATGACCCACCCGCAGTCTGGATGTCGCTTGGTGATAACATGGAGTTGACACCACCGACCAGACGGAGACCGCAGCCGTCATCTACCTGGCCTCGGAATATCGATAATGATAGCCTCCAAACATCACCACAGTCCACCCGGAGCAGTGAGCGGCCAATGACATCTGGTAGTGGTATTCCGCTGAATATTGATACCCGACGGCTTTCAATTAATCAGGCGCCTATTAGTCAACATCCCTTTAGCGCTGCGGAGGTGTTGCGGAGTCAGTCAACGCTGCTTTCGCCACCGTCACTTAATTCTCACTCGCATAGCTTGACGGGGATCTCGTTTTCCGCGTCATCCACTCCTGTACACTTCGGCACTGAGACGCCGCCTTTGATGATCAGTACGCCCACTTGTGTTATTGCTGCAAGCGATCCTACTCCACGGCCTAACAATAGGCCAGAGATGCCGATACTAGCTCCTGTTGCCCGTCGTCCGCCAATCGCTGGTGGTCGGCTTACGCGTCCCACAGTCGAGAGTCTTGAAAACCTCATCAACCCTCGCCCCGGTCATAATCCGCAAGCGTCGCTCTCTGTGCCTGTCCTTCCACTGTTTCCGCCACTCGAGAAAGAGGGAAGCACGACTCCAACATCGGCTATGCAGCGGTTGCAGCTGCCGGCTTGGCTGGGCGTTGGTGGGAGCAAGCTTAAACACACTCGCAGCGCTAGTATCCGTAGATCGCGGAGTCATACGTCTCGTGCTTCTCAAAGCGCGAAGAAGAATATGCAAGATGCTCGTAATAAGAGCGGGAAAAAGGTGTGGGCGGCCAGTACAACGGGTGGGCGCCAGAGGAAGAAGGGCGGATATGTCGATGCTATGAGCACTTCAGCATGGACTGATGTATCTCGGGGTGGGCTTGAAGGTTTTGATAAGAAGGAAAAGTGTGTGTTGATGTAGATTGAGATCAGTTGTCTCCTTTTTTTCTTTTTGTCTATGTTTTTTTATATCACTTTGTTTTCTTTATATAGAGCCTCTGGTTTCTTTGAGGTTAGTCTGGGCGTACATAGAGACTTGTCTTATGAAACTGACAGTCATTTTCGGTTTAACTCTTTCTTTCTACAGTCGTCACGTGATATTCAATATGTTGTAGGCTTTGAAGGGAATATGCAGTAAGTAATACTCTATTAACAGGATATCCAAAAGAAACAAAACAAACTAGTAAAATCAAGCTTTGATTCTTTAGAAAGAATCATGCACAGATCGACAAAGGAGATAGCCAAGAGACTGAAAATTACACTAACGAAACTAGAGAACTTTGTGGTCAATATCTCTGGTACCCTCCAACATTCCCACCTGCTTCTCTCATCATGAACGATATGGTCGTATTCCGCCGCACATCCTGATCCGGGTAAACCCCTAGTACCCCCTGTTCCGGTTCTCCTAGTCCCGGATGCATCTCCGTCAAACTCGGCTTCTGGACGGCAACCTTCTGATCTACCAGCCGGATGGTTGGATACACGCCGGAGAATCTATCACCCGGTGGGATATTCGTGTTAAGATAGGCCCAATTAGGCGACGAGGTATATGAAGGAGCCGAGATGTTGAGCGGGGACGGAGTTAGTGAGGAGGTAGATGGCACGTGGCTGAAGGGTATAGTTGACGATGGGCCGGCGGTGGAATAAGAAACGGAGGGCCCGGAGGGGGGAAGAGGACGGGGGCCGAGGGGGCCAGCAGGGAAGTAGAGGCCGGTGGTTTGCGAGTTGTTGCCGTGGCCGAGGTCCATCATGTCTTGGGAATGCACCAAGATGCTATCTTCCGAATCGAATGATGCACCACCACGTAGATGCGGCAGGTGAGCCTCATACCTTGGGGAATTTGCCTCGGTAATCCCTTCGTCTTCGGGATGTCTCCGCAGGATAAAGTCGGTTCTCAACGGTGCGGTACCCTTTTTCGGAATCGGACTTGAAATGGACGTTTTGGAAGGGGCCCGAGTGTGCAGGGAGGAGGAAGACAGTGGATTGTTAGACTTGGGAGATGGAGAGATTATGGTAGGGGGGTGACCTGGGGGCAAGGCGCCGATAGAGAGGGGGCGGGGGTGCCGACGGCGACGGAGGAAGAGGGCGAGGAGGGTGAGGATGACAACGCCGGAGATGGCGCCAGTTACACCGCCGATGATCTTGCCTGTGGGGGTGGCAGGGGGATTCAGGGTAGTAGAAGGAGAAGGGGAGGCAGAGGCGGTCGTGGATGTTATGGGGGTAAGGAAGACGGAGGTAGTGGAGGTGGATGAGGGTGGAACGGGGATGGTGCTGTTGTTGGTAGGTACGGGACGGAGAGAGGAGGTGGAGGGGGGAGTGGTGAGAGGAATGGTGAGGGGGGTTGTGGAAGATGAGGGTGTTGAGATGGTGTGCGGGATACTTGTCGGGACCACCGGGGTGCTGGAAGCCATTGTCGTCTCCGGCTGGACCATTGTCGTGCTCGTCTTAGACACAATAGTCGTAACCGTTGACATCGAAGTCTCGCCATCTTTATCTCCATCACCATTCACCCCGTCTCCACTTCCTCCCTCGACATCCGGCCGTTTCCCTTGATCTGCACTCATCTGGCAAACGACCTCTCCCCCGGCCAAATCACACGCATACCCAAACGGACAGCAGGCCTCCCCGCACTTGGGTAACTGCGCTTCCAGCAACGTCGTCTTGACCATAGCAGACATGTTCATCGCGGGATCCTGCAGGGAAATGTCGCAGGTGATAGGCATGATGCGGCGGCAGGTAGCGCCGACAGGGCAGCAGAGGGCGGTGGTGGCGCCGGCGAGAGAGAAACAGGAATGGTTGGTGGGGCAGCAGAAGTAAGAGGGGAGGGAGGAGGGGCAGGAGGTTAGGGAGGCGGCGACGCAGGTGTCAGAGCGGGAGGTAGGGTGGAAGGGGTGGGCGAGGGTGGGGTAGAGGGGGACGAGGAGGAGGAAGGATAGTAGGGAGGGCATTTTTGCTTGTGTGTGTGTTTTTTTGATTGATGACTTTTGTGTTCGAGTTTCTTTGGTTTTTGCTTTTGACAATTTTTTTATTGAGGTAGGTGATGGTGGGTTGGCGGAATGGGTGGTGGGTAACCCCCGGTTGTGATTGCGGATGTGACCGGCCAGTGGAGTCACGATGTTAACAATGATGAAAACCGGCAACCTGAGTAGTTTCTCCGGAGAGAAGAAGAAAATAAGCAGGAATGGAAGGTGCGAATAAATTTCCAAGGGCAGGTGTTAAACGTGATGAGAAGATGAAGTCACGATGGTTTCCTCTGAAATGGGGGCACAATTTTGGGGCCAAGATAGGATAGATGGGTATGGAGTGGAGGCAAACAGATCAAAAAAGAAGACAAACAAAGTGAATGCTGAGGTGAATGTGGGGTATAATCATGGACAAGGTAAATGCAATAATGATGATGGAGATGATACTAATGCGAAAGCAGATGTGATCCAGTCACGGGGAATGAAAGAATGGGCAGCCAGCAGCCAATAATTACAATGTGGAAAGCAAAGAAACAAAACAGATATCTATATCGTAGACCAGATGATAATCCGAACCCACAAGTCTAACCAAGAAAAGAAAAGACAGAAAGAGAATAGTCAAAAACATCCCTTCATCATGAGCATTCACAGCAAAAGGCTATATTGTTTCTTCCATCGCCTCAATAAACTGAACCACGGCCATTCTTCTACTTCTTCTTTGCTAAAATCATAAACTTCTTGTGTCACCTCACCACCAAAATAGAATAGCCACGCCATGGAAAACAAGGCGGAATGATCTGGACAATACGATGCTGAATGCTGAATGCCGAAGGCCACATGGTTTGACGGATAATGCCTACGATAGAACTTGGTCAGAACAGTCAGTGACACTACGGTGTAATATACCAAGTAAAGTGGCAGTCCGGGATGAATCCACAGCGCTATTATGTAGTTTGCCGTATATTGACCATAGGCGCTTACTTCGGGTTGTTCAAGTAAGGATAGGAGGGACCTTTCCTGACTATATTTGTGACTACGGGGACTGGTGAGAAGGGACTTGTTGTGTTATTGGGAATGTATGTATGTATAGAGAAAGGGTCGATTCTTTGATGTGGTGCGGTGTTGTACAGAATGTCGAATGTCAGGAAGATGGTGTTAGGGCGCTAAGGGATATGTGTGATTTGATTGGGTGAGAGGCGCCGGTTTCTGAAGAGTGTGGGCATTAGGAAGACGTGGGTTTGAGGTTTGTGAGGTTAATAATTAAAGAAAAAGCCTACGGTGGATGAAGTTGGATGTTGCAAACAACTGATGTAGATTTTATGAGTTGTGTGCGGATTGTGTGTGAGCGGTTGATGATGAGTCGGAGGGATGGCAAGCGCTGGATGTAGCCATTTCACGATAGTCGATGAAGGGTCTTGATGAGTCGTGATGTTGTACGTAAGGGTACATAAAGCAGATAATAATCCCAATCTGAAGTTTTGTAGTTATCGTCCGATAAAAAAATCAACATTAGATTGTCATCTCATTATTGCTAAAAAAACAAAGAAAACGAAGAAAAAAAGCATTCTTGGAACGTTCATCCGGTCGGCCACTTATCCATCCTCCGGATCTCATCTTTATAAAGGCCCATAGCAGCCCGTCTCCCAACAGACCATGCGCAGTGGTTCACCATTGTCGATACTCACCATGGTGTAGCTGGTTATCACGTTCGACTGTAATTTCAGGATTGTCATCGAAAGGTCACCGATTCGACTTCGGTTGGTGAGAGAGTTTCTTTTTTTTTCATGCACCATGCTTGCTTAGGTAAGCAGGCTAGCCGGAACCATCTATTTCTATTACCGCCATTGTTCTTATGAGTATTTATCTCATGACTTTCATGTTCAATTTTTCTGTCTTTCTTTTTTGGCCACTGGCTCAATTAGATATGCCTTACCATTTCCATGACATCATCCCACATCTGCATCTTCCAATCAAAATCTCCCTTCTAAATCTTATCACCACCACCCTTCATCCATGTTTCCACTCTCTCCCCTCTCGACTCTTCAACAAAAAGAGGCTGCCTTGTTTCTTCTGCAGGTGCTGCAGCTGTTTTATCTTCACGGATGCCTGCTCAATTCCCATATGCTCCCAGGTGTGTCATGAAGCCTTGGAGGGGCGGAACTAATGCAGGGCCAGCCCGACAGTAGCCAGCAACTGTGTGGGGCGCTGAATGGGCGTGGAGGATGAGGTGCAGATGGGCTGTGAAGAGCGGTTGGTTGTGAAACGATGGTGGGAAGCATATTATACGAACATATGCATGAAACGAAGAGTTATGGAATGGATGAGCAAGAGATGAAGTCGAGGCAAGTATATGTAGTAGATATCATTTATTTGGAATGCTAGTATATGATACAGAAACAGCGTCACAAGCTTAGAAGCTCCGACTTTTGCATATGAAACATGAGGTGATGGGAGTCGATAGCCAGTGACAACCGGAACAGACGATCCCGTGAAGCAAGCAACAAGAAAAAAGCCAAATGGAATTCCGGAACCATAACAATCGTGAAAATCATAAACGGCCCGGAAAACCAAAGGGGAAAACAGGAAATAAACCAGTCATGTTCGTGTCCAAGAACAATCCATGTGTGGGGAAATGCGGAAATGTCATTTGGCCCGAGACGCTCTGCGCCCGGGTGGAATCGCCGGTGGAGGCCGAGACCCGCCTCTAGAAGAGAAGAGAATTAAGGAGATGGGAACTAGCGCAGTAGTCTGGAAAATAAAAACAAGACAAGAAAAGCAAAAGAAACCCGAATATCCAGATGATGCACTGATGTAAATGCCCCCATCATAACCGGAACGCCAATATAATAAAAATGAATGAAGTGTGTGCGCGTGAGTGTTAGTGTGGGTATCATGACAGTCCTGCCAGAGAACGTCAAGAAGGCAGGACAATAAAAAAAACAAAAGGAAAAAAACAGGAAATCTTCTTTTTTACATAATCAACAAATCCCATCCTCTCGCCGTCATCACATCACGCCAGTGGATATACGGCATCACATCCGTCCCCGCCGGCGTCCCCGCCGCACTATTCGCTGCCGCCTGCGCAGCAACCACCTGGTCTACCGTCTGCCACACTGCTCTCAGAACCATTGTCACCTGGCCAATTGAGCCAATTAGTGCCTGCTGGCCCATGTTCGCTAACCGCTCCTCAAATACTGCGCGGAACGACGACCCGGGCAGCGCCACGGAGCCACCGATGAGATACATCCATGCCAGCGACCGGTCGTATCCTGGCGGGATAAACTGCAGCACATTCGCCAGCTTCTCAACCAGGCCCATGCATGAGGCCTGAGCCGGCGAGAAGCCCGGGACTAGGCTGCAGAGATAGATACGCGCAGCGATGCGGAAGGCCGCAGTGACGTTGAGCGATAGCTGCTGCGGCGACAGCACACCGTGGGCATTGTACGCTGACTTGAGCTGGCTGTTGGCGCCGTCAGCCTTTTCGGTCAGCGTAATCTGGTCGCCGAGGACGTGCACGTGTTGGCAGAGCATGATGTCCTCCATGCCCTCGGCACGCAGGGCCTCCAGGCAGGCGATTTCGCTGATGAGGTACATGACGCGGTCATCACAGCCCATGAGCTCGCGGAGGCCGAGGGAGGACGCCGGGTGCGAGAGGTGCTTGTTGCGGTAGGTGTGTGCGAAGATGGGAGCGGAACCCTTCATCGTGGCGCCGAGGATGTCGATCCAGGACATGAGGGTCATACTGAAGGGGGGTTGGGGAGAAGTAGCGGTGATGGTACTGGAGGGGCCCGAGGACTCAGCGGGGGTTGCAGTACCAGAGGCCACCGCAGCAGTGTCGTTGGTAAGCTCCTCCTTGGGTATCACTGTCATGTTGTCGAGGACTGGGGAGGGCAGGCCGAGCTTCTGGGCGACGCTGATGGCTGCCGTCATGTGTTGGTGCCAGGGAATGTCCTGGAGCGAGTCCTCGACGGTGCCGACGACCGACTGGAAGAAGACGAGCGCTAGGAGCACGTCGAGGATCTCATTGTGGGACTCGTCAGCGGCCAGCGACTTGCACAGCATCGAGACAGTCTCGTAGCGGTGGTGGATGACGGCCTGGTCCAGCTCCGGGTTCGGCGTCGGCTGCGTCGTGGCCTTGAGGTGCTGCGCGGCAATGGCCAGGCAGCAATGCAGGTAGCACTTGTTGCTCTGCAGCGCGGGCAGGATGAGGTCGGTGGCTGGGGAGGCGGGGTGATTGATGTCAAGAATAGGGAAGAGATGGTAGGGAGCACCGCCTGCACGAAGTGGTCGAGAAGGACCTGGTCGTTCTCGTCAAGTTCCACTTCAACAGCCACCGAGGTGGTCGTTGTGGTCGGGGCCAACGAGGAGATGTTGAGTTCGGCCGAGTTGAGCTCGGGGTGGAACTCAAAGAAGTTGCAGTTGAGGGTCTCTTCGGTCTTGAACTCATTGGTTGTCTCGGTGAAGACGGGGGTATCCCACTCACCACCCATCATGGGCCCGCCATGCGGCGTGCCAAAAGCACTGAAGGTTGAGATGGTAGATTCCCGCATTGTCGGCACATCATTGACAAACATTTGTCTCTCAGTCTTGACGTCAACCTCGTACGGCGGATACTGCATAAACATGTCGGGCGAGCAGAAGCCATTACTGCCAAAGTTGACAAAGTCCGGAGAGAATCCGGCGCCAGTGGCCACGAAGCCACCGGGCATCATCCCGCCCGCGGCTGAGTCAATGCTCGCCGACCGATTCCGGTCCAGAGGATCAGAGAACGTTGCGCTTGTCGGCAGTGAGTGACTTAGTAATGGCGGCGGGCTCATCATATGCGGGTCCATAGGCGCGCTGAGCGCCAGGTTCATATTCATGGTGACGGGAGCGGCGAGCGGCCGCGAGGCCTTTTCGGAAAGCTTCTTGTGCTTGATGATGACTTTGATTTCTTCCTTCTTTTTGCGCCGGTGGTCGTTGTTGCCCCACCACATTGGCCGTTTGTAGTCGCAGTGGAGACCAAGGTGGTTGCAGGCGGAACACATGGGCGTGACTTCGTCACACTTCTTACGCCGGAGACGGCAGGTGTAGCAGCCTGTACCACATCAAGAGAGAGGATCATGTTAGCATGGGCAAGATACTTGTTTACTCATTGGCTGTATGCTTTGGTGACGGTGTAAATCAGTAACGAACCTGTTCTTGAACGGCGGTGCGTTGTGTTCTTTTGCTTGCCGTTGGGGCCGGCAGCTGGTCCGTTGGTATCGGCCTTGGCCGCTTTGGCCTTTGATGCTGGCGCAACAGCCATGGTAGAAGAAGATGCTGAAGTGCCCGAAGTAGAGTTGTTGTTGCTGTTGTTGTTGCTTGACGAAGAGTTGACAGCACCTGAAGCGGCGGCAGGTTGTGATGATATCGATGCTGACGAAGAAATGGAAGCAGAATGCATCTTGTCAGCGTGGAGCAGAACGTGATGATGGTGATGATGATGGAAGAGCTGGTGGTTGGGGGGTATCGTCGCCATTTGTATGTCTGTTGCCTTCTGGGGATGCAAGAGAGCCTGCAGGGTGCCATTATGAGGCGTGTTAGTATGCTTCAATGAAGGGGTGTTGGATTATCTGCAAATTTAGAAAGGTAGATCGGAGGGGACAAGGGACCCGGGGGGGAGGGGGACGAGGTGTGTGTGGGAGGATATTGTAAAAAAAAAAAAGTGTCTCTATGTTATGTGCATGTATGCGTGTGTGTATGTAACGGGAAAAAGCCATCATGCAAAGGCCATGATGAGGGGTGGTGATGGTCAAGAGAGGGGTGTGTGTGATGGGCAGAGCCGAGGCAAGGGTCGAATGTCGCCAGTATAAAGTACTGTGTGTGACCAATCTTGTCCGTACTGTGGTATGACCAGGATCTATGAAGGATTCAATTGTGGGTGTAAGTTTATCATAACGTACCTTCAAAAAAATCGCACAAACAAGGAGGGGGGTGTCGGAAAATAAATAAAAAAAAGGCCAAATCTGCCTGTAAAAAAGCTTGACAACGCTGCCTTTTTTTTTTCTCACAGACAGAAAGAAGAAGACAGGAAATGAGACCCTAGTTTTTCTTGGTTGTCTTTCTTCTATGAGAGGTTGCTTTGCGAAGTGAGCAACCAGGGAGTAGATGGAAAATTAAGACTGATACTCGTAGAAGAGACAGACTAGCTGCCAATCTTGTCGATCGACGACAGAGAAGTCGGGTCAAGAAGCAAATAAAAAAAAATAACGTATAGTAGCGACTGCAAAACAAAAACAATAAAGCAAGACCAGCTTGCTGAGATGAGATATTCGGAGTAGAGAGAAGATAAGACGCTGAAATCCGTTATGGAGAACCCAAGAGTGGCAAAAATACTTGTTCAAAGACGATCGCAGATCTGAAAATGAACAGCTGCCCTTGAAGATGCTGAACACTCAGTATGTGTGTATGTGTGTATGTGTCTTATTACTTGACTGGAGCAAAGCAAAGAGAGAAAAAGAGGCAAACGACTACCGGGATCAGGACGATCCGGATCTGTGCGAGTGTTCGTCCACTATCTTTTTTTCTTTTCGACAGACGGACGGACGATTGTGAAACACCTTGCTCAGAAAAGCGAAGAAACAAAACAACCCTAGAATGTTTATTCTTGACCCAGTTCTTTTTTTCTTTACACAACTTGGGGAAGTGAAAATCCGAAAGTATATGTATCGGATTAAATAAGATTATCAACGGAGGCAGCGAATTATTGTAGGAGACGGATATAGAGAAAGAAAAAAGGAACGGGTGACCGGCGAGGTGCACGCAGAGATCTGTACTTGTGAATGACTGGTCTGGTTTGAACACAGAAGAGAGAAGAATGAGGGCTAAATGACCGGCTGGTATGGCCGCCTTATACTTGCTGGCCGTCCATAGCCTACGATGCATTTCCCTAGTAAAGAAAGAAAAAAAGCAAAGAAAACCCCACCGTATATACTATTCTTAGAAGTACTTCTTCTTAGCCCCAAAAAAAAAAGAGCAACTAATCATAATTACTACATGCATACTTAGTCAAGCAACAGCAAATTGGGCCCTTTCTATCAACTTGGACAATAGGGAATATGGGGTGGGGCCGGGAAGCTAGATGGTGATTGGCCCAGATTGTTTATAGGATTGCAATGTGAGCAAAATGGGAAAGTCGGCGCTTGCAAGCTGTGATCAGCGAATTGGGTTGCAGCGGATATGCGGGCAGTGGGCTTTGCTTGATGGCAGATGGTCGATGAAGTTTGAGGTACAAGGGACTTGGGTTTTTGCAAGAAGTTATACTGTAGACAGATGTCTTAGATACATTTATATTCTCAGTGGGACCAGCAGTGCGGTGACCGGGGGGTTAATGGTTAGTGGGAATTAAAAAAATGGCGGGCTGTACGTCGGTGGTGGTATTAGGTCTTGCGTTGCGTGCAGAAAATAGATGTGTGGGTGAGGTTCTAGGGGAATGTACGGTGGTTAGGGCGGGTGGAATAACAGAGAATTGAGTTAAGGAGTGATTAACCCAGATTGCAGATAGCAAGTTTATTTTTGGAAACTAACTGCAGCTATTTGGGGAGAAGAAAAGACGGAAAGTAAGGGGAAATGGTATGTAAGGAAACTTTGCTCAACAGCAATCGGGTACGACATCACGATGATGCCTGCAATCTTTGACTGGTGACGGAGATACCGGGAACCAGCCCAACGTTCAGGAACAGAATATCCGGAAATCTGTAATTCTTCAGTCATCCTCTCCAAGACCATTGGCAGATGTCACCATGGGAGCATGTAGCATGTAGCATGTGCCGTTAACTCTTGTCATACTAAGTCCCCGGTAACCTACTTCATCATCCCGTCACCCCGTCTGTGGAGTCCGCGCAGCTAGCCCGAGGGCCCCCATGCATGCAGAGCGGAGATAGTCTGGAAGCTAGCAAATTACATTACGGGGCTTATTAAGGCTGGAGGTGGTATTTTCACGAGCAAGACGAAGGTTTTTCTAAGGATATATTCACACTCAAGTGAGGCTCAGACGGTTTGTGAATGTGTCTTGGGGGGGGACCGGATTCTGGGGCCGTTGGCCGGTATTGTTGGCCGGAGAGTTTGTGATGAGAGATCTGATGTTTTGTATCGTAATGTCAGATGTTGCTTTGTTAAGGTCATTGGAAGTCTTCAATTCTGGTGTTGGTCTGGAGTGGTCTTTGCTGTTCCTGTGGCGGCTTACACACAGAGAGAGAAAAAAAAAATAACATAACAATGCGGCAGCGTCTAAATGTTTGTCCATTTGCAAATTCATATCCCATTACACCAACATTGAACGCAGCCCCCCACGCAAAGGAACCCTTGATTCCAACACCTGACATACGTGCTGATATTTCCATTTTTGTCCTCGAGGCCAAGAAACGGCCGCGCTTAACGGTCACCTTAATGTGACTGCGGGATGTGATTGTCAAATTAAGATATCATGCGAGAGCTCGCTTAAATTACAACCATTCGGATTCGGTACGAAAGGTCAAATTCAATGCCGCATTTTAAGGCTTAGGGTTGGTCAGCCAATGAAATTTGGTCTGCAGCATTCGATTTTTAACATGATTATGTTAGCAAGTAGTCGCTCAAGGAATCACTTAGAAGCATTGTTTTCGAGTGAGTCAACAGCTTCTAGATTAATGTTCTATTATTCCCATAGAGAACCGAAGGCCAGTACGTTATCCCTTGAGATTCCACCACAGGATACTATAACAAATTCATTCAATAGCATGAATCCCACATGCCGTCATCAATTTCATGTAACTTTGTCCCTGATCAACCTGTCTCTTTCTCTGATCTACCAACTTGTCAGAGCTTGGATTATGTGGCACAGATCAACAGTCTTCTCTTCCGTCTTCACCTTCCGTTAGTCACTGATGTCTTAGTCAGTACGATGTGAGAATCTTTCACTTGATGGTTCTGTGCTTATATATAGTAGAGATCAGGTAGGTCATAGGCTCATGAGCACAAGGGCTCGCGTTTTGAATTTGTATTTAAATTGAATTTATCAAGGAGTAACTTTCAATTTGAATAAGTTTTAGGGTTGTAACCCTATCATAGATGTCTAAAATTTTACTATAGTGCATGATCAAAAGCAATATCGATATCTGCCTTGCCATTACAATAAATATTTGCCACATAATCTAGATCTCGACATCAACTCCTTTTACACTCTTCCATAGTATAACACTCTTCATATATATCAAGCTCAATTTTTCTATTGGGCCCTCTCTGTACACATGCCTATCCGCTACCCTGCAACCTACCGGCCCAAAAGTCCAAGCCCTTCCTCATTCCAAGACACTGTGCCCGCTCTCAACTCTAATAAAAAAACCCAGCCCTCATATCTTGAGCCAAAAATACAAATAGTAAATATGACATCAAGGCAGCTCCCTAATTACCGCTATTCATCATTGACTGACTGCGTGATCTCAACAGTGAATGGTTGTAGCAGATGTGTGCGGATATCAGAAGGATCATGTTGATGATGAGCTAAGGGGAATATATTGTTTGAGGGGGAGATGACAATGTTGGTTGGTGTTGATTGATATTTGTTTTTACGGATGATTAATTCATAGTGATGAGGATTGGTTCTTTTTGGGAGGGAGAAGAGATATAATAATGAATGCATATTAATATAACTAGTCAGAGGTGAGATCACAGGTCAAATGTGTTGGGGTGTGCCTAGGTGAAAACATGTTTCTCAAATTACAACTAGTAAGAATTCCAGAAGAAAGTGATGAGATTGGGGGAGACTGGGTCATGGCTAAGAAATCACCATATGCAAAATGACGAAACTTGGTTGGTAGAACTTGAGATATACTGAGATCGTTAGGAACATTGCGAGGCAGACATTGTTAAGTCAAGGAATGCACGACTACACCTGTGACTTTGCACAATATGAGACGGGAAGTACAAGAAAAAAAAGTCAAATATGGCAAACGAACTTGTTTGTGTGGTCGGTGCATCAAGTAGAATATGGGTTCACCAGACACTCGCTTATAATAGGCAAATTCAAGCTTAAACTTTGACGAATCCAACCCCCATTTAGTTCATTGGGCGAGGGAATCGTGTACCAGTGTCACTGATTTGGCAGACAGTGCGATAGTGCATTTTAAACCAAGTATAGTTGAGTCCGTTTTGAGATGAATTACATGAGGCTGGGTAGAACGACAGAGTGTCAACGCTGTGTTCAATATCCCGTGATGGATTTTGATGTTTAGACAAAAATGTATATAATATTTTTGATAGCTTCTGAGATACAGTGAAAGGGAAACGAGGAAAATAACGCATATCCCGGTTTCTAGATGTGATTGGCAGAAGGCGGACCGCACCTTGTTGATTATTGGCAGGGTCAGGCAAACCTTTGCTGAGAGGTGTATATATGAAGAGGCAAAATATAGCACTAGTATCAAAATCATGTGATGCTAGCTATGAGTATAAACAAATAGAGTCAATCACAATTGTCTGAGGTATAGACAATGACGACAACGACATGGCAACATGCAAGGAGCCATGTGACATACTGTGTCCAAACCCTCACTTTGAGGCCTGTCATGATGTCAATATGCATATCTCCCTCTTTGAGAGAGACACAGGACAATTTACCAGGCCAACTCCCATCCAGCTCACCACACAGACACACACCGCACCAGTCTCTATCTTTTTTTTTCTTGTCCCGTCAATATATATTTCCAACGGGCCACATGCAGTCATATCTGATCCAAAAAGTGAAGTCCAACACAATGTCCGCCGCTAAACCCAATTGGTGCTAGCGACCGCATTAGCTCTATTTCCTCGCAGCCAATCAGAGGGCTCCAAACAGCCGCACTCAATACGGCCGAGCTCTTGAGGGATGCTCTTTGTTTTATTCTGTAAGTGGGAACAAAGTACCGCGCAACTGCAAGCTGAGAAATCCGGGCGGCGATTGTGATTATGGGGAGATGAATTTCGGACGAGATTGTTTTTTGTTTTTACTTTTTCAGAGACTTAGTGTACTTGATGGGTTTAATTTATGTGTGATGATGTGATTGTGGAAGTTGGGGGCGGGTGGGTGAACATGGAAAGACAAGACATCGAGGGGAAGTGTAGGGTTAAGGGTGGTCCGGGCCATCGGTGTTGAGAGGGATGGAGAACAGGGAAATGCGGTCGAAGATTTGGCCATGCAGTAACAGTGTTTCCGTACGCATTTTGGGAAAACCAACGTCGTCAAAGTAATATTCTGTAAATGATAGTCCAGCATGGAAGCAACCGGCTCCAGATCCGGATGATGCACTACCAACAGAGCCGTAATCTTGTGTTCATCGAAGCCTAATGTGTGCGTGCGTTTCTGTCTGTCCAGTAGCATCTGTTCTCAAAAGCGCAATCTATTTTTGAAGTAACCCACAGACTTTTCCACAAATCCCGGTCCATCTTTCACCCTCTATTGGTTCGCCGCCGCTACACTGCAGCGTCCCATCCACAACCAAACATTCATAATCACGGCATCTAGCCCCGTTCAGAGTCTCGCCAGAACGATTAGCTGCCGAGATCTAGGAGTGTGCATGCTCGGTGGAGACCACCGCTCCTTCCGGTTGGACTACCACACCAGATGCACATGCTTATTTTGGAGAGTATATAAGCTGAGTTGGTGATGAGATGAACCAGAAAGAGCATCGTGATGAGAACTATGGCGGCTATTCGTAATGTAGAAGCGACGTAAATGAGCTGATTGGTCGGGCACAAAATGCCGGTGGTTTCTGGGGTTCGTGAGTATAAAATAGTCGCCTGTCTCACTTGTCAGCTCCAGGCTTCTTTTATAGTTCCTGTCTAGATCGCCTTCTCTCTCGAAATTCTCGCCCTGCGAATATCGCTATTCTATACCACGCGACCGCCTTCACCGAACACCTCCTTTGGGTTGCCAACCCCAAACTGCCATTTCTTTTGCCACCAAAGAAAAATATCTTACACTTCAGTCAACCCACAACCAACCAATTGTCAACCCTTTTTTGTATCCCCTCCCACCATACAAAACGTGTGCGCATTAGCCGTTTTTTCTTCCAGCTATGGACTAGCGACAGAGTCTGTCAGTATTACCTACATGAGAGGGGCGTCAGCCGGTTCAAGGAAGAAATAGTTGTGTGACCTGAGATGTGCGTCGCCGGGGGGGGGGGGGGGGGGGGGGTGGGTCGGTAAAAGGTAGGCAATATGTGGAGCTCCGACGTGCGGAAAAAAACTCATAAGGGCCAGCTTTGAGCTTGAGTGGCAGTCACAGGCCATAATAGTTTAATGGTTAGAATACCAAGTTGTGGCTTTGGGACCTCCCAGAGCTATGAAAATCTGTGGTAATCAATTTTCGATTCATGGTTATGGCACATTTTTTTTTGGCATCCAAACCGGAACAACAATACCTAGAGCTGCTATCACTTGTGACTGACAGATATACTCAACCGTCGTCATTGTTTTCGGCTTACTCTTTGTCTCAGTTCTGTTCATTATCTTTGATTCGGCAAACAAGTTCCTGTTGTTCCCAAGTCAAGATTTGCACACAAACTATCCACCTTCAGATAATCCTCTAACACCCACTTGCGCATTTTAGACAAGTTCCATCTCGCTTCGGGCCACACCAACTTTTTAGCCGTCAGACAAATCGATCAGATCCCTTCAATAACCCAACAACAGTTTAGTCAGACATCATTATCCTTTTCCATATACAGAATGCACTTCTGACTAAGATCCTGTTCACACACACCTTGCTTTCTTGTCTATCTCTGCCATCTATTCATCTATCCATCAAGTTCCTTTTCGCTATTGCTCAATCGCTTCTCAATCTGGCTGTCTCTCCCTCTCTGTTTAACTTGTCTGAGCACTCGCGCTGACATGGGAGGGGCGTGGCAAGTCCAGAACTGGCCAACAGGTACAAGGGTTGGATGGACATTGTGTGATTGATGTGGTGGTGATGCATGGACAAGCCCGACAGGCATCTTGAGCCAAGCAGCAAGAACGGCCCGTCTGGGGTGCTGCTGATGGCCTATGCTTTTTGAGGAATGTCGAGAGCAGCGAATCAATCACATTAGATCACACCTTTTTGTTGATTGTGAACAGACCGAGTCTTTGCTGACTGATTTTTTTTGTGTGTTTATCTCGCAAATATTCCGATGAGGGCATTGGCTGGACATGAAGTAAGCTTGTGCCGGAAGTCGACGGGGCCTTTTGCGTCCAGAACGGATTCAAAAGTAAACCTATGTCTTAATTGAGCCAAAGACATGCAACATATGCACGAGCTCATGGGCAACAGAGATCGCTTTCCTCTAGATGTCTTGCGTTTCTATTACTATTGCTTGGAGACCCCCCCCGTGAGTTTCTGTGCCTAAATTACTTATATGCGTGACAGCGACTTGATACAGCAAGTTACATCCGCGAGAGCACCCATTTGTGACGAAAAGACTACATGTAATGTTCAGTACTTTCCTGTCAGTTTTTACCTAATCATGCTATTCATTCACACTGTTGACAGGACAGAGATATAATCACCTGCATGAAAAAAAAATAATCTCTGGAGTAACGATGTCTGTGATCTCAGTGGACACAAAAGGGTCTTTCGAAGTTGCTTTTGGTCATACTAACAGGTAAATTACATATGTATGTAGGTACATCTTACTAAACTAGCATAACCTGCTGCAGTTCTATGGCTCTCAACACCACCAGGATCTAGCTACAGAAAAAGAAAAATGTAAAAAGAAAAAAGAGCGCACAAATTCCCAAGAGTCTTTTGACAAGCCGCACTGTCTCTGTGCCGTGGGTGCACACGGACGTACGGCGGGCGTTCGCCTCTTGGCTACTGTTTCCTTTTTTGGAGGTCGTTGGCGAGCTGCTGCTGTGCCATCAACTAACAGGTGATATTGCGAGTGTTTATTCAATGATAACAAAGTGAATGAAATATTCTGTCCGACTATACAATACAAGGTCAAAAAGTCATATTTAGGAGGAAGCATTGGGCGGATAATATGGGAAGAGAGGCGTCGGGGCGGGTGTGATGAGTGGATCTGCGATGGTGGGGGTAAAAAGGAATTTCCTTTGTGGCGTCATTAATGTGCGAGACAAAGAGGAAGGATAGGAAATATAATAATTGAAATTTGCAAAAAAAAAAAAAAGGCTTCGAGCTGGAGTTGAGCTGTTTGTTGCCCGTCACTATCACGGGTATTGTGAATCAAAAAAAAAAAAGGATATCACAGACCAGTGCGAGGCTTCATCATTGAGATTATCAGTGGCCTTTGTTCTTTTGTTACATCTTCACGCACACGTGAACAATCACCAATCAAGTGGAACTAGTTGAAGATGATTCCCAACTACTGGGACTACATCTTCAAGTCAACACGTCCAGCCATATTCCAAGGACCCAATAAACAATCCCACTTTTCAGTCTTTTTTTTTTTACACATCTGGCGACAAGATGCGGCTTTTTGCCTCACTCGACTTGAATACATTTTAGTTGGAGCAATACACTGAACTTAGAGAACTCCGGCTCATTTTTTTCTTCCTAGCCAATTTCCAAGCCACATGTGAAATCAGCGAGGCCATAATTCGAGGGAAAAAAAGCCGTTCCGGAGACACTATCCGTTATTCATCTTCCTATTCTAGCAGGCATACACGACACACAGACTCGAAATAGCCAAAATGATGATTACGATGGCTGGTGATCACAAAGGTGTGTGTGGATGAGTAAGTGAATATGTAGAAAATATATGTAAATGTGGCTTTTTGGGGAAGGGTCTAGAGAGGATGCAAATGAATGTAGTCGAGTTTGTGATAACTCAATTTTGTCGAGTCATCTTGTGATGACCAGGTTTATGTCCGAGTCCGAGACTGCTGAAGAGCCGACATGCACCTGACATCATGGCATCTGCTGAATACACAGAACACCTTAAAAACTTTACTCTCGAGGATCACAAGCTAAGAGAACCTGGTCTTTTGTAAGATATACGCTATCCATATCAGGCTAGCTTTGCAAGCCCCTATATAATCACCACAATCCCCCAAACTCCTCAACACTTAGTTAGCACATTTCCGAGATCAGTCTACAATCGATATATACAAACCTGGTATGTAGTCTAGAAAAGCCATTAAGTTTCAAAATTTGTCATTTGCAATGCCAAATTAAGTTAGACGTGGCTGCCAGCTGAGCACTTTGTTGCCCGTTCGCTCTGCCAGGCCAACTCAGGCCACTTGCTTGAGCGAAGCTTAATAACTAACTTCCGATGATGCACTGATTACTTTACAGCATGAATCTCATTTACTTCTTGGTAGGACTAATCTGTCAATCGTGTTCCCTTATAGTACAAGTATACAGTGAGGTACATGAAATTATGGCATTGAACAGATTGCTAACGAATCATTAGGTGAAAACCTCCCGAAGTATCCTCCTGAAGTATAATTCATTCAGTATAAAATTTTGCCAAATATCAGTCTTCATTATCATTTTCAATATCTTCTCCCTGTAACTTCTTGCGGTAAATAGCGAGAACAAGCATCATTATCCTGTCCTCTCAAAACTAGTGATGATCGACTCGCAGGACAATATGGCGTGTCTCAAGTTGACAGCGGTCAAGGGCAAAATCAAGCCCTCGTTCGTCGATAAACGATCGGGACCGGCCAGCTGACATCAAAAACAGATACTATTGGTTTTTGTCTCCGCTAAGGGAACTTTTCCCCCTCCCCTTCGTATAGAATTCTTGTGCCAACCTTAATGAGAAAAGATAGGCTTGAGTTTGCTTTGACGAAGTCTCACGGCCTCGTAAAGCCCTGATGCTGACCTTGACGATAGGAACTAGGATCATGACTTTTGGCTATCCGCGGGCATGGATCATGATTAGACACGGATTGTTGGGCAGAAGGTTTTTTGTTTTGTTGTGAACTAATGATGGGTTCGGGAACTATCGAGTTCAAACGAACTCTAAACTAGAACAAACGAAAAAAGACGATATTGTAAGTGTCTAGTTAACCGATGTTTCTCAGTAGAAAACGTCTAAAATGTTTTTGTGGCCGGACAGATGCCCTGGTCCCGTTGTTAAAATTGTAAATGACGTGTTGTATCAATGCAGCGGTAAAGTCTGTAGAAAGCTAGAGTGCACACAGAGTCTGTGGGTATCAAACTTTAGCAATACTTATCCGCCGTTGCTTTGCAGTTGACCTTTGCAGCGTCAAGACTACGTGAATATGCAAATCTGAGAAAAATTGATCAAAGAATGACAAATTCTTTAATGTTGTGACGAAATCTACATTGGCACATACGCTCGATGGGGAATGCATTATGTCAGATTCTTGTGATAGGTCTAATATGTAACCAATAACTGAGCCGAAATAATAGGTGTAAATGCTTCTCTGTGATCTTGGAGTTTACTCAGTGGTTAAAATTTTCATTTATCTGGCAGCCCTGGTCTATAATAAAGCCATAACCACAATTATCTGCGGAGATGTTTTTTTTTTCTTATTCACACAGTAGAGATTACCGTAACTTTCAATTGTCGTCATGTTGCTTAAGTCCAATTTTTTCATCAAGAGCTGGTCATGGTACTGTTCAAAGTCATAGGCTCAGATTCTAAGAAACACTCCAACTTTGGAAGAGAATCTCAAGCTCCACCTGACATCCTGGTTACCACATCATAAATAACTATCAAGGTTTCTATCATAAACTAAATATATTGACACAATGAATTAGTTGTTTTCCTCTTCGGAAGTCTTTACTTCCAACTTATTATATAGCTCTGATACTCATTCTATACGCATGTCTCGGTGCAGCAAACTACACATTTACTTACATTATACCGCCTTTTACATCTTGTATGCACGATTTTGAAGCATGGACCTTCATATGCCGAGCCTATATTGTCTACACAACACGAAAGAGCCCTTGTACTCCCACTCAGAAACAAATGTTTGTAGGGCACAACATGTGTCTCTTCTCTATATCAGACACATATAGTCAACTTCTACTGTCTAGTCCGGCTATAAATACCCTGCATAGTGCCCAGTATGACTTTGGTAACGATGTTAAATATCACAAAAAAAAAGCTATATTCTGTGTGTACAAAGTTAGAATGCAAATGCTTGTATGTTGATTCCATATTGAGGTTTCAGTGGCGACAGGTGATCTGCACAATGGTGGAGAACTTGACGGGGTTTATAAGAAAGAGGCCCACTACTTTCTTCCAGGTTTATATGTATCTGCAATAAGCGGTGAGTAATCCGACGGACTTAGACATGATGACGACATGAATTTTTCTTTTTCTTTTTTTTTTTCTTTCCATCAAGCATATACCTCGTAATCGCATGCAGTCTTGCTACTTCCTCATTTGATGTACATATGAAGAAGACGTTTTATCGCAAATGTGCTGACGGCAAAATTACCTGCATGAATTTGACATGATAACCCCAACTTGACTACGACCGGTTCACCCCACGCCATGTGGTGAAGACTCCACTTGATTGCATCGCCGGTTTGATCAGTCATAATCTGCAAGGACGAAAGTAAACATTCTTCGTGGATTCATCATGACTTGCATCAAGCTATAGCTTTTTCCGGTTCCAGTATTAAGGCTACATGTTCTTTGTGCTGATGGAGACTTGGCCCTAAGCAGTTGTTAAGCCAGAAAGAATGTGACGTTATTCTACCACATGCTTGAAATTGTTGCTTGTCTTGCAATTCGTCATACGGTAATTCATCCAATCTTTTGTCTTGCTCGCCGTCCTACCGTACATATAATCTCGCCACCATTCACAGATTCTTTTTTTCTTCAAGGCAAAAGCAAGTCTTTGTTGACATCATTGCGGAGTCAATAGTCTAAATCCGCACAAACACTCCGCCGTTACAATAAAATGCGAGCCCTAGCTCAATACAATTACTTTATTCGTAGCTTGTGGGCCAGTTTGGTGATAACCCCGCCTGATAGCTTGCCATCCATTAGTAATCATGCCTCTTTCCATAGTAACATCTGCTATGAGGGTGTTCAACCGATTGTGACAGTGAGAGTAGAAGTGCGCTCGTCCCTTGCACATACAACCACTATAGATTTTGAGTAAACTCGGAGGCTGTTGTTCATGTCTTGATAGTGTAGGCATTATGGTATCCCATTCATTTTATGCAGGCAGACTCTTTTTACCCCCATACTTCTCCAGTCAGTTGTCCACGATGATGACAGATACCTTCTCGTCTCTCCTGCTCGCACTCAGTCATCTCGACCCCCTCTTCTTCTGAGCGAACAGTCATCCTGGTTATTCGAGAGGCGCACTCCGGGCCAAGAAGTAGCTCCTCATCAGCACATATAGGTAATTAATTGAGCAGATTAGTGACAATATTACATTGAATTACAGGATCATCCGCCACTTTTCCTCGTCCTCCAGCACATTTTTTCTCTTTCCTTTTCACTATTTGTCTTGTATACTATTTGTGTTCATGTCCGTGACCGCTAGTCCTATCCTGTCTAGATGATGGATCGCAAAACATTGGGGGGACTTGTACGCAAATTGAGTATAGTACAAGCCTTGTCTGGTCCTCCCGAGCCATGAGGAATATGCAAACGGGCAATGAGCCGCTCACATATATTTAGGATGAGAATGGTGGTCGATGGGCTGTCCGGAGCTGCTGTCCCCGGCGTGGTCAGTGCTTGTCCGACAAACGAGGCACTTTGTTCTACTTGGTTTGACTTTTGATCGGGAAGACGTGGGCGGGGCTGTACACATGTCACGATGACCACAAGATGACTAGGTTCATTTTTGAGAATTCTCATTTTTTTGAGTAAATATGGATGAGGAATTTGTCAACCAAGGTTTGAGAACCAATATTTGAGAGCTTTTCGGAAGACAACCAACCGCGTGCCAGATAGTTGATCGAAACCTAATAAATCAAGTAGGGTAGGGTTCAACGAAGAAGATCTTGGATACAATATATTTCGACATTAGGGCGAGCTAGCGGAAGTTGTCATATACTCATTTATTTGAATTTTCTCATATTTATAAATGATTTCAATTTCGGTATGTCATGGAAGTATAAAGGATTTTTGATTATAGTATATTGGTGATGTTTTAATTATTCAGTATTGGTCTACAATAGGGTTTACAACACAAGGGTTTTTTTTTACATGGATAGGGGTATTATGATTGGTGGAGTCGGTCTCGTGGAACATTCTTCAAATGGCCACTATTATGTTAATTTGGAAGGTAGACAATAACACGTACAGGAATTAGGAATGCCAATTCTTTAGTGCATCACAAACAATAACTTCACTTTGTTAATGCGAACCATTACAATGACCATGGCATAAAGAATTCTAGCAGCCTGGACGAGGCATGCAAGCTTAGGCCATTGAAGGGAGAGAGCATCCTGAGAACTATATGCGACATATAACGGCTGCATAAGCTCATGTCATCTGAACTCCCTACATGCCATTGCAAGAATTTTTGAAGGATTCGATTAGATGGCAATAATCACCAAGTTGTCCGAAATTGGAAGAGTTAGAGGCATTAATGATTGTGGTTAATTACAATATAGAATACCAGACAGGGCGTGGATGTTAACAAATGGATTATAAGTAAACAGGTATCAACCTCGAATCACAAAATGAAGTCATACGATGCCATCCTGGCTCTTTGCCAATAGACACTCTGGTTTATATCACAGGATGTGATTGTGAAATATCGTCCACCCACCAATTCCGGCATATCATACAACCGGGCCAGTGATCCATTGAATCACTACACCAATTAAAACGCCCGTGCTTCTCTATAATATAGAGACATGAGGTGCATCGAAACTATTTCGACATTGTTCTGATCTCAGCTTCCCGCGTTCTACAAATGGCATTGACATAAATATATACATATCTGCACTGACATTTCCCGATCTATATCGACGAATGGTTGGTTGATCGATTGAACTTATTTTGTTCGCCAAGAACAAACATTAGCACCGGGATCACACGTCCCCGTTCCCGGCCTTTCGCTACAGAATTTGAATCCCTGCTCGGTTGCGGGCGCCCGACCATTAAGGGTTATTCCTTGTTTATATTTGACATGGTAAATCGATGGGCGGCCAATAGCAGTTGCAAGTGACGATAGTTGAAGACGATGGTGTGTCGCATAGAGAGTGGAGGGGATGAGTGGTGAAATTGGAACGAATAGAGGATAGAATATAGTGATGAAGATGTGACTGTCTAATTGTCGTTGATGTTAGAGGACAGTATGTAATATTCCTCTAGAGAAATACTCTGATGCTGTGCTCCCGCAGAGGGTGACCTTTGATGTATAGAGATTCGACTTCTTGAACATCTACTCATGTTTGTGTCTATCAAGATACATATGAATTTTGCACAAATACCGTTTTCCACTTTCATCATGGCGTGCAAATTACCCATGCATCTTTGACAACACTTCAGCTCCCATGCCCGGCCACGGGAAGCAGTTGCCTCGTGCACAGTCAAGGTTAGGGGGTGTGGACCAGCCAAACTACAGATGCGCAGAAAAGAACTCAGAGCTTTCTCCAGGATCTACCACAGCAGTTTACAGTGGCTAGGAATCCTCATAGGGCATCCATAGGGAACTGTAAAGGCACCCTACTACCACTGCTGTTTCTACCATTGGAAGCGTTGATCCCCCTTTGGATCTACAGTCGCTTGCCTCTGGTTGTTCCTTCCGTGAACTCGATCATGAGGTGCATATATACTGCGGGCTGGGGGTCAAGACGACGGGCGAAAGAGTGTTTTCTCATTGGCCCCGCATACGAGATAGCCTAAATATTGATATTTTGAGGAGGCTTGTGATGTCGAATATTTGTTTGAAGATCCACAACTGCTCCGAGCTTGAAGAAAACCAGCAGTTGTCACATCAAGTGGGTTTGTGTCAGCACAACGCATGAAAACATTGCAAGGGAAAATACCCCCAATGCTCTCTGTTGAAAAATAGTCGATGCTTGAAGCCGGAACTAGCAGTCTTCAACACATCTGGAACGAGAAATGGATAATCTCGCATAAAAGTGAAGAATGTAAGGGAAAAAAAAATCATTGAAAAATCTTGAATGGTGGACTCCATGCTCATCTATAGAAGTTGAACCCTGGGAATAACACAGGCGGATGGTGACAATTACGACACTCGACAAGATTCGATGTAACGTCTGGATTACATGCACACAGGCCAGACCAACATGAGGACTCATCGACTCCGCAACGCAAGTAACGGAACAGTTACCGTCGTGTGGCGATATGGAACTCGGATGCTCTTTTTCGTGTTTGAGCTCAATCAGGAGAACTACTAATCATCACAACGGCGGTCTTGAAGCACAAGTTGAGCATAAGGGCTCCTGGCTATTATGTCGTCGCTGCTCTCATTTTAACTATGAAGCCCACTTCCCCCCCTCCCTAGAGAACTCTACATTCTTGGCCGTGATTCGTCAAAATTAAACATACAGTGTGTCTCATATGATGCTCATTATCTGACTGTCAGCTTTAGCTCCATCTCACATCAGACCAGAACCTGGATTGCATGAGGCACTTGTCAATTCTTCCCAGCCAATCAATCATTGCGACCTTCAATGCTCATTATAGACCGAAGCCTGCTCCCCACTCATGAAGATGAGGCGACATCAGAAAAAAAAGTCTTGACAAATTCCACAGTGACAACACCCGAGAAACTGTTTGGCAACGTCCCTATCAATAGCCTCCGTCTAGACTCTAACCACAATTTGATTCTTTCTCTGACCACTCACTACCCATGGACTTGCTATATACTCATTACCGATTGGATTGTCTACAAAAGAGAGCTGAATGGTACAAATCTAGGACTTGGCTTGCTTAGATATACAACACCAGCCCTTGTATAATCATTCCGAGCTTCACTTATCCTATTAACACAAAGCTCAACCACGAAAGCCAACTGTTGTTAGTCTCCATACAAACGCTGTGACTGCCCTTTACCATCTACTACTTCGGTGTATCCGCATGCTATGTAGTTTGTAACCGTGGTGCGCAGTTATCATCGACAGATGAAGCCCATGTATAATGCACAACGCATAGAGAATGCTCTTCTCTTGTTCTCTACGTGTTCCACACCGGGCTTGTGGATGTGGACGTCCCAGATATGCACAATACTCATCTATTGCACCAACTGTTGTGCGACGAAAGCTTACCTGTTTTTTTGTCGGGTTTGGTAGAGCACCAATGTAGTGTGTGTACATGAATGATATGGTCACACTGAACATGAGCGGTTTGCGAGGAGAGGAAGGGCACGGTGAGAGTTCGGGGGCTAGCGAAAGCGGTGGGTGGTAATTGGTTGGTAGAGGGGGGATAGCGCCTCTATGGAACATACATCACTAGCTTGGGTGATAGATAGTAAGTTGCAAACAGATCGACTGAAATGCTACCAGCTTTGCAGCGACTTCTACGGTGACATTGGGTTCCAAATCAGTGGACTAGCTGTCGCTTTGCGGGTGGTAGCACCGCTGCCACTGGCTAGACTGTGGCCAGTCAGTCGACCCAGCTTTCGGCCAAGTCTCTCGCTCTCTTTCCAAAGCTTGCATATAGGTACCAGTGACATGTAAAACAAAGCAATCTGTAAGCATCAATCATGTTGCACTACATGACTCCCCTCACGCAAATACCAGTGACAATCTCTGCCGCTTTATCTATGGCGGTAGCCTCTTCCGGTCTGTTACATATCTACTCTCCAAAGATCTATTGTCCATGTAGCCAGCCGATCCAGCAAAGCAACTCACCGCCACAAAGGCTCTAAGAGCCTCTACACTTTGCTACGCACCGCAGCATCCCACCACTCCAGCCTACTGATGCCGTGAATACCAAGCTAATGTATCCTCTACAATGCTCATCCACTCCCTCCCCTATCCGCACTACTGATCAACCCCCATCATTCTCGTATCCCGCCACTTCGCCATGTGAAACATCACTTCCACCAACACCAGCCCCGAGGAAAAAAACAATTTGCCCATCATACCGTTGCCGGAGGACACTCGCGGCTAAGGGGGGCCGACACAGCTGCCTCTGTGGTCCATCGACTCTGCACATTCCAGGTGAGAATCTCGGGAGCAGGTGACGGGACCTGCAAAGTGATAACGAGGACAAGGTTGGTGTCTGGCTCGGGCCGGATAGGTGACAAGATTAGGCAAGGCAAGTGAGGGGGCGGGGGCGGGGGAGTAATAGAGAAGATGTGTCTTGGGTGGGGAAGTTACAGATTTTTTCCCCGGCGTGGTGGAGTCGGCCCAATTTGAATGTGCGTATGTGCAAAAAGCAGTCTGAGCTATGGAAATGGGGAATACTAGTCACGTGTGTGGAATGTTGGAATGGGACTACGTCACATTCCAGCCCCTCACGACAGAGCGTGAAGTTGTCCTTCCTCGGGGAGATTGCTATTTTCCCGACGATGCTACAACAGCGAGATGTGGAACTTGCTAGACCGGTTATTACTGTATTTTGTTCCGCGCTGCTTTTTGTATTCCGGAGCATGCTTCAGCCTTGCTGTTGTCGGCATCTTGTCCGACAGACATGTCAAATTGTGGGTTCATGATGGGCTTCGTGGGCTCCCTTTGTTGCTGACAGAATCATATTGGGTAATCTAGTTTGGTTTGACAACATGCTAGATAGAAAAGCTATCAGTGACAGACAAGAGTCCTCAGGATCTTGATGGGCCGTGATTGCGGGAGTTCCGTATGTGGTTAGATGAACCCATCAGACTAGCCTTAGCGCTCCTTCATCCTTAACCATATCACGTAATCACTCGCTCCAAGTACAATATCTTCAGGTCAAATTAGGCATATGATTCGGTGAAGGATGCTCCAGCGCCAGGGTCTCGACTAGAACGATGCGAAGACCTTCTGCGCTTCGCTCATCCGATCCATCGACCCCTCCGCTTCCTTTCCAACCTCTTAGCCCCAGCCCTCCACTCAAACCGATATCACAACAGCCACCGCTCCTGCAACACATAAAGCCCGCACATATCTATTGTTGCCCACCTCCGCTCACTGTATTCCTAACCCGCAGCCCGCATATAATCGTGTTCCCTATGCCTCTAAAAAAACGCCAACCGAGACCACCACACCGACCACTGACAGTTCTGCAGATGCTACATACTTCCTGGTCTAGCAACTGCCGATGTACATTCCTATTGGTTACTTAAATTTTCCGTGCGACGATACACCACAGCAAACCTCCGCTTCCGTGATGGCTCTTAGTTGATAGATACACGGCAGTAGGTTTTCTTGAGAATTATCTGTATTTGTTTGAATGCCTGTGTACTACTAGAGCCGACAGGTAACTTGTTGTCTCACCAGCCACCAAAGTCTGACGGGTCAGTGATAGTATGTGGTTTTGATATCTCGAACCATGAAGATTGCTTTGGTCTAGCCATGGCGGACTCTTGCCTCAATACTTTTGGCGTCCCGTAGATTTTCCCAATAATGGCGGCGGAGCCCATTAACCTAGTTGACGCCACTAAACCCTTACAACGATGCCTGAAACAATGGAATTCACTTTATCCTGTTGGTGATATATAGAAGCTTGACTCACTCTGAAGGAGGTGAGGGATGAAGATAGTGGTATTACAGGAGGAGCCAGTCTGCGCAGCTGGAACTCAGATACCCATCTCGATGAGCGACACTAGGGGACTTCTAGGGATGACAAGTTTGCTTCCACGGCTGAGGAACCATCACAATCACAAGTGTAACTGAAAGCCACTTAACAGTTAGCTATCACAAATTGATTATTTGTTAGCATTTGTAGACTCCTCGTCTATCCCTCTGCGAAGGTGTCTGGTTCTGAAGCAATATGAGATTGATCTTCAGGGTCTGTAAATAGACGTCTGGAAAGCCAACAGGTGAGTGTTTACAAGGATTCCGGGTCTTCCATGTCATCAGGATGAATATATTTCCGTACTGTGTAGTTCGGTCGTTGCGTTGCGTGAGTCCGAGGAGACTATTCGAGTATCGAGGCTAGTATCCTTCCCACGAAATTAATGATAAATAGACCCCTTGGAAGCAACACTGATAGCTTCAAGACAAAAATAGCGCCATGTCTTAGCCCGGAGGGATACTTGCTGTCACTACTGAAGTCCAACTTACCCTCAGATTCTCAGGGTGTAAGTTTCAGTTAGGACTACATCACCTGACTAAGTCACTTGGATAGAACATGTCGTAAGCTTACATGATTCTAGTCAACACAGCATGATGAGTGTATTACTTGTAAAGCAGTTCTTATAGTGATGTCTCACTTTTCGGTTATTCTATCCCTTGAATATTACACTTGACAGTTGATCCTTTCAAGCATTGAATGGACTAACTAATCACGGTAAACATTGATTCTGAAGTCATCCAATTGCAATACCCCTCCCCCCCTCCCCTCATTGAATCTTTATATCAAGTCGTCTCATAGAAATCACCGAACTAGTCAGCATTAACCCTAACACAATACATACAAGATGTCATTGATTTGTTATGTTCGTGTTTTAGTGACTAACCGTTTTAGAATGTTCATTTCCACAAACATCTAAACCTGATCGTCTTCTGCATTACAAAAATGGGCATCTTTTCTGCAGATAATGAGATTTCATGCGACCGCTTATCGCGGCCCCTCACTTTAATTTTGCCCCATACTCCGCTTCCCCCCTCTTTAAACCTTGACACTTCTGATAAATGATACATTTGACGAAGCTTGATAGCTCAAAGATTGTGCAGGACCATTGTATCTGTAGTCGCTAAAATTTTGCATCCCACATGTTGGCATGTGGCCATGTCCCTATGTACCTAGATAAAGTCCTCCATGTGTAGAGTACCAACAGAACCATGCCTTGGGAAAGCCAAGCAGAGACGAACATGGCAGGCTGTTAACTGAAACAGACTGTTGCATGATGCCGATGCATGTCGATATTGGAATAGTGGAGACGAGGTGCAGCTACCGCATCAACCTCATAAAACAATTCTCTTAACACCTTATGATTCTCACTTTGAGATACTGGTATCCAAGTTGAGATATGAGCGATTCACCTATCCTGGCTATCTGCAAGGTTCAGGATACGCAGTCTATGGCCTAGTCTGGAAGGGAAATTCTGACAGCACGGCCATCACGAGAAATAATGGACTACTTTGCTTATTAATGTAGTTCCTATTACCAATAGTGGCTCTTGAATAATATTCATGCCACTCTCACGAGATTGCCTCATGACTGTATATATCCCACATCACATAGTTGCTAACAGCGATCATAATGGCCCATATGTACTTCACTGCAGCTATCGGACAAGCGAGATACAATTTGATCTACAAACACTCGAGGGTTACCTGCATGTTGGACACAATCAATCGAGAAAGTCTGGAGTTGTCAGACGTTAAAAGGGAAAGCCTACTTCTACCCTTCCACGCTTCAAGCCGGTGAGGCTCATTGGCTGTTTCAAACACCGATTCACCGGTATTCTTCCCCGCTTTTCACGCCCGACAGGTCTGCTTCATTCGTAAATGATACAAAATGATGTGATTGTCTATAACAAGTGGCCAGCATACATTCCAAGCCCAAGGCACAAGTGCGGAGCAAAAACGAAAAAAGTGCTGGAAGTTTTCCCGGATATACTGAGATTCTCCCCGTGCCTGACAGCTGCTTGCCGCCCAGACTCCTCACCACGTGTGACACGAACTGGTTATCTAGTCGTGCCAGATAGACTGGCCTTTGCGTAAGCTATATATCGCTCTAGGATACTAGGGCCAAAAGTACACCGCCATATCTGTACAGTCCTTTTTCATGCGCGACCGAAACGGCCAGGAAATCTGATATGTATTTATTATGGAGTAAGACCTTGTCTGGAAGGTACATTAGTGAGGGGGAGGGCAAAGAGGGGAATGAGCCAAAACAAACACGGCCGATAAGTAGTGCAGAGATGGGAAATCGGGGACTGGAGTATTGTGACGGCTGTGATGATACTCTTGATGGCTTCACAGCTACGGCCTGGGGGAAACGCAAAACAGGGATGAGAAAATAGTTGTGGTTTGCTAAAGAAAAGGAGTTCACAAATGAATGGGGTGATGAGGAGTTGTGGAAAGTACAGAAAGAGCTGTATTGCTATATAGCAAACCAGAGCAGCGAGGCCATGAAGTTAATGACGACGTAATGTCAGCGTTGTAAGTTGAATAGTAAGTGTACAGCTGTCATGACTTAATGAGTGGGTGTTCTTGTGATCTTTCAATATGTTCTATGGTGTAGTTGGCTTCTAGTAGAGATGTCAATAATCGGACTCATAATGAAATTTTTACAAGGCTTGAAATTTTGGCAGTCTAAGAAGACTTTCGTGATATGCAGATGCCCGAGAATATGCTCTGGAGACCCCAAGGCAAACGCATTCCAATATTGTCGAGTTGCAAAATGAAACAATCAAATACTCAGACCGAGTACGGCTAACGGCTCTTGCCAAAATGCCCGGATGACCACAGACCTTGCATATGCCAACTTCGCTGGAAGGTGACTTATCAATATCACCAACGTATGAAAATTGGTCAAACGCTTTCATTAATAAGACTTTGTGTGACGAGTATTCCATTACTGATACTACCAGACCTGGCCGTTGGAATCATTTGAGTGCGATTAGCCAGGTTTTGTTGCTGCCAGGCTTTGGTCGACATCTCCATAAACTCGGATACAAGTATCGCACTACCCTCTAATTCACAAACGGGATGCAAAAGAAAGCTAATAACATGTTATGGAATTGCACTTTGATCTTAGTGATCTACAATCTAGTTTGTGAGACGTTGAAAGACGTTAAAAGTCCATAGATAGAAGGAGGCTGTCTGCCGGAGACTAAAGTGGAAGGAACCCCCAACTTCGGTGTTATCGATCCTCTCCGATAAGAGGAAAGAACATATCTCAAGTAAAGCGCTTAGGATACCATACATTGTTCTTTGAGATGATGTCAAGAGTGGACAGTTCTGTCCGACCTCCAGTGAGCGTGTCGTCATATACTAAGAGCTTCTTGATCTGCTACGGAAGTGCTTTCTTGTCTTTCTATGTATGTAGCTTAGAGCGAAAAAAAAGATCAGGATTTGTCCCAAAGGCCCTGCCCACATACAGTCAACATGTGTGTATGTGCATCCACTGGTCTAGCAAACTAGGGGGGTCGTTGAAGCAGGATATTCCTTCAAACTCCAGATAACATGCAAATCACTCTGGCAATTTGAAACAGTTAAATGTATAATTTTGTCAATTACACACCTATTAAACTTGATTCCATTGAAGTACTAATGTCAAACTATCAGAAGCGGTGACTTGTCCCCTGGCCTCTCTAGGAATAAGAGGGCCACAGGATAACTGAAAAATAAGGCCATGGATGATAGGCTCTCAAAATCAGATGCAAAAAAAAGTTGCCAGACACTATCTCAACCGATGATGTCAGAAGCCGCACTTTTTTGAGGCCTGGGCTTGTCGACATGCAATTACATGCACGATTCTCCGCAAATCTGCAGTCTCCACCGCCAAACCAGAAAAGAAAGATAGAAACTTTTTTTTTAAAAAAAGGCATGATCTCACCATAGAGATCTCACGGCATGGCGTGAATGACGTTTTTTGTTGATAGCCATATCGTTAACATTGGCTGAGCGAGCATTCGCAAGTCATGGCCGCAATGTTGCATCCATGTCGTGGTCCTTCTGGCATTTCCTACGTTCTAGTTTCTGACCACTCATATTGTGCCGTTGCGATACTGTCACTATTAGACGGGGAGATGGGAGGTGGTAAAGGAGCAGGATGGACAAATGATTGGCTGAAGGTGTGGACACCGAAGGAGCTACCTGGCCATGATCTTGGCGGACTTATATTTAGTATGAGGTTACTTGAGTTACACACCCTAAGGAGTCTGCACATGTCAGGTCGTGCAGATAAATATGAGAAGATGGAGGAGGAGAGTAAGAATTGTGAGGTATAGCCAAGGTATAGCTATTCGAGGTTCAAGGTTGTATTGACTAGTTCGGCATGTCTAGCGATGAAAGGCCGAGGGAGACCTGGAGTGGGTAAAGTTGAGGTGATAGGGCAGATGAAGGTGGTGATTGTTGCATTGAAGTGTGTAACTCGAACTACGATAATTGGAAGGCATGGCCGGTCTAGTCTGGGATCGACAGGTCTGGGTGAAAGTATCGGTGTGTATGTGTATCAAAGCTTATTAAGTGTATCGTATAAATTAGCCTAATGTGGTAGGTGAATGCGGATGATGACATTTTTTATTAGACATAACGGCATACTCCAAAACACGTATGAGTAAGACAATAACAAAGAGAAGTACTTCCATCGTTATTTACATGACCATCGGTACTATTACATGGACATTTGAGAAATTCCATATATGAAATGCAATTAACAAAAAGAGATACCACAGCGATTTACACCTGCCGCAAATAAGCACAATGCGGTGCATTTTGCAGAATGTTTAAACCCAGAACGCAGCTCCCGCTTCCTCCCCGCCATATCCGATGATATACTCTGCATTTCTGTAGCTTTCCAAAAAGCCTTTACCTACATATTTATGTTGAATCTTCATGCAAATGCAGTCTCTTTACATCTGCAGTAGCATCCGTCACATGGCCTACATACATATATACCTTTTTGTACATAGTTCTGCAGAACAAGCGTCGGATAGGCTCATTTGGGAACGTAAGCAAGAATATACAGAAAGGAGGCCCGGTGTCTGTATGCAGCACATGATATAGAACATTATATAGATATGTCGCATGCGGCGTAGTTGCTTGTGTCACTGATGGCCATTTGACATGTGTTATGCCGGGCGATACAACAGCCTTGTGGCAGTTGTCGTAGTGTGCGGGTCAGTAGAAAGATCTGTGTATCTTTAGTGACTGAAGATATCACAATGTATTCTAGTGGTATTATTATTTTTTTTTTGTTTCTGTTGTTGTATAGAAATTCGACATGAATCAAAGACACGTTATGCCTGTGTTATGCCATTTACTCTGTGCGGAGAGATCAAAATTGACTCTGATGTCTGTGGGAATGTGTTCTAGCCGCTGAGTGGATTTTGAGATGCGGACTGGTGAGGTCCGTTCACCCTTGAAGAACAATCGCAATCAAGCAAGCACTCTGGATCGATTCTATCAGAACAGAACAGGTCATTCCCTGGTCCATGTTAGGTCTCTTCGACGTCATCGACCTCAAAATGTGACTGCAATTTTAGAGGGAGATGAGGCAGGATATATTGGGAAAAGGCCAACTGTTGGCAATGAGCTCGTCAGCTGAATCATGTTGTAACATTGATGTTTGATTTGGAGGGCACATTCACCTTGTCCTCCGATAATATCGTCAAATTTAGGCTGCTTTCCATCATCACTACCCTGTCCTTGGCTCCCGTGGGATCATTGCTCATCTCGTTGAATCAACCATGAAGTCATATCATATATGTGAGAACACTAATATGAGCCAGTCACATTTAGCTTTTAAACAACCCCCCGTCATCACCGCTAACCAAAGCAGCCAACCATGAATCCCTCTCCGCCACCTGTTCACGATCTCCGAACCCCTTCCCATCACTTTCATCTCGTACGAAAATTCCCCACACCCCTCCCCGCTGGCGATGTCTCTGACCCACAGTACTCATGATACTGTACTAAACATCTGTTCTCTTGTCTTCCTCATACCCCGTCGGTTGCTTTTCTTCGGCAAAACCCTCTTCTGCATAGTGATGACAAACTTGCCCGACTTCATATAAATAATTGCCTACATGTGTCCATGTACAAACCCATGTCTCTTCCTCACCGTCTTTTTCTAGAGAACATCTTACTGGACAAAATTTCTGATTGTGATATAACCTATTTTCTTTTTTTCTCTCTTGGTGTGTCTTTGTGCTTGTTGTCTTGGAGGGCAACAGAGGTGTGCATTCGCCTGGCCCGGAAGAACTCGTTTCGAGCAGGAAAGTGTAACAATGTTTCGAGTTAGTAATCCGCCTAGTGGTTGTTGTTCTCAATTGGGATACAATGGATCTTCAAGACTTGCCCGATTTAGTCTAGTGGATCCGAAAGGACGATGATGACGTAAATTAAAGGACCTTGTGGTCTAGTGTCTTTGTTGCTATTGTTTGCAGTCTTTTTGTTTCGGTGTGTCTCTTGTCAGACTATATGTCTAGTTCCGTATAGACAGGGCAATTAAATAAGTTCGTTCTTTTTTTTTGCCTGTAGGTGAGCATATATAGATGAGCATGTGCCAGTAACCCATATTACTATATTTCTATGTATATCAGGTTGCATATCAGCATAATACCATGCAGCTTTTGCGGCAATTCAACCAGCGATATGCAATCCAGATATCGCAAATTTCATTTTTCAACCTAGAGTTCCACGATGGCCGCTTGCAACTAGATCATCTTCAGCATCGCTACGAATAAGGTGAAACATTATCACATGCGTCGATATAAATAATCTTCACAAGGGCAGCCCGGGGTCGCTATGAACGGGAAGAATGATATCCCCAGTGTTGACTTTAAGTTGAGAGAGCTGATGACCTGGGTCTAATTCGTGTTGATCAAATGGGCTAAAACTTTGCATTTGCAAGCATGAGGCGTGGAAATTGATATTTGTCCTCGCTTACTCTCGTCACGCCGTAATGGTCAAATATCGCGATCCCGCCAGAACATAATCTTACATTATCCCCGCTTCAGCGACTATTCGACTTTGCCGCAACTTTGATTCCATCACCAAGTATCAATATAACTCTCATAATCACAAATATACCCTTTGTTAACACAATGGTAGCTGACTATACACAAAGTCCCACAATCACCAAGGTCTACTTCTCCTTCCATCACATTCTCACCTTCTTCCTACACTGACCTGCCCCGGTCGACATTCATGGCCAGAAGCGGGGGTATCTTATTCTACTTTTGGTGATTATAACAACCAGTCTGTACAAAAGAAGCGAACGATGCAGTGGAGCTCAAGGTGAATGGTGACAAAAGATAGAGTGATGGCATGTGACAATGTAGATTTTATGATGGCAACGTGCAGCAAGTGATAGTCCGTTGATTCCGAAACACGCATAGCATACATATAACTGAGTGATCCTGTATCAACTGTGTCATAGTCATATAAAATCAAAACAATGTAATATATATAACTGGATAATTGATAATCGATAATTTGTGCTTATGGAATCCAAAGATGTACACATGATGCCGGGCCACAATGTGGCAGGATGTCGAGCCCCTTGGTATCTCTTACTGCGGCGTATATATAAAGTGAATTGTGAAATAATTACCTCTCTATTCGGATCACGCACTCGATAAACAATAGGATAGTTTCTTATGAGGCCATGGAAAGGAGGGGGAGAGAAAAACTTGCAAGTCTCGTGTCTCACTGTTGCGTTCGGCGATTTCCAACTGAGCACAATGGCAAGTCGCTGCCCCATTATTCTGCCCCCATCGACCATCATTGCACCTCCAACCTGTGAAGAGGACCTTTGGGATATAATGAACAATAGGGTGTCTTATAATAAACCCATCAAGGCCCTGCTTATTGTTCTCGTAAATTAGGGTATAGTTGCAATCAGCGTGACAATGCTAAAACTCCATCCATAACATAGACAATCATCATTACACACTAATGGCCATGTCCCCTTGGGCCATCCGCCACATATTCTCGTCACAATGCTACTCCACTCCACCATGAGCAACCCACCATAACCCCAATCCCAGAAACTCCGCCCCACCTATCACCATCACTATCGCCGTCTCGGTTTTTTAGCCAGCGATCACCTACTTTGTTAATTACACCTTTATCGACTCTATTTGTTTCCTCTTTTTCCCAAGTACCACTCCCCCAACCCTTCATTACCGCCACAATTGCTCATTTTTCTATTCGTATCCCACAATGTCGTCTTGTGACCGGCAAAGTACCGACTACCAATGCTAATAGGTGGGGACGTATATTTGCATGTTTAACTCGGTGGCGGCCAGTGATATCTCAAAAAAACCCCGGAAGTACACTAAGATGCGACAAGCCACCAAGGGTAGAAAAACTATTACTCAGGCCAAGCAAATTATAGTGCATTATATATGTACATACACACATTCACATCGTATATATATACTAACTGGTCACTTTTATGCACACCATCTCGTTGCTTATATGTAGCTCATCACGTTCGGAATGATGTTTAAACGATAGGTACCTCGCACTCCCAAAGGAAGTCTCTTTTAACATCAGCCTGCACGCTGTGAACATGTTCCAGCCAGTAAGAATCATAGTCAGCATGATAACCTCCAAGAGGATACGGCCAATTGCGGGGGTGGGGGAAATTGTCTTGAATTACGAGCCAATAGTTTTGCGCAAAGATATCATTCATAGATGATCAATGCGGCTTAGACTATGTATGATATACATATATGTACGCTAAAAATGTGTACCTTGTGATGGTGGTGATTGATTTTTTCTTTCGAAGATAATTATCAGCCGATGTGTGAGTGGAGCCATAACCAAATTTACGCCAGTGCTATGGAGAAATCCCGTTCTACACCGGGGAAGATCTTCCTCAACTCCCGAACGGCACTATGCACCTCTGACTTACATATCTTCAGGTAACATCATTCATTTTATGATATATATGATAGGGTTAGAATTAAATTTAACATATAAACTCAACATATATGCACGTACATCCACGAGTTATCCACCTTACCTTGCTATCTAGCGAAGATCATTCGCTATCTGCTCATCTGTCAAAAAGTGTCTAGACCCTTCACAAAACAAAAATTCCGCCACCAAAGGATTCAGTAACACAAAATTGGAGTTTGCCCTTTTTTATCACTTTGTTTTCTCACTATCAATTGTTGTATATAAATGCCAAATCGTGCCCCTATAAACGGACATTGTCTTAGAGATAAGGCAGATCACCTGCAAGCCAAATCCCAATCCCAATACAGTGAACTAGAATTCTTCACTGTCATACTTTTTCCCGTCCACTAAAGAAAAAGAAAAGAAACAAAAATCCACTAAAATTCTTTGTGACATTCCAGTTCTTTGGGTATACTGTGCAATTCTACAGGATACAACCCAGTGAGGAGAACAACTGGAAGTTTTCTTTTTTTCTCTTGAATTGAGTGTTGGCCGAGAAGGCGAAGGTTTATTGGGGTTAGAGACCATTGTGGGACCGTGCGCTTGAGTTGTAATTGGTGGTACTTTAGGAGTACTTTAGGGTGTAAGAGTGGACATTGGTAGGCTCTGCTGGTTTGGGTTAAGTATGGAGAAGTCGGTGTCGATGTCGGTGATTGTGGTGTTTGTTGCTTTAACTCAAACATTCGCGGCGTGCCACGGAAACTAGGTCTTCAGTGCTTTTATGGTACAAAAAAGTGAGATGTTGCCTGTTATTTAAGTCAACATGTATATCTGCGCATATAAAGTTGTATGCATATGTCGTCCACCGGATAAATGCCAATTCCCTGTTTTGCTTTGCACGCCATATTGACAATGTCACCTGTAATCTTCATTTGCCCTCTGCTTACTCCACAGTCACCACTTAAACATCTACTAATGACCACCGAACCACCTATAGCCACCACTACTACACGTTCACGATGCTTTGTCGTCCAACTATATAACACCACTTACATTGTAAACCCTTGGCACCAGCATCCCTTGTCATTGGCTAATGACCCACATATCCCTGTCCTTGTTAATCCTTCCAGATTTGTCTGATGGGAGATTTCCAATATGATTGGTGCACATATTTGGAAGAGCCGGGATGGCAGGTGCAGCCGGCCAATCAGAAGGGCTTTCCTAAGCGCCGTCGTTGATGTCTGGGCGCTAAGAATGTGATAGGGGTAAGTTTATGGATTGATTAAGGTTGGTATAAGTAGATGAGGTAGTGGGTAATGACACTAGACGAGAGTTTGACGGAGAAGAGGATATCGTGGAGTTGGTTAAGTTGAGGGTAAAGTTAAGATTCTGGAATGTTGTTGAATGGTTTTGGATGTTTGATATCCGAGTAAACTGCTGACCCAGTCAGAAACAAGTGTAAGGGTTGTCATGATCCTGGTTATGGATGCACTAGAACACCATCAGCAACAGCCATATATTATGCAAATGATCCATTACCAACCAATCAGTTTTAACTCACATATCTAAGTAAGTTTCATTATTACATTGCAATACACGCTTTCCCACATCCAGCACACAATAATCACACTAACATCCACATTATAAGGTTATCTCAATACATCTCCGGATGTTCGACCTTGATGTGCCTGTGTATGTGTATTCCACCAGCGTCCACAAACCACTATTTTGCCCAACCAAACCAAGCAACCTACCACGTTAATTGCCTCTTATATGTCATCCACACCGACAATTTACCGTATGCAAATCCAAAGTGGTTGTGCTGTTTGATCTTTAATTCCAATCCCAGGTACAAGCCTGTTGTCTAACTCATCCACATGTCCCCACTTGCAACCACAAACAAGCGAAATCGGGACTGAGCACCTTCCTAGCGCATCTATACACCAAGATGACAGCTATTTGCCATCCACGACATAAACCTCGTTCTTGACAGTCAGTCACAAATGTCCTTCGCATCACATTTATTCTCAGCCTCCCCCCGTAACTAATTTGGTCCACCTCTCGTCCTGTCCTACTATAGTCACAACCACTGATACCCTCTCATCTTCCTTATCTGCCTTGGAATTTCTCTTTATGAGAACTATGAGCATAAGTTTTATGTTCCTCCTCTGCATAGTTCACATCTCTAAACGAGATCAGGCACCTCGCCTCTCATCTTTGATTTGCTCAGATACGACCCTCCAGTCCCCACCCAGACGAGATCCGCCGCTCAAAAAGGAAATAGGGAAAATAGAAAAGGGAAGTAAGTCAAGAGGAAGCTGAGGTAAGGTTGCTGTTCATATCATGTCATTCAGATAGATATGGTATTGAGAGAGATTAATGTGACAATGGCTGTGATGGAGTTAAATAGTATCC
This sequence comes from Ambrosiella xylebori, assembly GCA_002778035.1. NCBI lineage: Eukaryota > Fungi > Ascomycota > Sordariomycetes > Microascales > Ceratocystidaceae > Ambrosiella > Ambrosiella xylebori. The sequence goes on from PCDO01000001.1 coordinate 3,059,354, forward strand.
ATGTACGTATAACATATTTGCCTCTTCTTCTCACCATTGCATCCAAGATGATGTTGATGCTATTTAACAGGTCGCGAGGCCAACCATTGATATCCATTCAGTTCCAATAATTCGGCCACTTCCAACGACTAACATTGATGATTCTTGACAGTCCAGTCTATTATCGATCATCACGACCCTCAATCACTCATTCACACACTTGTTGGATCTTGCTATCCCACATCAACCATCCACTGTGGTAAAGGGGCGAGTCCAGTATCTATTGATCTGACCACTAGAATGCTCTAGGCATCGAGCGGGAAGATGGATGGACGGCCAGGTTCCCCGGCCGTCTTGCCCCAGATTACTCGGAGGGATCTCACGCCTCAATGATGCGCTGGGAAATGATGGGCTCATTGGGTAGTAAGAGCTTTTTTTTGTAGTTATAGATGCGTCGTAACTTGTTCCGAGGAATCACGATGACCAAACAAGACGCTACAAGTATACGGAATACTTATGTCGTAGATGCATGTGACGTAACGGGGGGAACAAACCGATGATGACTATGACGGTAGATTCCAAAGAACATGGCACAGATTATTAGTTGTCAGGCGGACATATGCATCATAGTGCATATATCTTATGTTGGGGATTTAGTATATCAATGGACCTTTTGCTAATTCCTTTACTCTGAACTTTGGCTTTGGGATGAGAACTGGGGATCGGCACATATGAAGACGCAACAGGCGCTTAGGGACGACGTATTTTACTGACCATAGAGAGAGTGGATTGTAGTGTGTACATGGCGAGTTATAAGTAAGAATAGACACGTGAAGAGAGCGGTTAGATGATTTCGATACCTGTATATGTTGGAAGTGTAGAACTCTGGTGGTGGATTGGCAGAGTGTGTTGGACCAAGATATGCTGGAGGGCCTGTTGACTTGTTAAAGTTCGGCGATGCTGATTTTTGTGATACTATGAAGCAATCGCTAGGCAGCAAGGTCTCGTCTGCATGTTAAAGGCAAAGCTGTATAGATGTTCAAATAGTGCCAACATCACTGTCCTCTCTCCAAACTCGATAATCATTCACCCCAAGATAAATAAATATTCCTCCCATTTTTTCCAATCTGTCCGTCTCTCGGAACGAACACCAACCCTCAGGGCGTCTTCCTATCTATAGCCATACCCCCACCCCAGTTACACCCTAGTTCATACCCACCCCCATCCCAATCCAGCAATGGGCATGTCTTTAACATGACCAGTATCCGCATCCTCTACAACATTATCCTTTTTTTACCTACAGCGTTTCGACGGGGAAGAGGACAAGAAAGGCAAGCAGTACATAGATATCGAACCGAGAAATAAAAAATTAAAATTATAAAAAAAAAGTAGCGAAAATAGGGATATGTCCAAGTCAAACCTGACATTCTAATTGTCTAGTTCCCATTGTGTATGCGGTTGACAGCTTCGGTAAGGTGTTCTTGTCCTTCCCCAATTAGCCCGCCAACCACAAAGAAACATGATATTCTGCATGTAAAGTGGCATAGAAAATCCTACCAAAATATGTAAAATATTCCTTCTTTGTTATTCTTGGCCAATATGTGTGATTCCCTCTATAGAATACTCTACCTCGCAGCAAATATAGACATATACACTTACACAGTGCTGCACACCACATCATCAGGTTGGCCAGGGGAGGGGTTTTTCTCTCCTTCTTTCTCCTGCTCTCTTCTTCACAGCCCATGTTCCGCTCTCCGCCTGCCTATAAACCTCAAGCATTAAATAAATTGTGATTGTATACAATTCTTTTTTTTTTTCAATTTACATCTACCTGCATCGTCTCGTCTCGTTGATACTTAACCATCTCTAGGCGCCCATCTCTAATCGGTGGTCTTCCCATAATTCCTTTTTTGTCTTGTCTTGTTATAACGCAAACATCTGCTGTTTTTCCCTCGTTGCTTTGCATCTTTCTTTGCAAACGAGAATTTAACCATTATTATTTTTGTTTTGTATTATTTGTTTTTTTTCTTCTCTGTGATATCATAAACATTGGCCCTTTAAGCCACAGTACTCACCAAGAAGACTCCACAGACTGCCACTACGGCAACAAAAATAGAGTGATCCGTGAGCCAATTCCAGCAGACAATTGCCCCAGCGGAAACGAGAGCCAACCAAACAAAGAGAGACGTCATATTCCACCACAATCCATCTGTCTCGCAATCTTAGCCTCACCGAGAAAGTCACCTTGTCCTACAACAACCATTATCACCAAGTCCTCTTCCTTCACCTTTACATAATTGCCTCCTATGCGCACATAACAGCCAACATGGTACGCCCCCCATCGCCACCATCACCCCTCCATAATATCAAGCTAACCCTCCCTCTTCTCCCCCCCCCCCACCATCAGCAAGACTACCGGCAATATGGCTACAACGGCCATGCTGCCACCACCTACCACAACCACCGATTCACGGAGCATTCCTCAATGATAGGTGTGCCCATGGAGCCCTTCCTTCGCATCAAATCCGAACTACAAGAAAAGCGCCCAGAGTCCGTGGCCACCGAGTTTGTCGACCTCGACTGGGCCGAGAGTGAGCACGGGCTCGCCGATGAGGACGACTCCATTAGTGAATTCGAGGAGACCCCTGACGAATCCTCCCGGAACAGCCTCGACTCTGTAAGATGGAACAGACTCATACCCAATTGACCCCACCAAACAGCTTACTAACAATATCCTAGGGTAGCAAGAGCATGACCACCGTCTCTTCCTACGACGAAGCCACCACCCCTCGCTCCAGCCATGGCCACGACCTCTATCCCGACGACCCCGCCACCTTTTACTCCCGCCCCACCTCTGGCCCGTCCTCTGGCACCAGCGGCAACAACAATAATATGCCCACCATCACTCTATCTGAAGTTTCCCGGCCTCCTGCCGTCGAGGGTCCCCGCGGCCCCCATCTCTTCCGCCTCGGCGACAATTCCTTCCTTAACACCGACGAGCACGTCCTTTCCCTGTCGCCCATCACCCCGAAAATCGACGTCGCTATGTCCGAGATCCGTCACCGAAGTTTCAGCTCCTTCGGTGCCTCGGATACACCCGCGGCAACGCCGGCCCGATCCTCCATCTTTTGGCCGGACACCGAGTTTGAAGGAGCGTTTGCGTCGCCGGTAGAACTCCGGAATGTCCAGAGATGTTACTACACCGACGCCGATCTTGATGTGGCCAAGCTGAATCAATGGACGCCGACAATGGTGGCCCAATCTATGTTCAACGCTGGCGTCGAGGTCTTCTTTGCCGACAAGTTCATCGAGCACGACATCGGCGGCTCCATCCTCAGTACCCTCAAGCAGGAAGACCTCAAGGAAATTGGCATCACCAGCTTCGGCATGCGCAGTCAAATCTGGCAGCAGGTCAAGCTCCTCTGCGACCAGAAGCCTGCTTCCCCCTTGCCGCCAACCCCCATCGAAGACGCCCCCGCTGTTGTCACCCAGCGCGCCCAGGACCTCCGCCGCCAAGCGTCAACCTCGGCAGCCACTCGGCAATGTGCGCCGACCCGCCGACCATCCCGGAGACACCAGCCCGGAGCCTCGGCGACGGTCGACAACATCATCTCGCCGATGGAGTCCGTGTCCATTGTCGGCATCGAGCAGTTGATTCCCAAGCAGCACATTTGCCGCAAGGGCGAAGCCTGCAAGAACTACCAAAAGTCTAAGCGTCTGATTGAGCAGTTCCGTGCCGAGAACCCTGGCATTGACATGCAGCTTTCGGGCAACGTGCTCATCGCCGGCGACCCTGGGAACGCTGCCACGGCCCCTCGTCTTGATATTTGCTCACCTATCACTCCGAGTGTGTCTTCTCCCTTTACCTTCTCACGCCCCTCATCTGACGCTGTGCCCTCTATCGTCGCCTCCTCTGATGTCCTTGGACCTGGCCTTGCCCCCAAGATCCAGCCCTACCTTGAAGCCGAAGTTCTCTCCACCGTTGCCAAGCGTGATCCCCAAGACAACGTCAAGCAGTTCCTCGACTTCCAGCGGGCCCACGTTCCGGTATCTTCTGAGGTGCCGCCGACCCCGCCCTTTGAGCTCTTCCCCCAAAAGTCGAAACAGCCTGATTCTCGTCTACACGGCCTTCCTAAGCTGACAATCCCGGGTAAATCCCCACTGTCTTCGCAACCCCAGATGCAGCCTGTCTCCCGCACCCGGCGCATCAGCCTTGGCAAGTCGGGCCTTTCTCAGGTCACCAACGCCGAGGAATCTCCCCAGTCTCCTCCCCGTTCTGCCTCGGTGCAATCCTCTCCCCGCTCCATCCACAGCATCAACACCTCGCCTTCTGCTCCGGCCCCGGCTCAATTCCAGCCGTACGCCATGAACAAGGCGTCACCACTTGCCCAGGAGCTTGTCTCCCCCATCGGCAGCTCCCGGGATGTCCCCCGCTTTGGAACCCCTTTCTCCGAAATGGACGTCCCTGTCACCCATGTCAATATGGGGCTCATCACTCGAGAGATCTCCCAGTCCGTGCCCCCGGAAATGAATCTTAACCATAGCTACACTAATGCGGCCCCCGTCCGCTCTCAATCCCGTGCTTCCCACCGCCGACCTAGCTTTTCCGTTCTTCCAGCTCTGGACGAGAACCGGGCAACGCCGGCTGCCCCCATTGCCCCTAAGACAACGACACCTTCCCCTACACGTCCAGCCCGCGCCGGCTCTGTGCCTCCTCCATCAACTCTCAAGGCCCCGCCGCGCGTCAACTACCCCTGGTCCCCTATCGAGCGGACCCGTCCCTTTGAGACAGCAATTCCCCCTCGGGCCCCCCCTGCCAAGTCCGCTACGATGCCTGTGCCAGTCACTTCTTCCTCTTCATCCTCCACTACTTCTTCATCCTCAACAAGCATCGGCAGCTCCTCCACAGCGTCAACTTCTCTTGCCTCCCTGCACAGCTCGCAGACTTCCCTATCGCCCGTCTTCTCGACGCAATCCACTTCCCCCACCAGCATCACCAGCCTCCACCCTCCGGCCCCTCTTCCCGCCGGTGTCACCTACGCTGGCCCAATGAAGAAACGCCGCACCCACTTCCTCCGCCATGAGTGGCAAGAAGGCTTCTTCACTCTCAAGGGGACCCGCCTGGCAATGCACAAGGACGAAAAGTCCACCAACAAAACCCTCGAGTATGTTGACATTGACGATTACGCTGTCGCCTGCTCCTCGCTAGCCTTTCAGAGCAAACTCTCTGCCAAATTCAAGGTCGCCAACATCCGCCGCGGCTCTGACAAGCCCAAAGATAACGTTGCGGCCTTCTCTTTCCAGTTAATCCCTGGTGATAAGAACCCATCTACTCACTCCTCATCCCACACTCCGTCGTCATCCTCCTCTTCCGCTGCCCAGCCCACTGCTGTGTCGCCCAACGGCCTCGGCTCCGCCACCATGTCTTCCGGCACCGGTGCAACCTCACGGCTCAAGAAGAGACTGAGCGGGATTCCTTCGGTGACCTCCGGGGCAAACCCGCCAGGGCCGAAGGATGCGGTGAATGGCACGGGCAAAACGCATCATTTTGCCGTCAAACATCGCAAAGAGCAGATGACATGGATGCGGGAGTTGATGCTGGCCAAAGCCATGAAGCAAAAGGGTGATGGCTTTGAGGTTTCCGTTAACGGGAACATGATCTAATAAGGGGTGGCTTTGCGTGTGGTGATTGTATACCAGTTCTTTGTTTTTTCGTCTTCTGATACGTTTTGGTTTTCTCCTTCTGTTCTTGATTCATGTAACGATTTTTTTCCTGCTTTCTTCACTGCATCACTCATGATATCCTAATCTCTGTTTCATCCACCAATTCCCACTTTTTTTATTCATTCTTTCCCCATTTAATGGCCATAGCCTTCTGCGTTTGTTTTCTTCACGAGCTGTCCTTTGATACACTCTGGGGTCACCCCCTTTGCCTATGTTTTTTTATTCCCCCCAATTGTCTTCTTTCTATTCTCATTATCGCCTCTCCTCCTTTTTATAGGCGTCCATTCTTTTATTTTCCCCTTCACAATAGTACTTCCAACAAAACAACTTCATCAAGATTCATTTAGGTCCTCGTAAGAGGAAATGGACGAGGTAGTTGTTACACAAGAGTTGTTGCCCTTGTTATCTACAATGTTATCTACATACAAAAAGCTTTCAATTCTATTTTGTTCAATATTCTTTTCCTGTTTCCTATTTTCTATTTCATTGTGCTTGTCTTTTTTTGTTATTCTTGTGATGTGTACGGGATAGGAGTTGCGTTGTAGGAGAGGTTGGCGATAATTGTGAGGAAATGTGGTGATCAATTTTTTTGTGTCCAAACGGCAACGAAATTATCCGAGCTGGTCTTGGTGAACAGTGTGTCCGTCCATAGTTGTAGCAAATATAGTCAAACCCAGTCTAAATTTACTCACTTCCAACACAAAAATTACATCCGAGAACTTATCACAGTGTAGTAATACTTCATGAGGAGATTATTTTCCCTGCCACACATACATACATACCACAGTTTAAGCGCCCAGTCTGAGCCCCATCATTCCATTACAATGCACCAAATTTCACCGCCATATCGTCTAGAACATTCCCTAATAATAATTGAAATCTTATGGTGTCCGCCACTATAATGTACAAGCTGTCAGTGTAACACCGGCACGGAAAGCTAAAAAAGCAAATAGAAAAAATACACATGGTGGCATGCCAAAAACACCCACCATCATCCCGACTGGTCCTACCGACCACCACCACCGGGTTCGTTATCTTTCATGTAAATGTACAATGTCTTCCCCCTCCTAGCATCGTACACCGTAGTATCTCACCCTCAACAGATAGACCCTTTCGGAAGCCTTCTAAATCTTCCTCTTCCGCAATGCATCAGGATCCGTCAGCTTGACTCTCATCGGCACGCACACACTTTCAACTTCCTCCCAGTCAATCTTAGTCCACCAGTTAACGCAGTACTGTAGCTTGTTCTCAATACCGTAGTCTGTCAACCATACATGCTCCCAAGTATTCAAACACAACAAAGGCTTCGTAACAATGCTCCCCGGCGGTGTTATCTTGCTCCCCATGCCCAATCTCTGCTGTGCCTTTGTCAAGTAGTCTGTTGCACTCTTGTTCTCTCCCAGCGTGTTCATATCTGAACTCTGCGATCTCCAGTGCGCCTCTGCATACGGAGTGCCCGCCAGGTACGTGTTGACCACATGCAAATCATTCCCGCTACCACGGACCAGCCAAACAAAGCCAGGGCCAAACATGGACAGAGCATTCCCAATCATTTCACGGCGGAGAGTCTCTACAGAGCCAAAGTGAGTCTTGATTTCCTCCTCGAGCTTGAGCGGCATGGGGGCGGGGTCGTTGGCGAGGCGTTGGAAGAAGAGTTGGTTGTTGTGAGCCATGGAGGCATAGTTGAAGATGTGAGCGGTCTCAGGGTTGCGGGAGGTTGCGAGAAGGACGTCAAGCGGAGTGCGGCCCTCGTACTCAGTGCCTAGTATCCATTGTTAGTCAGATAGCTCGTATACATATTAACACAAGGGATGGAAAATGTAACAACTTACCGACAGTGGCCTTGGTCAGGCGGTCGAGAATGTAGCCCTGGTACTTGATCCAGGCAGTGTCAAGACCCTGAGGCGAGAGAAACTCGGAGATGCCTTCTTTGACATTATACCGCAGATTAGGAACTTGGTGAACAATTGCATCCGGCAACCCCGTCGACATAGCACGGACACTGACGGCCGGACGGCCAGCCATGCGCGTAAACCGGGGTATTAATCTAGTCCCGAACATGATGAAGTCTGCAGTAGCCTCACAGTGGGGTGGCAGCCCACAATGACTTGACAACAGGAGAAAAGAGTAAAAGAAGGTAGAAAGAAAACGAAAAATATAGCCAATTGACAGGCTGTGGGGAAAAGGAACTGGTCGGGTAAGAGTTCAAACTTGGTAGGATGGTACAGGCCGTTCTTTCGCGGAGGTCAAGCTGTTCCGGCGTCGTCAATTATTATTTGAGAAAAGCTTTCTCCGACACACCGTTGATTGACATACCGGAGCAACTATATAGTGGGGTAATTGACATCCTGGGCGCCAAAAAAAAGCTTTAAACAGGGAAAAAGATTGTAAACTTTCTCTTTTTTCTTTGTTGTGTTCGTGCTTCAGGGCTATAGAGCTTCCAAATACAATTAGGGTTAAACAGCAAGCTTTACACTAGAATGCCAGCTCCAGACATCAGGGGCACTTAGTGCGACACAAGGGTTGTGGTTTAGTAACGAAGTTTATGTTTTGGGTGGGTAAGTTTTGGCTGTGGCTGTTGACCATGACGATGGGTGGTCTGAGATATGACTAAAGTAAACATTTGGTTTCAAGAATTATTATGAGAATAGTATATCAGAGATCCGGAACATGAGCTTTGTATTCTTTCCCTCTTTTTCTCTTATTTATTTCGGCGGCAATCGTGAGAGATATCAACTGAGTTGATAATCATGATTGTTGTTATTGTGTGAAGTAGTGCTGGCCATCGCTATTATCGACCTTTTCATTTCTTGTTCTTTGTCGTTTCGTTGAGATTTTCAAGTTTCGTTCTTTGCTTTAGTTTCTGCTGCTACCAGACCGACGCCTTGCTTATTTCAAGGTTAATCTGAGGTATCTGGATAGCTTTCCTTGTTCATTCCTCGCTTGTGGTGATCTGGATCACTTTTTTAATAGGTACATCTGCAACACGACAGTATACCCTTTGACCTTTGATATATTTACTTTTCTGTTTAGGGATCGTGAAATTTGTATCCTTAATTCGCTCCTTTTCCATCATTTAGTGGTTACACACTTATCCCTGGATTCTCTACCGCCCGTCTAAAAACCACTGGACACCACACGTCGATCTCGTGAGCAGAACCCCAGAAGTCGCCAAGTCACGACACTCTTGCATATATCCAGCCTTTGTCCACAGCCACGCCTTTTCGCATTTCATTCTAACGCCATAATCAATCTTGTTTCCAAAATCAAGCTCTTTCATTCTCTATCTCTACCCATCGCCAAATCAATACAATAACCTTATCGTTATTGGCGATCATCACAAACTTGTTCCCTACCAGGCTACTTGCATTCTCCAAGTCTCCATCGCCAAATCCGTCTGTCACCACCTTCTCAACAACCCTCCCACAGTAGCAACCGCACCGTCACACCACCTCCAATTTCGCCTTCCTCTAGGCTTTAAAAAAATATTGCCAACACCACTAAAAACAAAAAGCGACTACCAAAACCTACTAAAATGCAGCCCCCATCGTTGCCTGACCTCCCGTCCCAGGAATCAACAATCCCTCTGAGCCTCTCTGATGAAGTCGCCACCACGATTACATCAACCCTCTCGGCATCTTCTTCATTACTGCCGACACCCACGCAAACATTATTAACCAGTCTTATTCTCGCTACGTCATCGATACCAACAACAGTAACAACACTACCGATACCTGCGCAACAAAATACACTTCCAACGCTCACCGGTACTGCATACTCCACCACCACCATGGGCCTCTCCATGTCCAAGCCCACCGGCGCCGATGCCGACTCATCCAATCCTCTCCTTATGCAGCGCCCCGGCGACTGTGAACTTCTCGGCTCCTTTGCACTCTTTGTCCAACTGGCCCTCGGTGCCCTCGCCTTGATGTCTCTTGTGTGGAAACGGTATCGAGAACGCCCGCAACGCCCGGTCAAGATTTGGTTTTTCGACGTCAGCAAGCAAGTATTTGGGTCGGGAATGGTTCACGTGGCAAATGTATTTATGGCCATGTTGACGAGTGGGCGGTTTTCTGTGAAGTTGACGCCGAGGATGGTATCGGAAGTGGGCATGATTTTGAAGAGAGAGGAAGAAGGAGGGTATCAGCCGAATCCGTGCTCATGGTATCTACTCAATCTAGCCGTCGATGTAAGTTATCTCCACTACCATTAACCTGCGCCGCCGCGCAGTTTAAGAATACAGTCCCCACTAACATCTCCTAAAGACTACTCTCGGCATTCCCATCCTTATTCTGCTTCTCCGTTTATACACTCGCCTCGCCCTCCACACCCCTCTCGGCTCTCCCCCTGAATCTTTACAATCTGGTTACTACGGGTCTCCACCAAATGCAATATGGTGGCTCAAGCAATCCTTCATCTACTTCTGCGGCCTCTTCGGCATGAAGATTGTTGTCCTCGTCCTCTTCGTTCTCTTCCCTTGGATCTCCCACATCGGCGACTGGGCCCTTCGGTGGACTGAGGGCAACGAACAGCTGCAGATCGTCTTCGTCATGATGCTATTCCCTCTCATTATGAACGCAATGCAGTACTACGTCATCGACTCTTTCATCAAGAAACAAGGAACCACCGATGAACTAGATGACCAGGAGACCCGCGGCCGACACACATTGGTCCCCGACTCGGAAGATGCCGCGCAGAGATTAGCGGAAGAAGACCCCTCTTTTGATGACGACTCGAGCATCGACGACGAAATTCGCATTAAAAATGACATTGACCGGAGGAGTTTCTCGACCAAGAGTGGCGAGCGGTCGCCGGTTACTATGGGAGAATATGACTCCAAAATCGACGGTGATGCGCCGACAGTCTTTGGGAGCAGTTCTAGTCAGATGGAGAGATGAAGAGCCAGGTTAGCTACGGTATAGTATAGTGACTTTGGGCTTCGATTTAAAGATGTTTTTTTTTTTTGTTTGGCGTTTGGTGTCTTGGTTTTGGCATCTTGCGATTTCGTACTACGAGCATCTTTTTTTTATTTTTATTTGCGACAATACATTTTTTTTTCTCTACTTTCTTTCCTTTCTAAATATGCTATATAACTCGTTCAATATCATCAATCGTAATTTCTTTGTGTGTTATCTATTGTCATGTGCTGTGTGACGTGACGTGTGCTAGGCCCATCATGTACTTTTGTCTAACGCTTATCTTCCTAGCTTCGTCTCGTCAGGAATTTTTATGTGTGTAGTATGTATACGCTAGCCATCTGCAGTCACTATCGACAAGAATGCTGTTCTATGCATTGAGATCCTGTGGGAGGGAATGCATCTGTAGGCTAATCAGGGATTGTAAACGGCGCACACTTTGTCGTGATAAAAGTCTATGATCCAAACTTTGGATTGCTGAGTTGGATCTAGTCATTGATGGTAATGGACGATGACGTTAAGTGGATTCAAGAATAACCTTAATTGCTCGGTAACGAGTGCTGCATCTGAAACAGTAGCAATCACCAAAATATTTTAAATATCGACAATGATCGTAAATTGAACAGAGAAAGAAAAATATTTATTTCATTATCAATTGTACCAACACCCGCGGCGTAACACCAAGGCCGCCATAATTTAGGGATATCAATTACAGCAGCGCCAAGCACCACTCATAAAAAAATATCCAACACAAACTTGATAAATCCAAAGAAACGAAAGTACAGACATCCCGTTGCCGGTCTTGTTTGTTATTGCCGACACATGTAACCCGAAAAGAAAACCAAGAAAAAGCAAATGCATACCGGATGGCCCAGTAATTAACGAAAAATCCAAACAATCAAGCAATGTACAAGTCATGACCGCCCGTTCGCAGGCATCATAAAGCAAAAACAAAATCCTATCCTTATATCAACCACCACGTCCCTTTACTGCCCCGTCCACTGTGGGTTCGCTCTCTGTGGTCTTGGCGCAGCATATGTTGTCTGTCCACCGTTCCCTGGAGTTCTCATCCGCTGCACGCCGTTTTGCGGCGTGTTTACTCTCTGGATGTCCTGACCCGAAGAAGTTCCCGGCCTGGAGAATCCGGAGTTGAAGTCAAAGCCTCCGGTGTTCTGAATACCAGCGTTGGCGGCAGGATTGTAGGGGGCATAGCCACTCTGTTGCTGCTGAGAGACAGTGTTCTGTAATTGTATAGTCATAGAGTTGCCGTTACCACTATAGTCGGCGGCGGGCATCTCGTACACATCATGTTGACCACTATATGGGTTGTTGACGACAGGCTGGACAGGCATTATGTTATAGGATTGTTGCTGGCTACCGTAGCCACCAGTCATGTCACGGTTGTTCTGAGCACCGTAGGAATCTTGAGCATAAGCATTGTAGGTCTGTTGGGCAGCTAGTGAAGTAGCCTGTTTGTAGGCTGGGTTGTCGTAGTGGAAGGCACTTTCCTGAGGCGAAGGCATAGCACTGTTAGTGTCATAGCCATTGCCATAACCAATGTCCAAGTTCTGTCCATAGGTAGCCTGCTGGCCATAACCAGTGGTCTGGGTATTCTGGTAGCCGGCATTCTGGTTGTAACCATTATCGTGTCCATTGTTATAACCAGTATCGGGACCAGCGTAAGCAGAGTTTTGTTGCCCGTACGAAATCTGGCTGTAAGGGTCACGGCTCTGCTGGCCATAAGCACCGCCAACCATTGCACCAGCAACCATAATACCCTGCTGATTGCCAAGGCCGGAAGTAGCATGGCCATTGGGAGGACTGTAGGCAACTTTCTGGTTGAACCCAGGAGTACTACGGCCGTTCATACCAGGGGTGTCGCGGCCTTGGTTCATGGAACCAGGAGTCATAGTTCTGCCACCGTAAGGAGGGTCTTGAGGACGAGTGGGGCCGAAATTGCTGTTGACAGGCGAAGTGCCACGGTAACCACCCTGGCTAGCGTTGGTCTGGCGGGCAGCAAAGGCACTAGTAGCACCTACAGCGCTAGCGGCACCAACGGCAGCAGCGGGAGTGGCGACATCGGTGACACTAGGAATAGTCGCAGTCTTGGCCAGGTGGTTCATCTCGATGCTGTCCTCTTCCATAGAGACCTTTTTGGTCATCCCAGATTCCCAACTAGGCATTTCAGGCAGAGCGTCTTCGCCACCTTTGCGGCTAACATCAAATTCGGCGTACTGAGGTGGACCGCTAACGGGGTGGGCGGAGACAGAGGGGGTCATGTTGAAGGTGGAGCTGGGAGCCTTCATCGGAGGTTGCATTTGGTAGCCCATATTCTCGCTGTGGTTCGGTGGGATGTATGGATCATCGAGGTAGCGCTTTCTGTTCTTGTTGCGCGGCGCATCGCAGCATCCCATGCAATTGCCACAGCACCTGAGACAGTAGCAGCATTCACAACAACAGGAAAGACCACAGCAAAGACATCTGATAATGCACCACAAAATACCAATCACGATAAGACTAACGACGGCGATGATTGCTATCAGAGGCCATCTAAAGATTGTTAGTAATAATCCATTTTCTCTCATTTTCATTCTCGTCTTGAGACTTACTTGCACCAAGTGACACTCATACAATTGTCCCAACTAGATAATGCCGTCTTGACATCGGTAACGGTACTCGACGCATCCGATACGATACTTCTTTGTGTTAATGAACGCTTGATGCCTTCGGAGATTATATTCCAAGTGCTGGCTTCATTCAGACTTCGTCTCATGGCATAGTCTATCGTAGGCATTTTTGCGGCTATTAGCGCCGACTGGCCTCGGCAATGGAAGTTACAAGTCGTATATGTTTAATTATCTAGGAATCTGTCGTATTATTGGTGTTCTTGTAAAAAATTGTCGACGGTTTGCGGTAGTATGGAGATCGAGAAAAAAATAATGAAAGTCGATAACTCGAGATAGAGATAATCATCAGTACGTAACTTTCCAAGTTACAACCCGCTGAATGCCGAAAAAATGCAAAAAAATGGTGATAGGAGTGAGTCGATAGGGGCGCAAAATAGTGATGATTCTTCGTCAAAGTCAGTTTCAAGTTCCCGGTGACGATCAGGAACGATTGTCCACGCAATTGACTATAAAAAAGGAACTGACGGCGCGGCAGTTCCAGAACAAGAGCCAAGCCTCACAAGAAAGGAATTGTCTCTATAAAAATACATATAGTGTCCTGCGTTTTGAATTGGAAAACAGCCGCTGGTGGTGGAAGGCGCAGGTTTGTATTAGTCTGTAGACAAGTCGGTAGGTCTCTTGCAGATAGAACCACAGCAATACAGGAGATAAGTCTAATGACGATTTCTTAGGTCTGCGCTCTATGTACCGAAAGGTGAAACTGGTCTAGGCGGCAAGCGAGTACTCGAGAGCCCACACGAAGTGTCCTGCACTGGCTAGAACAAGAACAAAAAACAAATTGGCGAAAGTTGCTACAAAAGGAAAGCTGCGCTGGGGAGCCTTTTCAAGAAATCACAACCAAAGGGGGCCCCAGCACCAAGTGTTTGCAGTTGTGCCAAATCAAAGTGTACGAGGGTGTTCAGAACAAGGCAACAGGTTCTGTGGTCAAGTCGTCGAACGGACCATAAACCGGGATAATAACTAGCCACGCGTTTACTGGGCGAGGGAGACGAAAAGAGTGGGAGAGGAAGCCGTTCGAGGGATGTCGGTGGATTTCGACGTTGCTGTGTCGATGGATGCGTGAATGAGTGTCTATGTTTTTTTTTTGTAAACAGGAGTTGGAGCCGGGGAGTTGGAGCCGGGGAATCCCACTGGTAGGTATCGAACTGAGCAAGTAGTGAACGTCGATCGTGAAGCAACGAGCGGATCTGAGGCTGGAAAAGATCACGAAGTTTTCGTTTTTGGCTGGTGATCCAGGTTAAGGATAGTGCTTATGTTTTTAATTGTTATGAATGAAGGAGTATGGCGTGCCAGCTCGCACAAAGATGTAAAGAAAGATTTGTGAGGTAAGGAAGAGACAGTAAAATGTAGTTTTAACACCACAAGTTTGACATCGAAACAATAGATTGGGTATAAAGATGGCGATAATCGAGGTCACCACACCACTAGTAGATGAACGGCAGGGTCAAGTCACAAAACTGAAAAGAAGGGAAAGAGCCGAGAAATATTTTCCTCCGTCTCAAATGAGGAAAGGGTGCCCATAAAAAGAAACTACTACGGTGATGTTTCGTAAAGGAAAATCTTGAAATTCATGCACTGATTGTGAATACAAAATACGTCTATGGGGGAAACTACAACTTGCAAAAGGGAATCTAGCAGAGCAAGAACTCCGACTGACGGCGCACAAAGGCCCGCAAAAGAGGAAGAGGTCGCCTACGGTGTCCAATGAAGTTAGAGCGGATGCAGGAACGCTGCAGGTAACAGGAAGATGCATGTGAAGGATTAGAGGATGCGTGGTGGTTCATGATGGTTGAGGAAAAGGGAGCTGCATGCAATCAAATGCACTCACTTTTAGAAGGCATTTCAATAAGTGCAGTGGATATCATCAATGTGAGATTTCCTAAGAGAGCTGTCAAATTAGTGTGATCACTAATGGTTGTGGCCCCTATAACTAGTACAGGACTAGCTGCAGATTATTGTCACTCTTCTGATTAAGTTGGTGATTATGGGTCTTGTTTTCCCAAGCCGGTTATTACCCATCTTCAAGGCAACTATTGTTGTTATTGGTGCTCACCAGCAACAATAGCAACAATCATCACTTGAGATCATCTGTCGTAAACAAATACTACGAGATAAATATTTTCTCTCCTCCAAACTGATGACATATTACCCCCTCCCCACAACACACACTGACCTCTCTTCATATCTAATGAACAAACAAAAGAATCAATTCAGTCACCCACCAGCTTAACTCCCGATGACCCCAGTGATGATCCCGCCCATGGCCCTTCTTCATATATCCCAACCACCTCAACACTCTTACCGATATCCCATGATATCCGACACCGCCGTCTGCAAACCCACCATCTGTACATTCACCTCACTCATCACAGCGATAATACCCAGTCAGTAAGCCCTGCCTTTAAGCAAGACATTGCCAAGTACCAGTCGGCACCTTCAGTTGCCAATGCTCTAGTGACTGAGTCTGCCACCACGATATTGCAACGTAAATGGCCCGTGACTAGAAATGTGCTCATTAGTAATTTTGTTGTCTCTCCTCTTTGTTCGACGGCGCATGGCATATGATATGTGATGTCACTGTTGCAGTGATTGAGAGAGTCTGTGGCGCCATGGATCTCGTTAGAGTTTAAACGTCTAAGAGAGTATCAATGTCTTCGACTGCTGGCGACGCTAGATGGCAATTAATCCCATGGGCGAATGAATCTTGGCTATAGAATCACGCAGTGATACCTGATGGTTTTTCACCAAAAAAGTTTTACTATTTCCAATTTCGAGACTGACAAGAAAGTCAGCACTTCTATGTGTTCCATAAAAGTTCTATGGAAAATCTTTGGATAATTTTCTGAGGTCCTACTACTTGATTTTCCTAACATCTTCGGGACAAAGCAGTTCGCGTTGACGAGAAAGCCGTCCAAAATATCAAGATCTGCAAGTCGCATGAAACCAGTAATTAACGGTATGCCAATAATTCAAATTGGATTAAATTCACTAGATTAGTGATTAGCATACCAATGGCGGCCAATCGTTAAGTAGCATATTGTTGAAGAACCTACAGTCAGTATCGTGAATTTCCAGCTCTCTAGCTGATATTTCGACCCACTGACCGGTTCGTTGCCATCGGTTAGGACCCAGATTTTAGATCAAATCCATCCCAGCCGAACCATCAATGGCAACTTTCGTATAAGCACTTGTTTACCCAATGACTAACTGCAACCAGCTGCAATGAATACGACATCATTTCCAAGAAACTTTGCCTACACATCCAAGTCCCGGTCAAACTCAAACAAGCCAAGATCCCTCCAGAAGAATTCCGTCGGTCCTTTCCAAGAGATGATACCCAATCCATCACCACCAGCACTATGGACAAAAAACATTATTGTCTCCTCCAGATATTGAAAGAGTATGTAATGTTAATGTCACTGTCTTCTCACCTCGCCCCTCGATATAAGAAGTTTCCTCGCAATAGACGGGCTATTGAATACCAAGGAGTAGACGACCGACATTCAATATGCCTGAATGCAATACGGCTACAAGATGACGTTAAGCTCCACATTATTAAATAAACTGTAGCTCTGTTTTGAGCTTAGCTGTATCTTCGGCTTTAGTTCACAAATAGATATCTAAGATGCAGATCCAGTCTGAACTCGAAGGATCAAGGTTTGGAGGCCGCCTGTAAGATGGCCGACCAACCACCCAATCAACATGGAAAAGGCATGAAAGAAATGAGCAAAAGAACAAAATGCATACGAAAATCACCGAATCACGTAAAATAATTATGATGTTTACTGCAGACAAATTATCATGCAACTCGGTAGAAAAAGATACATTTTATTAGCCCAGAATATAAGTCCTAAAAATACCAATTTCCATAGCCCTATCCCAGTCCGTTGACTGGTACATCGGACCCCAGGACCATCTTTCCAATGGCCTTACTTTCAATTCAATGGAATAAGCAATTTCCGTCACTGTCGCCAAATTCGTGTCTTTACTTCCCCGGCGGAGGGCCCGGAGGTGGCATATAGTCCTCATGTCCTGCTCCTCTATATGCCTGCGGCGGTTGCTGCAACTGAATATTTTCTCCATATGCCGGCGGCGCATAGTATCCATTCTGCGGTTGGTATTGCGACTGGGGTTGACCTGACCCGTAACTTTGGTGTCCGGGGGCCGGCTGCGCAGAGTATTTTGGGAGCGGGGCCATCCAGCCAGTGCCGTAGATGGGAGTGTGGCCGCGGGCGCGGCGGCGGCGCGAGTTGATGCAGCTGCAGAGGCAGAAGAAGAAAAGGGCAGCAACAATGAGGCAGGCAAGGAGGACCCAGCGACCCCAAGAGTGCCAACGGGAATTGGAGCAGTAGTAGCTGCCATAGCCGTAGCGGGGGTAGCAGCTGTCCCAAGACATTGTTAGAAAAAGTTCGTTTTCGTGAAGATGGAAAGCTATGAAGAAGTAAAGCAGAATGGATGTTGAGATGGGATGAAGGTGACAATGTAAGAAGTTGGAAATTGAAGGGATAGGTAGTAATGAGAAAGTTCAACGGTGAGTTGGTAAATTGGGGCAGTGTCGTTGTATGCAGAACAACTAGACAGTCTGCTGTTTCTTACAGAAGCTGCAGGTCAGGATCCAGGTAGGCTGCCGAATAAACTCTGTTGTCATTCAGTCAACAGTAACAATATTTGGTTGTAACTTTTTCATGGACGTCTCGCTTTTATCCACTTTACCGCCATGTATCCAGAAAAATCGGTTAAATCTCACTTGAGTATGCGTATTTGAGTTTGTGCATGGTTCCATGATGTGAATGTTAGGTGCGATATCAGATGAAAGACGAGCAAACTTACGTTCTGCGCTTGAAAATCGAAGAAGTATCATCCATGACTTCGATAATATAATTAACCCGAATTGTTTCACAGCAATCCAAAATACATATCCGAGAACAAGTTCCAATGAAAAAAATCAGAATTCCCTCTTATATCTCAACTTGGCCTTGTTCAAAGGTAAAAAGAGGGCCCTTTTCCAACAGTCACCTCGCCACTTTACGTCAATGTGACTTGGACTGACTCTAACTTTTTTTTCCACTGCCCGATTGTGATTTGCACGTGATGGCCAGATGGGATGAATGGGTTTTCTCTGGCCTTTCTCCAGGGTTCTGATGCCGAGATTGGCGAAAGGGTTTCTTGGCGGTAGGATAGTTTTTTTCTCTTGTCTTGGAGCTTTGGCTAAGGTCCACAAGGTAAATCTCGATAGCGCTAAAAAAAAATCCAAAGAGGATGAATAGAAAGACAGAAAAAAAAAGAATAGAATACCACCACTCATAAAAGAAGTGGGCAAATATCAACAAAATAAATGTCTCCAGTAAATAAATGGGGTTCTCCAATCGTTTGCGTTGCCCTTTATCGATTCAACTATCTTTGGTATTTGTTCCGGCTAAAGGGATCACCCAAATCCTAATAATCAATCTCAGCTTCCCAAGCTTCTTTTTTCGGAAACAGTGATTACCGGAAACAGGTAGGTTTTATATTTGTTGTATTCAAATATTAGGGTTAATATTGGGGAGAAGTTTACCGGGTGATCCTAGAGACGAACGATTGATGCGAAAAGATATTTTTGGGAACAAAGAGAAATAACTATCTATATATATATATATGAAGATGACTTAAATTCATGATTAAGATCAAAGTAGTTTGTATGGCGGGGTTTTTATAATCGTGATGGGCAATCGGAATATCGAGTTAGAGGATTATGTTCCAACCACGAAACATACGTCAGCCAAGACAACAAAAACCGCTGACGACGACAATGCAACAATAAGCTGGCAGCGGACAGCGGATAAGCGGGCTCATGATCACCCATCAACATGGCCAAGACATCAATTCATTTATCCATTCGTCGGCCTTATGAGGGTGCAGTGCCCAGTTATCGTGATAATAATTAAATTCCAGTCCGGTAGCTCCTGTGTTTAGATTTTATTTCACAAGTAGTAGATTTGCGATTAAGCTCCTGATAACTCATCTAAATTCCCTTTCTGTTGCAACCTCTATCCCAAAGACTTAACTTTTCACAATCAACATACACAAAAATCCATAAATTCAAGCATCACTCATTCACCATCAGCCATATTCTCTCCATAATAACCATTTCCCATCACCATCTCCAGGTCCACATCATGTCATCCTCCCATCCCACCCACCATCTGCACCCTGCACACAGCCACCCTATCTCATCATCTACGCAAGGCTTAGATATTCTTATATCGCTATGTGATGTGATTTCAATTGAGAAGTCGAGAATAGCCTATTAGATGTTTAGTTGCACAGCCAGAATGTAGTAAGGGTATTTTGAACAATTTGTCAATCGTTTCCAGACCTTGATCCAATATCATTCCATATATGGGTAGGGTTAGGGCTGATATGTATCCCGACAACTCAACATTTAAAACAGACATAGATCACATAGCACACCACTTCACCAATCACAACTTGTGCAGATAAACCTAAATCTCATTGCAAAGCATGATGCCGATCTAAAGACCTCATGTTGGAGAACATAATAGAACATAATAACAAAAACATAATTGATAACAACTGACATCACCAATCTTTAATCGTACGGTGACCATAGATCAAGACACAACCGTCAATCAAGTTCGAATTTCTCCAAAACTTGTGATAGATTCCAACGTGTAGAATTGAGATGTCATGCTTCCTCTAGGATAGCAATAACCTCAAAAATTTGACGGAGTTCATGTGACATGTAGATAACTAGATGTCGTCCTCGAGGAACTTATACGCAAACTTGAAGTCCGCTTTTCTGCGGTTCATCCTGCAAACAAGTTAGTACTATGGTTGAATCCAGAACCCGCAAGACATCAGCTTACCAAGTAGACTCATAGTCAAAGAATCTATAAGTTCCTTGCTCGTACTCTTCTGTAATGTTCTTAGGCTCCTCATGACGCTGGAACCAAGTCTGGTATTGCTTGTGGAAGCGCCACGACTGATCCTTCAACGCCTTAGCTGCCAGGTATTGCTGGACAGTACCTTGACGGTAGTAGAACAGGTAGAAGAGAGTATCCGTCTCCAGCTTATTGTAGATCTTGGGATGGTCTAACAACGGCAGCGGTTGCGTGGGGTATGTGCAGTTGGGCATGTTCGCCGGAATCTCAGGGACATAGTGTCTCGTGCGGTCGCCATCAGTCGCCTTGGGCGCATCGCGCTGACTGGCGTCCAACATGCGCAGTGCAGCGGGTGCGGACGGAGGCATGGGATTGGAGTAACTGACTTCATAGGCCTCGACAAGATCTCGCAAAGAAGCAGGCAGATGGTATATGCATTCCTCTTCCTGGGGAACAACGGGAGTGGCAGGCGCAGCGACGGAAGCAGGGGTTGTGGTTGTCGAAGCAGTGGAGACAGCACGGACCGCTTTGGAGCCGTTGGGTGTTCCAGTTGTTGGTGCTTCAGCAGTTGTGGTTGTAGTCGTAATTTGTTGCGGAGTTGATGACGGCGAGTCGTTGGTCTTGTTCGGCGCTGAAGTTGAGTTGGAAGCGGGCTCTGCGGGGGAATCATTTGTTAGCTGTCTGATAACTTGAATGATAATCCTGATGGAACTCCCGCATGAGCAGGCTCCAAACAGGATGAGACATAACATATGATAATTCAGAAGGAGAAAGACAAAATAAAACATGTGTACTTACCCTTGGTCGCAGGTTCTAGCGTTGGTGTACTATTCGCTAATTTCGAAGACGAAATCTTGGGTGTTGACTTGGCGGATGGCACAGCTCTTGATTGGGTATCGTTATGCGCATGAGAAACAGGTTGTGATACAGAAGCAGCGGGAGAACTAGTAGCACTGGTTCTGTAGTTATGGGCACCCGGCGGTGGCGGCAAAGGAAGCAAACCAATATTTGATTTATCCGCTGCCGCTGCGGCGGCTGCAGCAGAAGCATACTTCAAACCCTCACCAGCAGGCCTCATAGGCACTGGCGCAGGCTTCATATCCTTGACTCCGGAAGATGAGGGTGTTGAGTGTAATGTTGCCAGTGAAGGTAATGGTGATTTTAGTTGAGCTGATACTTGTCGTTTGCCCAAATTCTCTGTATTCCGTGGTTTACTGGAGGCCTTTAATTGCTCGATGATAGCCTCACCAGGACTGGGGCCATCGTCGTGTGTTGAGGTGGTATCTCCTGTGGATTTATCATCGCTGATGTGCATGCCAAAGTTGTCCTCATCGGCATCGAGATTCAAATCGTCGTAGATATAGTCGTTCTCAATGAAGTCGCTATCTTGATTGCTTTTGACGTAGTAAGAGATTTCTTCCTCGAGTTCCTTTACTTGTTCGGTTTCGATGCCGCCGTTTTCAAGTGACCGCCGTATTAACTCAAGCTTTCCTTGGTGATATTTATGTCGTTCAATCTTGCCTTCAATTTCATCTAACCGTTCTTGTCTGCCGTTGTTCTTGCTTCGTTTCGCATTTGATAACGCCTCGGCGGTGACCTCTAGCTCCTCGATCTGCTGTTCTAAAGAGTCAACCATTTCTCCCAAGAACTCGCCAGCTTCTAGCTTGGCTTGCTCTTTGGGATCAAGACGTGCTGCTGCTGATAGACCCTCTTTAGAGTAGGCTTTCGTCTTCATAGCCTTCTCAAT
The DNA here is from genome assembly GCA_002778035.1 of Ambrosiella xylebori. NCBI lineage: Eukaryota > Fungi > Ascomycota > Sordariomycetes > Microascales > Ceratocystidaceae > Ambrosiella > Ambrosiella xylebori. The sequence continues at coordinate 3,081,288 of PCDO01000001.1, forward strand.
GGCTTTGAATTTCTCCATTTGCTACGGGTGAGGGGAAACTCGTTAGTCGTATGTTCCATTGTGCTAGTCGTAGATGATCCGAATGCGCACCGTCTCAATCAGCTTGCGCTTCTCTAGTAGTGGACTTTTATCTTTGATGTCGTTGCTAGCAGCCCATGTCTTGATTTGGTCGCGCATACGTTGGAGCTTCTTGATCTCGCGTTTCAATTGATCCTCGAGCTTTTCTTTTTGGGCGGGGTTCGTAGACTGTTCTATCTTCTCGTGTAACGCCTCAAATTCAGCTACTCCTTCATCGATCTTCTTGAAGACTTTCTCCATCTCCTGTTGCAGTTTTCTCGTAGACATGGTGGGCGGTAGGGGATTGAGCAACCGGCTCAATTTGGGAGTGTTAAACCAAGTTTGTTATTTGGTAGGTTGTGATGCGGTAGATTTGTAGCGGGACTCGAAATGAAGGGCACTTTCAAGAAGATGCCGCATGTGTCTAGTGATGAGAAGAACAGGTATATTAGCATATACGGCCGAGATCGCGCTATGCAAGAAATCGCAAAAGCTTTAGCTAGATGGCCAAAGATTGGCACAGTGACTGAAAACTTCGGTATCTTGGTTTGAGGGAAGATTTATGTAGCTGGATGCTGAACTATGTGTCGTCACTCAAATGAGGAAAATTTATCACGCACCAAGTCGAAAAAAATAATATATAGCGCTTGTCTCAGAGCGTATCTGTGTCGTTGAGTCGAACCACCAAGAATGTTGATTGGCAGGCTAGGTGGGAATTCTGTTTGCCGTTTCAGTACACGTTATCTCACCGGGAGAAAGACGTCAATGCGAATGGGCGAAGCGATACAGATAGAATGGTAACAAGAAACGATTCAATGATACAATCACTGTCTGGTTGGTAGGCAAAACGATGCACACAACTTTGCTTGGAACTCTTTTTGATATCAATTACTTGGATCGCGGCACCAAATGGGCGGGCGAACTATTTGGCCAATCAGCGGGTAGCCTTATCACGTGATTAGATATGATGGAGACCCAGATTTGGAGACCATCTTGCCTTTTTTAGCTGGCTTCCTTCGTTCATCCAACCAGGTTGCAAGCTGACCATATCAGCCAATGTTCTAATTCTCGCATGAAGTGGGCCAGATAGGAGTTTTGGAATACTACATTCGATTGGTTTTCCATCCATGGCTCATGATGATGCCCAACCTTTGACATGGCGAGAGAAAAATTGTGTAGAGCCCTTGTCTTGCAGATTTATTTAGCTACAGGTGCACATGCAGTCAATATAAGTCTGTGGCTCCATCCATGGATTGCATCTAGGGTCTTAAGGCTTGTGCTTTTCCGCGGATTCAGATCTAATCTGGCGGAGGTATGATAGAAGACCACACACACTTTCAGTTGGATGGGTTGTTTTCAAATTTTTAGGCAAACAATCAAAGTATTTGAAGATGAAGGGTATGCCGGTACATTTGTGATGGGATGAATAAACAAAAAGCTGACTAGTGTTTAGTTATCTTACAGAGGGTGCTGTCAGCTTCGGTGACAGTCGATGAGGTCAAGATCTCTGAAATCGGCAAAGGAGTTTTGGTCTTCGCAGCCATTGCCCCTGGCGATACAGAAAAATATGCGGATAGAATGGCGGAGAAAATTCTGAAGTTCAAACTTTGGGATGATGAATCTGGACAAAGGGTAAGCAATCGCGATGATTTTGGTACTTGTAAGATGATGTTTAAACATACCGATGAAAGCGGGGTATAGTGGAAAAAGAGTGTCTCTGATATTGAGGGTGAGGTCTTGTGTGGTAAGTTCCGTGATATGAAGTCATTTGGATGGTATGTGTCACTCATTCTGTCATGATGTGTAGTCTCTCAGTTCACCCTGTTGGCCAAGACCTCCAAGGGCACGAAGCCGGACTTCCATGGCGCATGCTCTCCCGAAGAGGCCAGCAAAATCTATCATTACTTTGTGCAAAAGGTCAGAGACGGCTACAAGGCGGACCGTATCAAGGAAGGGAAGTTCCAGTCCATGATGAAAGTGGCATTGGTTAACGACGGCCCGGTGAGTATAATTCTCTCTGTATTGCAGAGAGAAATCAGACTAACGCAAATAATATCATTATTAGACGACTATGGAAATTAATGTTGGTAGTAAAAGTGACTGATTTGGTGAGCCAATAGAACCTTAATTTTTAGCTTGTCACTTTTATTTTTGCACAAGGTTGATGGATGATTCACGGCGGATATTTGTTGACTGCAGTAATCTAACCTTGGCGACTCAACCCACTAACATAGCATGCCTCTACCAAGTAACAACATGACAATACGACGATAGTGATGATGAACAGAGTGGATTGCATCGCCTTAAAAAAAAGCAATGCAAATATAATACAACGCCTCATATATGTGCCATATAATCATAATTCCTGAATCTCAAAGGGTCCACACAGCGCTATTCAGGGCGGTAGCCAACAAACCACTCAGTTCCAGATGGTCTGAAAAGAGCTCCCCAGAATAGCTAGAATCTTCCACGAAGATCCAGGAACATGCATTAATTGCCCTGTGTAGCTTAACTTGGCTTCTACAACAACGGCTATTATCAGCCTTCGGTTACATAAAGGTAGATAGTCATTTTATGACGCTTCACAAATTTTCCTCTTTCCTCTCTCCATACTTTGCATTTCACGATACCTTAGATTCTCATCTGCTTCTAGCATATCTCATAGTGACTTGCCCTACCACCCCGCGATCTTCCATTTTTGATATCCGATTTTGCACTTATACCAGCGTCACGACAACCACGGCAACCACAACAATCACGACAACAACATCATAACAATCACATCACATACAACCAAAATGTCCGACGCTGCCCCCGCCGCCCTCGCCGCCGATGCTCGTCCCCGCGTCTTCTTCGACATCTCCATCAATGATGTGCCCATGGGCCGCATCGTGATGCGCCTGTACAATGATGTCGTCCCCAAGACTGCCGAGAACTTCCGTGCCCTCTGCACTGGTGAGAAGGGTATCAGCAAGACTGGAAAGCCCCTGTGCTACGCCAATTCCAGCTTCCACCGTGTCATTAAGCAATTCATGATCCAGGGTGGTGACTTCACCAATGGCGATGGCACCGGTGGCGAGTCCATCTATGGCGAGAAGTTTGCAGATGAAGCGTTCCCTTTCAAGCATGACAGACCTTTTCTGCTGTCCATGGCTAACGCCGGTCCCAGTAAGTTTCACTTATGACTATGTTTCTGTAACAACTGAATGCTAACCGTTACCGCATAGACACCAACGGCTCTCAGTTCTTTATCACCACCGTCGCAACTCCCCACCTCGACAACAAGCACGTCGTTTTTGGCGAAGTAATCGTCGGAAAATCCATCGTCCGCGCCATTGAATCCACCTCCACCGACGCTTCTGACCGTCCCAACAAGCTTGTCATCATTACCAACTCGGGCGAGCTCCGCCCCGACGAACCCACCCTCTCCGGCAGCACCCAGGTCGACCCTTACGGTGATGCTTACGAAGACTACCCCCAGGACCACGATGGCGAAGAGCTGAAGGCCGCCGACTGCTTCAAGATTGCCTCGGAATGCAAGGGCTTCGGCAGTGCAGCGTTCAAGAAGGATGACCTGCAGGCGGGCATCGCCAAGTACAAAAAGGGCCTGAGATACCTTAATGAAGACCCGGATGACTTCGCCAAGGATAACAAGGAGGTGATGGCTGCATGGGCGTTGCTACGCGTCCAGTTGAATAACAACCTTGCCCTGCTCCTCGTCAAAACGGGTGAATGGGAAGACGCCAAGTCGGCCGCCGGAGGCGCCCTGCGTGTCCCCGAGATTTCCAACTCGGATAAGGCCAAGGCGCTGTACAGACGGGCGCTGGCGCACAAGGGGTTGAAAGATGAGGATTTGGCGTTGGAGGATCTCAAGGTGGCGAAGCAGTTGGCGCCGACGGATTCGGGGATTGTCAATGAGTATAATTCATTGGCGACCAAGTTGAAAGCACAGAAGACGATGACAAACGCGGCGTATCGCAAGTTCTTTTCGACCTGAAGGCTTAGAAGAAAGGGGTAATAATGAATACATTACGGCGTTGGGTGTTTGAATACAAAATTTAGAGGCTAGTAATGGCAATATAATTCAGAGTCACAATGTTGATGTATGAGTATGTTGAGGGTGTCTACTTTGAGACAATATGTGTCCATTCATCAAATGTCAGATATTGACCCAAGTCTAACTTAACTCACCCAAACTATCAAAACAAAAACAAGAAACAAGAAAAATTCATCTACAAGCAAAACTGTAAATCCAAATAAGCCACCCAAATATGATAGTAAATGTGGAACCAATAAAACAAAATATTAACCGTAGAACTCCCCACCCTAAGTTATAAAGATGGATATGATGATGATGGTGCTGATGCGGTACAAAAATAAAAGTCGTTTCTAACATCAAGGGGGAAGAAAATATGGAATAAAAAAGAGGAAGAAAAGAAAAAGGGGATAACTAAACAAATAACAGAATAAAGATGCTGAAGAATAGAAGGTTTTCCATGATGCTACCAGTGACGATGGCATAGCGAAAAGCACCGAAACGGAAGAGGACCAGAAAACAGGGACAGACTACAATAATTACTTCCCCTTCCCCCTCTCATCGCTCCCCTCCCCCTTGATCCCCTCCCCTCCCCATCTTGATAAATCCCGAAAGGATATTCCTCGTCGACCGGCTCCCTTTTTGTCCCTTCATAGTCGCCACCGGTGAGATTGGGCCATCGGAAACCGGATTCCCCGCCACCTGGGCCATTTGCAACTGTAACTGAGCAATACTCTGAATGTCAAGGCGCCCGAGACCTCCGGGTGACGTCGCCTGGGACAAGGGCTGGCCGGTAGTGGACGTTGCGGTAGAGGTAGATGTGGAGATAGATGCTGAAATTGACGGAGTTGTCGTGGGGGTTCCAGAGACTCGTCGCGGCGTCGGAAGCGTAGCATAAGAATTGTCATGGGTGAGTGTCCGCCGTCTTGACAGAGACGTTTCGATAACATCACTTCCTGCTGACCCAGGCGCCCGATCAGTATCCCGAGCTGACCACGCACTCATACTGGACAGACTAGTCCCTGACATGCTGGTTACCGCTGACGGCCGTAACGACCCACTCTCAGTCGGACTTGTTGGGTTCAGCAGAGTTTCATGGACAACCGGACTAGTTATACTGTCTGGACTGCGCAACAGCTCCGCACTCCTAATGCAAAGATCTGCACGGCGTTGGAGGGCATGGCACATTTGGTTAAAGATTAAGACATCGCCGCCAGGTAAATTAGAGCTATCTTCGCCGTGGTTGTCAGTCCATAACTTGACTAGCATAGCTAAGCTCCGAGAAAAATCAATGAGATAAGGCAGCGATGGGATCCCTTCCCGTGCCGTCGGGGCCATCCGGTTGAGGATTGCAATGGGCGTGGAGTAGGCCGGGTTCAACACGAAGCGTTTCTGATCACCGGGGATGGAGCAGACTTCATCAACATAAGCTTTCAATGCGCCTCTCTGAGAATTCAAAAATCTATTCATCGGCTCCATCCACGCCTCCTTCTGTCCAAAGCTTGATAGGTTAGCCATCGCCTGCAACACCTTAGCGATCAACGTAAATGTCCTTTGCGCCTTCGATGTCGGTAGATCCCGCAGCATACCAAAGAGCTTAGGGGAGAGGATGGCAGGACATATGAATCTCAGGAACAAAAAGCCGGTGACGCTGGTATAGCTGACAGCACGCAGAAAGTCTCCGTAGCGATCTTCAGCCACAGCCTTGACATATTTCAGGATGTGGCGCATATCGGGGGGCAACTGGGCAACAGAGTTTGCGATACATTCCCAGACTTCGGTAGTCAACTTGGTGAGTAAGGTCGCATGGCGATTGAGGTCGTCGCCGGGTTCCAGTTTGCTGGGGTCGATTTCGCAGTTGGGATTCATGTTGTTGATTTCGACAATTTTGTCCCTTAGAACTTCTTCGAGGTACTGTTTCCCCATACGCCGCATGTGGCATTCAAGGGCTTGGGTTAGGAGAGAGTTGCCGCGGAAGAGGAGATTCGCCTCGTCGGCGAGAGACTTGCTCATGTCGCGAACGAGATTGAACCGATCAACACCGACGTCAATCGATTCGTTAGACCGCAACCGGCTGCTGAACCGGTAGTTCTTGACTGGTGCCTGATTGGTAATCCCGTCAATCTCCTCCTCTACCAGCGTCATCAACCATTCATTAACTGACCCAGACGCCTGGAAGATATTCAGTAACACCTCGGCCAGTCTCCTCAGATTACTAGGCATGAGCTTTGCAATCTGTGATGTCAATCCGGTCGGAAACCTCTGCAACAGATCCTTCAATGGTTCATATTCTGCCGCCAACAATACTGCCATCTCTTCATGTTGAACCTTGACCAACATGGTGCCAATGCCTTGATGCGCTGGGTCCAAGATTGTCAACCACTGCTCCTGGTCTAGAATCTTGTCCAACTGTTCCATCGGAATTTCCACCGAACCGCAGAAGATCTCGGTGGTCTTTCCGACTTTGTTCCCGAAATGCAACTTCTTCTCGGGCTCTTGGATGTCGAGGCGTTTGAGCATGATCGAGACGAGAGGATCTATCGGGGAAATGTCACCAAAGGAGCATTCTTCTCGCCAAAATGGGTTCTTGGTGTTATTCTTAATAGCAGTGCGCGTGCGGATTTCTCCGTCAAGCATGACCTCGACAAAATAGTTGCCTGTCATCGAGTCATCACTACTATATTTTGTGTTTGAGTCTGACCGATCGCACGCCCTTAACTTAGCTTCGGTGATTCGAATCTTCAGAGTTCGTTCAACGCGGAATACGTTAAGGCCCGGCTTGTCTTCATCAATGTTGTCGACTAACGTAGGCGGTGAGATTCCCTTGGTGTCACACTGCAAAAGATGAGGCCGAGCAAATGAACGGAGAAGCACGTACCAAACGTCAGCGATAAGACAGCTTTCAAATGCAATGTAAATGGGGCGGAAGACGGAGAGTTTGGTTGACCCCGGGGCGTAGATGGGAAAGATGGCGATACAGTGTTCAACGTCCTCAAATATTGTGCGGTCCAGGGGTTGGATAGCAGAGCGGGAGAGTTGCGTGAGGTCGATGGTAGCAATAAGTATAGAGTCGTTTTCCGTAAGCAGTTTCAGTTCACCGTTATCTTGTAGCAGACATGACAACCGCGTCCAAGAAGGCTCTTTTTCTTTGTTGTCCTTATCTTTAGTAGCTTTGGGATCGAGTAGTGAGGGACTTTTGTAAATGCCCCGGGGACTTGTCGGCTGTCCTTTATCCCAAACGGAAACTCTGGCCACCTTGATGACACTCGGAGACTTGTTTGTGGTTATACTCGTACTCGAGAATCCTGAAGATCCTTTCCTCCTAAGTTCTGGCCTCGTTGTACTCGGACTGACACTACCCACGCCAACACTGCCATATCGTTGTAGAGGCGATTTGACTAACTGCCAGCACAGCAAGGCCGCCATCCACAAATCATACTCCTCCCTTGCTGGTCGTATCAGGATATCCATCACTGGAAATACAGTAATCAGATCAATACACATCCTGCCCGAATCCAGATCCTCCACTGCCTCCACCCTCGATCCCCACAAATCCCCACACAATGTAACCACCACATCCTTGGCGGCTCCCGAGTCAAACATCAGGCAACCTGCCTCCTCCTCAATCCAACAAACTCCAGAATGCCAACTTCCGCCAGCCTCCGTCTGGTAATCAATGTTTCCCCTCATCCGCCCACACAACGTCTTCATCAATAGCAAAATCCTGTTCGCACACGTCGTCGGTATTGGCATCGGTAGCGAGTCTACACATGGTAGCGGTGATAACGGAACCGGCGACGTCGGTCGTGACGAATTCCGCTTGATAAGCCTCTTGGCTCCCGACCCCTTCTTATCCCTAGTCGCCATAGAAACCGGCGGTCCAGATGAAATAGACGGTGTCCCAAAGTTCCCCATTAGGGCACCATCAATTGGTGCCGAAATGGTATGCCGAGATTCGTCAGTACGACTTATCAATGATGATGCTGCCGAAAAGGACCCGACGCGATTCCGCGAGTCAGACATTAAGCCAAAGGGCTGCCGGACAGAAGAATCCATGGTGAACGTGCGGGAGCGGATGCCGAGGGTATTCCGTGATGAGGGAATAGACGGTGGTGGTCGATCAGCCGTACACGTCGTTGTGGTCATCCCTTTTAATGCTGCCGGGACCGTCGGTGTGACCGGTGTTGGCGGAATAGGTATTGACGCCAGATTTGTGACATTGGTCCCACCACTGGAAGCATTGAACGAATCACGGAAAACCATACCCAACCTTCTCTCTTCACCCGGTGACGCCAGATCCATCAATCCTAACTGCGGCCTTCCTGAATTCGAAGTCGTTGCACTCGTCGAACTTCCCTTCCTACCTGATGACTTGGACCTTCCAATTGACACTGGCAAAGCATCATAGACACCTTGCAGCCCCAACTGCAGCTGTCCCGATGACGAACTTGCGCTCGTGGCTGTACTTGCGTTACTAAATGTTGACGCCCTCGCCGCTGAATGTATTGTGTTTCCTGTGTTTTGCACACTGGCCCGATATGATGCCCGGAGATTCCCCACTGACAACCGCTCGTCCATGTTATGCCTCTGCCCGGCACTAGGCCCTTGCTGTGGCTGCTGCGGCCACTCCGCCGACGACGGTGACGGTGAAGGGGTTGTCGAGGACGTCGAGGTTAACGACGTGGACGACATTTCCGAAGACGGGCTCAAAGGGGGATACCGATGATTAGAACTGTGGTTCATGAGAAATTGAGACAGATTTTGCTGGTGGGTACCCTGGCCGAAGCTAGAGGGCTGCGAATGCGAATGTGAGGGGACGCCGCTCCCGCCGCCGCCCGATTGGAGCAGGTGCGGTTGTGAGCTTTGCTGGCTGGAGGGACGGACGCGGGTGGGATTGAAAGACTGGGAGAGAGATAGAGGAGGCGGTCCATGACGAGCGGGGTGGGAGTCCCGACCACGGTCCGGGTCAGTGTCGCGGGCGTGGCGGTCTTTTTCTCGGTCTCTATCGGATTGAGCTGAAGATATTGAAGTTGGCGTCGACGCTAAAGCTGGAACTGTCGGCAGCGGTGGAATTGCAGTATGCGTTGTGGGTGCCGGAGATGAATCTTTGCGAGTTATGGAGTATTTGCGTCTGTACCGTTCCCTCTCTTGGTCTTGGCGATCATCTATTTCGGAAGTGTAGCTGTAAGATCGATCGGTGTCTCGGGAGCGGGTGGGCTGATAGGTGTCGTTGGAAATTCTGTCTCGGTCTTTAGTGTTGGGGGCTCCGCCTAAGCCAAATGTCGGCGCCATTATTGAGGTTAAAGAGCAGGGAAGATGATGGCGTTTTCATAGATGAAGTTTACAGCTTGATTTGTGTCAAAGTAAACAAGGAACAAAAGAAAAAATATATAACGGGTATAGAATAGAAAACAGAGAAAATAGAACAAGAAGAGAAGAGTTTTTAGGTAAATATGATCTTTCTTTTTGGAAGAAGAAATTGTTCCCTTGGGGAAGTGCTATAAAATTATCATCCACGATGCAAAGTCATGCCTACCATTTTTGTTAGAAAAAGAAAGTTTCTTTACTTCTTTCCTTATTTTGTAGAAATCCGTTCCTTCCCCCCTCATCAAGCAATAGACGTTCGTTCTTTCCTTCTATACTCTGTAGGCTTTTTACCTTCCACTATCCCCAGATAAGTAAAATCTCCATCTCATAGTAAAATACAACATAGAAAGATGAAAATAAAATTCAAGACTCCCTGGAAATTTGTAAATTAAAGTCTTCCACGCAGGAACATGAGGCAAGAAAACACAGATGAGCTGACGAGATGGGAATAGATAGGCCTGGTTTGGGGGGTTTAAGGAAGATCATCAGCTGGGGAGGGGGAGAGGGGGAAATGGGAAAAGAATGACGATGTAATTGAGTGCACGGATTAATGGGATATATAGTTTGACAAGCAGCTAGGCAAGACTTACCAACTGTATCACCGGAGATGATGGTTTTGTGTGATTTTCTGGTTGTCGTCTGTTTATATAGCGTGATGTTGAATGACTGAACTGTTGTATGTGTATAAAATACAGATTCAATCAACTGTCAGTAGCCAGCTGATCAACATAATGACCGAGTGGGATATTCCGTAATAGTGTATTTGTATATTTATCTGTTGGGCAGACAATGTCGCAGCCGAGCCGGGGTAAGAATAAACTCGCCAATAAATTACACCGTTACAGAGATAAACAAGCGATGGCAAGGGATCGGAGGCCACGGAACTTTTAGGTCGAATTCTTCGAGTCAAGGTATATCTTGTTGAGCCCCGCCAAGACAAAGATTGTGATAACTGTCAAAATAAACATGCGCTATTGTGAATATACTGACAGCTGGTTGTTTGCTGGCCCGTGTGATGCAGAAACTGTGGTTGGGTATCTGTCTCGATGATGATTTCTATTGGCTGAGTTATGGAAATACCCATATTTATATCACTTTATATAAATCTCCCCCCAAGAACATGATTACCAAACAGTCGTTCAAAATCCCAAGATAGCACTTGCAAATACAACTCAACTCAATACTACAAAGTGATAATTTCAAGTTTCGAAATTATAATTCCATGATGAATTTTTTCATCCAATATCAATCGAGTTTGCCCATCTGAATATATCCATCAACCGCCAAAGCTACTTGGAACACCAACTGCATCCACCTACCATTACACCACAACCATTCCTCCGGTCCACGACAAGGTACCTTCCCCCTGTCTTCGCCTGACTATGACGGCGAGTTCGTGAATATAATTGTGGAAGGGGTCAGTTTGAGACCTGTGCTGGGCTCAAAGCTTACTGACGGCTGATGGATTCATGGGATTATATATTGATGACTTTTTTTATGAGTGATGGTTAGGGGGTGTGATTATGGTGATGGCAATGATAGAATATTTCGAGGATAATATGTGGCTGTTTCGAAAAGAAGAAAAAAAAGATTCGATAGCAGGATGATGATGTGGGCTTGGACATCTATGAACCATGGTTCCAAATGCCGTGTTCTATTAGTCGAACAAACACACACATATACACATCTATTTCCCTTAGCTGTCATCAAACTGCCATTAGAATTTCTTTAGTCCCGACACTAAAACCACAATCGGGAATTATTAGGTGCATGGCAGATTTTGCCATGTATGGTGCACAGCAAAACGAAAGGTACTTGTAAAAACCAGCAAAAACAAGCCCTGGTCTTGGTTACAGTGCACTGGTAATTTTGTAACTATAGTGGACTACCCTTCTGTAGATGTGGCACCTGTTCTGTGATGACCTATATTTACATGTGTAGGGTTATAACCCTATATTTTGCAAAATTCATGTAACTATAAAAATTAATGTCATATTGTCATTTGAAAACTATGAATAATATCAAATATCATCGATTAAATGATTCAAAATTAAATTTTTCTTTTTAAAAAAACATATATAATAGAGAATTTAGCAAGGAATCTTAATATAGTCACCATTTTGCGATATCTATATTAGGTGCTTTTTTTTAATAAAAGATATTCAAGTTAGTAGTTTTGAACTTCAATTTTTCAGTCTAAAACCCTGGCACAAGGAAGAAAAATGATGACATAAGCTCAGAATTCTATGTTTTCAAATGGTTATAATTCAAGATTTAGCAAAGACAATAGAATACAAACAATAGCATAAAAATCTAAAAAAAAAATCTAGAGCAATCTAATGGTGCTCATTGCATCATATGAATATTGATGTTGATGAAGTTGTAGCTCTTTACTTTTATTGATATGGGCTCATTTTTTGTGGTTTTTACAAGTACCTTTTGTTTTACTGTATACCTAGTAATTCCCATGCAACCTCCCATCATTCCGTTAGCCCCTGTCAAACAATAGGCTACCTCCCATCCATCCACTAATTACTAATCCCTTCTCAATTTAGCTTATCTACACAGTGCTTTCCCTTTTCAAGACTGCCGATTCAGGAACATAATCAATACAGCACAGTCGTGGTCAACCAACCATGACCAAGTATGCATTCGGTGTGGTTCTGGAAGTTTACACCAGACACTCGGTTCGTATTACATGCGATATGATGATGTGTATGATGATATGTGATTGATTATGATAAGTGGCAAATAAGAAGGGAGAAGGCATATAAACAGTTCGACCGGCTGTTGAAATATCGATGTATACAGACGCATCGATATCTATATAAATACCTTCGCCTGAGAGTATCGAGACTTCACTGCAGGACTCCCACATGCAATACCACCACACCATTACATATCCCCTATTCCAGTGTCCCCCATTTCTAAATAAACGTGTAGATATGTATGTACTTGCAGGTATTTCACCACATAGACCAACGACATCTTCTCCAGCCGAATGTCATCTTATTAATGATAAATGCTCCATCATACTGTGGCATGAGAGGGGGTCATATTCCTTTCTTTGGGTTAGCTTTGTGGTGAGTGGCCTCAACTTTGCGCTGAGAACGAAGCCTGGGAAAGTTTATAAAGCAAAAGTGATGAAGATCAGGGTTACAGGGCAGTATTCCTAAACATTGTTTAGTTTGTTTCTTGAGGTGCTAGATAGTTGTATGCAGTATCAATGGATATAAAACTTTTATTTCGCAGCATATGGAATACTGACAAGCTCAGTGTCCTGATTTATTCAGATTTATTATGATTTGAAAAAAATAAGACTCCAACATAATCTAGTATCGTAATAACCCTAAACAAAACCCTATAGCTACTCCAAAACAATGTCTGTAATCATCATGGTAGCTACCTAAATGTCAATCACAAAAGTAAAACCTTCCGTACAGGAATATGGAACATCTTTCCCTCTCCCCATCACCACCTCATGTACCAACTAATCTAATTGTTATTGTGCTAATATCTAGACATGTATTATGATAGGGGTACCAAAAGCAATCATCGTTTCAAGATAGTGATGATGCTGATGAATATCTCTGTATATATATAACGTAGAGGTAAATATAAAGACATTGGGAGTCTGCTTGCTAACATTAAGATATTTGAATCGACCGTAAGAAAAACATGAATTCTTCCAGAAGTCTAGTAATATAAGGGGGAACATTGCGACAGATATATGTCTGTGCTCGGATATATAGGCTGCGGGTCTATGTGGGAATGCCAAGGCCTCAATGTTCAGGTGTATAGAGCTGTGATGCTGCAATTCGTTGCTATTCATGTCACATTGTGACAATCCCATAATCAATCCCGACGAACTCATCCGCCCATCGCTTCTGTTGCCATCATTTTATGACCAGTCACCCTAAAATTAATTATAGCACCCAACACCAAACATCTTAAGATACATGATAAATAAATATATGTATGATAATCAGAAAACCAACCAGTCCATTGTCTCACTAAAAATTCAAGACAACCTTAGCCAATCTGTCTCACCACCACCATCATCATCCCAATATCCTAGACTCACAGAGTTGAGAGTCCGGGTGTTTTTCGCTATAGTCAAATTGCAGGTCCACTCTCGCCAATAAGGTTAGTGGATTTGGGTAATGTGGACTCAGTGTGTCGGTGTCGGGTGAGGTGATGTGGAGAATGGTGGATTCAAGGGTTGTCGCTAGTTTTGTCAATTTGGGGAGAGGTAATGGATATTGGAATACCCTTGAAGAATGATGCTCGAAATTATAATCACGAGCTGAGATTAGTTAGACCTGCATACAATAGAAAACTTGAACTTCAACAATTATTTACAATATTGGGCCTTCAGTATCAAAAAATTCCATCATTTCTATAATCCCCCTCATCTCAAGCCTCGGCAGAAAGTTACAGTAGTAATTATTATAATGTAGAGTAGAGTTCCAACCAGGTATCCAATATAGTGACTAAATTACTAGACAGAAAAGTCCATCAAAAAAGGGCTAGATGCAACTATTGAACAAATAGAACAAATGGATCATCGTTACATCATGATCATAACATGTCAACATGCGTATATAAGCTCTCTTATCACCTCCATTTCATCCACCCCTCAGTTAACAAAACTAGCAATTCCACCTATGTCTTCTTAATCTTTGGATGCACCAACACAACCACCACTAACGATGTAACCATCAACCCAAACGTTGCACCCGCCACCCCCAGCACCGTTGCCCTACTCGCCGGGAACTTTCCCCTCATCACATACGCCGTCGTCATTGAATACCGCGTATAACCCAACAATAACATGACAATACTTAATCCCAAAAAAGTGGCACCGAGCGGCTTGCCCATATGCCGGATGCGTAGGAGGTGCGAGTCGATGGGGGTAGAGGAAGAGGAGGACCCGGGATTCTCGCGGAGGGTGGTATTGAGGCGAAAGAGTTGAGTGATGGCGATGCCGATTGAAGCAAAGGCGAGGGAAGTACGCAACCAGGCAAGAAATGTTCGCTCTGAGGGAAGAGTTAATATTTGAGGATCATGACTGTGCCATCGGGTTTGAATGCGGATGATTATACTATATCGAGGGGACAACTCACCAATAGCCAGATGATCTCTCGCCACACTGCCCTTATTTTCCAACTCGACGGGCTTAAACGTTTCCAGGATAGCATCCCAAACACCAAATTTCTTCTCCCCTTCACCTTCACGCTCTTCCTCGCTCAAACTGCTATTACCTCCCCTTATCCTCTCCCCCTCCCCATCCCCTCCCAACCTATTCCCAAACCCTGCTCTCCTCCGAGGTTCTAAAGGAGAGACACCGGAAGAGGAGTAGGCTGGATGAGCGGTCTGGTAGTTGTTGTGAGAAGAAGGGGAGAGGACGGTCGTCTCGTCTACAGAAGAAGACGATAAGGGTCGGTTGGTGTTGGAGGGATTGGACCGAGGGGAATGGGGGGTTGTTAAGCCCATGGCTTCGGCGCGGATGCGGCCGGTCTGGTCGCGTTAGTTTGTGTTTGGCGAGATAGAAGAGCAGTTTGATGATAATATATGGTGACAATGGTTTAGACTAAGATATGATATGAGCGATGATGACAAAGTCGTAGTTGAGTTGACTTGTATAACATGACAATCAATGGATGGTAGATTCTGTGTTCGGTGCGCGTCTGGGGTCGTGCCTTTTGCTTGCAGAACAGATCAGCGTTAAGGTTGTAAATACCAGAGGCATGCAAAGTCTTTGAGATTCTGGATATAGGGACACTTATCGGATCTTCAAAAATGAAGATTGAAGAAAGCCAGAATTCCTAAACTTACTTCACCTTGATATATACCAAAGAAAACCAACACATGGGGTCTCCTGCGTCTGTATCCTTCCTAACCACTTCATTTCACCCCGTTCTATCCCATGTTGTCCCCGTCTTCACCATCCCGAATGAAAATACCCTTCAGAGAACACAACCGCCATCTCATATCGTAAGAATAGCCACAACCCACCTCACTTCCGCTTCCTATCGACATATCTGACCGTTCCTGTCATCCTTCTCGCTTGAGCATCCAATGTCCCACCCGATGACCCGCCGCCAAAACTCAAAATCTTATAATATGCAACGGTGATGGCGACATCAGGACCCCTGGTCAAATTTACCAAGATATAATGTGGAAGAAACCGAATAGCCAAATTTGTAGAAAAAGCGTCTTGGAGAGGCAGAATTAGGACAGAGATAAAAAAAAGATGGCAGATCTGATAAGATTTGTGGAATGTGGATGTGGCGGAAGGTGGTATCTCGGCTGTTGCCGTTTTTGTCGGTCGCCGTCGCTGACCTAACAAATGGCATCTTAAATAACCTCGACTTCAATCTTAACCCCACCTTCATTCATTTACTCCCTCTGTCAAGCCCAAACTTCCATGATATCATCTCGACATCAGATTCTCTCACTTCACATCTCATTCGCAGTCATATTTCCCCATCACACAATCGGCACTCGCCTCAAGACATGCATATCAATCACCACATCTCCTCATCACCATCACATCTTGTACACATACTTAGTCAGTCTGCATACATGCGACTTCCTTCAATGCTCCAAGTTAATGTCTGGTTAAACAACATACCTCGAAAATCTCATCAAGTCTCTCATTAACCGATTGATTTTGCGCTGGCGCGGTTAATGAACGAGTCAACGTATTTTGTGGTTTCGACATTCCGTTGTTGTGTAAGATAATGTATATAGTTACGAAATGTCACTTATGATTTAGAAAGGTTAAGTTCGAACTTGAGCGAGGGAGGACGATGGGTGTTCGTAGTTCATTGAGAGAAATGCCGGCGACATCAATGAAAAGGCCCATATGTGGGTATACAGGTTCAGCTATGAATATGCAGATAAATTGCCTACACACTTTTGGCTCAGGCATACACCGAATCCTCTAGCCTCGCAAGCATCCTTGAAAAACGCCGACTACACGATCCCATACATATATGAACTTCAGTGAAGTCATAAACAAAACTAGACAAAAATACAAGGCACTCAAAGTAGAACTATAATCTCCAGTCAAACAAAAATTCATTAATCATCATTTCTATAGATATCTTGAGAAAATCTCCAAATTCTTTAAATCCTATTCTTCTTCGGAATCTCACCTGTCCTGAACATCCCCATTGCCAACAGCCTCTCCCCACACGGCCCCCAAACCGAATAACACGGGAAATTAAACGCCCAACCTTCTTTGAAATTTTCCCTTCCCAATCTCTTGGCGTCAAAATAAATAGAATACATCTCCATCTTCGCATCCTTATCCGTCTGATCCAGTGAATCCGTCCACGCCTCCTCTGCAATCTTCCGGATATCCATTCCCTCCTCAACCGGCCCCGCAATCGCCATCGACGACAGGATGAACCGGACACCTCCTTCACGGAGGCGGAAGTGTCGGGCTGTCCATGTCCATTTAGAGGCTACAGTGCCAGTGCCATAGGCGGTAGATATACACATAGGTTCTAGTCTAGCAAGACCAGCATGCGCCTGCCATTCGCAGGCAGCGCCGTGAGGGAGTGCTTCCATCTCAACAGCAAAAAATGATGGGATACGCCGGTTGGTAAACTCAGAGCCATCAGAAAAAACTTCCCAATCAGGTAAAGTAACCTTGGTGTTCTCAGTACCATAACTGGCGTACTCAGCGTTATGTTTTTGATCCCAGACGTCAACATCCTCTGATTCCTCCGCTTCCTCAGCATCTCCATTAGGAGGCAGTGGGTGCACGAGTTCCCAAGCTTTTGATGCCATGAAGACATTCTTGCGCATGGCCTCTTCGGATTCAGCGCGGTGGAAGATGACAACAGTACTACTGTGGACTTGGGTCTTCATCTCGCGTGAAATTCGCCAAAGATGCTGCAACGAGAGGGCAATTTCCAATCCGGCATCCGGTTCCCCCTTGGGAATCTCCATTGTAGCAGGAATTAACGAAATTTGTCCGGCAACAATAACAACACGGATTGGCAACATGTCACCGCCTTCTCCAAAATCAACCATAACACCGTGATCAATAGACTGACTGTACGGTCCAATATTGGCTGGGGCCCAGTAGGATCGTGACTGTACATGCAGGCCATTTCTGGAATTAGCAGAGGTCCCGGGGAAGGACGTGGTACAGATAGCAATATCAACGCCATCTGGCAGATTCTCGCCTGCGGCGACTGTCACGCGGGCTGGAGGGTTGGCAAACGTAAAAAGCTGGGAATAGACCTTGTTGATCTTGCCAAAGTCATTCATGTTCCGAATGAGCACTGATGTGTGAGTGACATCGGAAGCCGGGTTGGCTGAAGGCAAATTCGCTGACCACACCTTGGTCTTTTCTTTGATTTGGTCCATACAAGATTGCGTTTGTTCTTCAACACTAGCACCTCGTGTTGAGACATCCGGGAAGATAGTCCAGTGGTACTCCATACATGTGGCCTCCGGCAGACGCTTGATAGAGAAAGTGGCCTTATCATCTTCCGTCAATTCGGTCACCTTCATGTTGGGATCCCGAATTGCCTTCAAGATCTCAGCGAACTGTGGTTCTAATAGATCGGGTGTTCTGACGGATGCAGAAGAACTAGAGACCATCTTCTTCTCTTCCAGTACGGCATCGGCAAACTCGAGGTACGCCGTACCACCACCCTCTTGCACTACTTTGCGTCCAGTTTCCGGTATCGAAATCCGTTTCTTGAAGAGAGACGGCGGACCATCAACAACCAAAGTCTCGAATTCACCCCCTTCGCCCAACACAGCACCTTCGGCACTACCAAATTTCTTCAGGGCTTTTTGAATGCGGACAACGCCTTCAGAACTGCTGACCTTGTGCCATAAAAGATCGTCGTCCAATCCAGCGCTAGCTACTTTAATCAAGCGAGCATCCATACCGGCCTCCTCCATATCTCTCAACAACTGCGCATCGTCCGTCGCCGGTGAAGGTAAAATTGGAAACTTCCATAAATACGCCAGCGGTGTCAATCCTAATCTGATAGCCACTGACTCGACTCTGGTTCTCTGATATGTTGACAGGATAGCACCTGCCGATACTGCATTCGCTTCCGGGTGCCGTTTCATAACTTCTTTCAACAAGGGGATCATACTCTCCGTTTCATCCTCTTCACTTGCCCTGTTCGTCTCATAGTCCCGAATACTTTGCACCGCCTCTGAGTTCCCTAATGCCCTACGATACAAGGGCAAATCCAACGCCTTAGCGTACAATGGTAATACCTGGTGACCAACCGTCTGGTACATGAAACTGTTCGGATCTTCTTTTTGTTCCCTCTCAACATGCACCGATTCTGGCGCGGTACCATCAGCCGGAGAGTAGACGATGACGCCATTTGAGATCTCAGATTCGGCTTCAGTTTCGGCTACAGGGCCAGGGTACAGATTGGCAAGCGCGATGAGTTTGTGACCATTGTGCTGGGCGTGTAATGCGGCATAGAAGCTGTCTTTACCACCAGAGACGAGTGCAATGACGTTTAGGCCCGTCATGGTTAGTATGGGTGTGTGGGTGTGTTAATAGTCGTCAATAACTTTGATGAAGATTTTTCTCTTTTGTCCTTGTTCTTTACGCAGCTAATTTGCCAGTGTATGCAAGTAATGAAGTCTGAAGATAAGATTAGCTGATAAGAGACAGTGTAAGTAATAGAAATTTGATGATCAAAGGGTGAAGTAAAGTGTGGATGTGGTTGCAAGATATGCGAGCTGCAGCTTGCGTGGCAAAACGTGATAGATCGGACGGTCCCAAAGTGCGACAGAGTAAGATCTTCTGTAATGACGTCGCTTCGGAAATGTGTATCGTAAACCGCAATAACTCGTAAAAAAAATAGAAAGAAAAAAATGGCACCGAAAAGAAGAAAACAGTCAAATAGTGATTTTCGCTGCGTAAAATGAAACAAAAATGGTGTTGAAATAGACGGTGATGAAAATCAGGCTGAGGAATAGACTGGGCTCCGCAAGTCCTATAAAGTGGTTGGAGAGTGAGGGGCAAAGACTAGCAAACAGCTCCAGGATGAACTGTGATGCGTTGAAAGAGGAGTTGATGAATCGTTTTTTTTTTAGCCTTGTAATGGGATCATGAATCAGACTCTCTCAGCTTCGTATGTAGCTTTGAGTATGACTCTTTGTGGTGTATAGTTATGGTAGCCGCACTGCATACGTACGATGATACTCTTTTTTTCTTCTGTCAAAGTGCAACTACGATTTCTGATCACTGTCTGCAAAAATTTTCTCGCCTGCATCTTTGTATTTTCGATACAATGCACCCGTGACCTCGACTACATCCACCATCACCACTCAAAACTATACCATGGCCTCCCTTCTTATTCCAACCCCACTCATCCAGCCAACCATCACGACAACCACCCAAAAATGGCCTGAAACCGCGGCATCGCACAATCAATGCATGACTGCGCTATGTAATAGACCCTGCACCATCCAGTCCATCGGCCCAAGCAAACTCCCTATCCAGCCAACTATTTAGCTGCCTTATGGACTGTTGAAAATGCTTGCATTCAGATCCCTCTCCCCCCGTTCGCATCCGTCCGCACATGTCACTCGCCTGTCAACCCACTGACTGCACTCTAGATAGCAAACAGGTTGCCCATGAGATTTCGCAGATTGAGCACACACAGAAAGAAAGACAGACAGGTAGACCGAGTGGACCTGCTGAGGAGACCCCCGATGGGTGCGTTCTGCGTGGGGCGGATTGGGGTTCCGGGAGGATAAAAGGATCGGAGACGGGGGTAATGGGATGTACACTCGGACCCTTTTTGATGCGGATAGCATTGGCGGAAGAAAGTATGATGAGAATGGGGAGGGCCTATGCCTTTAGGAAATTTTATCTGAATGGTAGGGAAACAATTTGATTTGCCTGTGATAGGTCTTCTTTTATATACGTGTGCTTGCCTCCACAAAAGCACAACTAGCGCGGACTGTAGATGCAGTGAACAGTGAACAAAAGCGTTGTTAAACTGAAGTGATCGACGGTAGGAAGACCAAGCTGTTTTATTGAACGACAGCATAAATGACGACAATAAATTCAACTATACCGATATCGAGAATGTAATGACAAGGACAAAAGTTAACGACTTTTGCTTGCAAACGATGCACTAATACAGTCCCGCTGCATTAACGGACCCCTTCAATCAATCGATCCATCCCGTCTCCCCGCCATATCCTGTACCCCCACCCGACACCAAGACACTATCAACGTGTTCACTACCATAATCACCACCTCCTCCACATAATCTGCGTGTTCCAATTCTCTTGGCGCTATCATTACACCAGGCGATCAAGAAAGAACAACCCGATCCCAATTGCACTGGCAAACCCCGATGAGACAGATACATATACACGCATCCTCTCCGGCGCGGGTGCATTACATGCCACTTATCTTACAACGGCACGTAATGCACCTACACTGGAGAGGATCACCTGGACCATCTGCCAAATAATGGCTGAGGTGGGAGCCTAGACGAAATATATAGATGGACCTCTTAGTAGTCAATCTCAGGGAACTCAGACTATACTACAAAGTACTGTATACTAGTACCAAGGCTAGTTAAATGCTTCAAGCATATCTATCCAGGCCATAAGGGTACCAGGTGTATACTTCCAATGTAGCACCCTAGACTACACAGACAGGAGCTGCCTTAGATATAGAGAATGACCATAATACATCTTATGCAATAGCATATATCATATATGTTAGCATCTCAATTGGACCAATTGTATTGCCATAGAACCCTAGACCCACTATTGTCATCATCTAAGGGTTATCCAGAAATTCTTATATTTACATGTTGTTAGTTCCCTAGATCATAGATCTCTTAATTAACCAACCATATATTGTATATTCATAGTACCTACAGCTAGGAATACTACAAGGCAGAGTTAGCAACAATAGTATTATTAAGGCAAAGTAGATAGAGTCCTAGGTCTAGGTCGGCAGAAGTAGGGCCAATCTAGAAAATAAAGCTATACTAGGTATTAATGAAGTTAGTAGAGACATAGGAGAGAGGGGTCTATATAGGAATAGTAAGGTTGCTAGTCACTAGTAAGTGCCTGCCATAGAACCTAGCAGGCAGAATAATAAGTAATAAGAGTAATAAGAGTAGTATTGGTCTATGTGACAATAAGGGTCCTAATAGTAGTTTAATATAATAAGAGCTATATTATTATCAGTAAAGAGCTATGGGCATGGTCTAATAAAGTCAATGGTTATTCTCTACACGTACTTCTTAGTGTTATTACTATTTTATATAATATATTAATATAGTCATCTTATAAGTACTAAGTATATACTCAATATAGGGCTGGGTGAGAGCTTACTAGTAGTAGTAGTAGCAGTAAAATAGTTAAGATAAGTAGTAGGCAGCTAGGTAATTATACTAGCACAACTATTATGAGTAGCAGTAAGGATAGCTATATTATTTAGGATGGTAGTAGGAACAGGGTAGGTCTAGGTAGGATTGAAGGGGGTAGTCATAGTAGATAAAAGAAGAGTAGAGAGTTTAAAGAATAGAGTACATATAGGTAATAGTTATTAGAAATAGTAGATAGTTAATATAGAGAGTAGAAGTAGATAAAGACTAGATAGCTAATAAGATACTTATAGGTAGCCCCTAGTAGTTATAAGGGTATATTAGTATAAGCTAAGTACCATACCTTTCCCCTACCCCTAGAAGTACTAGTAGAGTACTAGTATATAGAAATATTATTATAAATAAAAACAGTAGAGGCCTATAGAATAGTAGTCATATAGAATAGCATATAAATAACAAAGAAAATAACAAAACAGGACCTGTTAAATAGGGATTATAAGTTAGACAATAGGTACTAGATCAGCTGGCATAAAGTAGATGCTTATAGTGGAGTAGGGAAAATTGGGGTGCCTATCTTGAAGAGATATAGCATATATAATATAAAAATATTAAAGAAAAGTATTATTAAAGAAATAGCTATTTTATAAGGCAGCCTTTATTTATAATATATATTACTAGGGACAAAGACTGAAGTAATATATAATCTCTAGTATATATCTCTATCAAATAGAATATACTAGTTAATACATAGAACTCACTACTATTACCTATAAAGTAGCTAGTTTTCTATATAGATAAATAGTATATAGAGTAAGGAAAGTTATAAATAATATGGATACTTAAATACTATACCTGCCTATATAGGTATATATATAATTGGGTAGGGAAATAGAGTAGTAAAATAGATAGGAAAATAAGTAATAGGTAGAAGTAGAAGGAGGTGCTAGGCATAGTAGGTATTAATGCCTAGTAGTATATAGAGATGCCGCACATGGCATACCAAGTGCCCTTTGACCAGAGCCCCAGTTGGTGTACAAAACAGGACCAGGCACTGGAAGAGTTTCAGCTAGTTGCAGATAGCAAATCAGTTTATAGTATAAGACTCTAGATGGTAATTAGATAGACAGAAATAGAGAATATTTGTAACTAAAAAAACTACATATACATGCACTAGGCGACTAACAACTGTACAAGCAAGGAGACGAGCGAAGGACCAGCTGACAGTACGTGTTGTCCCGTGTTGTTTTACTCTGCATTACAGCTGATATCTCGTTGGCGGACGAGACTTGGAAGGGGCTGGGAAGAATGCAATGATTTATCGGGCGTACAAAGAGCCATGTCTTCGACAGACGGCTGGTACCATTTTGTCAGTATCAATTGATAGTGAGGCCGATTGACTGTGGGGAATATTCAATAGATGTGTGTACATACATATCGGTCTGCATCTGTCCAATGAGATCCAATTTCCTTGTTTGGTGATTACTCGTGTCGCCATGGTCATCTAAGATGATCAGTGATTGGGGAAATTCTGGCGTGAAGGGAAGACACGAGATTTCAAAGCAAGACAGAAATCTATAGAATGGTGCCGTGAAGCTATACGTCAGTTATGGCGAACGAAGTGTTATGGCATCATCCGGGGATGGGTCTTGGAATATGAATAGTAAGGCTTAGAGTTGTGTTGGTGGGTGGAGTGGCAGAGATGTTTTGCCTCGAATAGGAAATTGAAGCGCCACAAGACTACGAGATATGTTTCCCTGTTGGAGCTATTCTGGGAACATGGCTGGCGAGAAGAGACTGTGGCGGGCGGCTAGTCTCTGTGTTTGTGTGTCGGTAAGCCTTTGAAGATTGTTAATGGTGAAACCGAGGATGATGGCAATCCCTTCGATTCTCTTACACAAGGGAGCCCTCTCCGCTTTCCGGAATTTCATCATCTGTCTTGATACTTTGTGGCTAGTCCTGATTATTGCTTCCTTTGCTCCCTCTATGCTTGCAGCTTTGCCTATTTTGATATCTTTGCCTCTTTGGGAATCCAAAATGCTTTCATGTATTATCATACTGCCATAAAATGTTGGAGAGGGATACTTTTTTTTGTGTGAGTAGGGCCTCCATCTATCGGTTATCTAAGCACCAATAATGAAATGGCGACATTACTTTTACTGGGCGAAGTAAAGTAAATTAAGAGATGGTGCTAATGTAGGTGTTGGGCGAGGAGAGCACATAGGTTTGTGGACGGAGGTCGGATGAAGACAAATACGGCAGATGTGTGTGCGCATGTATGCATATAGCGGTTTCAGGCTATATCAAGCGTTCACATGTTTCTAGGGTGAGATTTAGCATATATATCTGGTGCGTAGATGTGAAGCCTATATTATTCATGCACGGGTTCCTAGTCGGGATATCCATGACGGTCCGCTACTGGCCCGCTGTCGGAACAGGAACTAGACTGTGCCCAGGAATTACTAGGTGCATGGCAAAACGATAGGTACTTGTAAAACTAGAAAAAAATCAGCCCTGGTCTTGATTATAGCACACTGATAATTTTTGAGCTATAGTGGACTGCTATTTTGAGAGGAAAACCAATAAAAATATATCTAATAGAGAGTTTAATGAGGAATCCAAATATAGTCGCTATTTTACAATATCTATTTTGGTTGAATTTATAGATACTATTGAAGTTACGAGTTTTGAACATATATTTTGTGTATTTTTTTTTGCCAAATTACAGCCCTGGAATAAATAGGCGAAAATGTTATCATAGGCTCAAAACGCTAGATTTTCAAATGCTTATAATTTAAGTTCTAGAGCTGATTATAAAATAAAAACAATATCACTAAAATATGCAGATCCAGAGCGATTCAATAATTCTTGTTGCATCTTGTGAGTGTAGATATTCACCATTTTTTTTTTAATATTTTTACAAGTACCTATCGTTTTGCCATACACCTAGTAATTCCTAGATTTTTGTCCTCATCCCTCTATCGGAATATTTGGCTAATCCAAATTCGCCATGTGCAATTCCTTCACATTCCAATACAGCCATAATTCTCATCCTCCCCACCTATACCGCCACAACCCCGTCTTCGTCCACCTCGCCTCACAACGCAAGAGACACTCATCCTCTTCGCCGTCCCATTGCCTCCTAGAAGGTCCCGGCCCACTCCTTGGTGATATTTCCGGTCTACTGATTCAACTACTGGATCTCCTTTGGATCTCCCTTACGTACATCCATCCCAAATTATTAAACAAAGCCTAGACATTGTTCTGACCGAACTCCGGAATATCGGACATCGTTAGCGTACCTAAATATAGGCAAAAGTTGCCTTCCGATCTTCCTTCATGCAGTCCATCCCATGCGCCGACAATACCCAATGATGATGTAGATATCTATATGACACGGCATCCAGTCCGTTTTCCCTACGAAAAGGACATTTGATATCGACGGGAAACGAACGGATGTTGGTCCCAGCGGAGGAAGGAAAAAAAAAAAAGGACGGACTCCCCCGGACAGGCTTGAACTGTCAACCTCCTGATTGCCGAGGCGGACTCATAACAGTCAGACGCGCTAGCCAATTGCGCCACGGAGGATACCAACTTGTCACTGGTAGGTCATCACTTAAAAACTTTATAGCCTAAGAAATTATAAAACCTGGTCATTAAGTTGCATGTTCTGACGCTTCTTCAAATTTATTGCCGCTTTGCCAGTTGAACAAAGGAATCTTTGTGGTGAATTCACAGGTAATGCGATAACCTTCAACAACCGTGGCTTCGTCCGACAAATCCAATGTCTCATCACAGAACAGCAAAGACTTTCAAAAAAATAAAACCTGCCAACAAACCAATTGACAATCCTGAGAGCCCGATGGCAGTAAATAATTCGCTAAGACGATGATGTGTCGGCGGACAATAAAAGACATCCACTATCACAAACATTGTCACCATAATCATAAGAAACGAGGCACGCACATATATGATCTAATCAAGGTCAGGACAGAGTCAAACATATTATGATGAACTGTTGGTCTGTCCGAGAGAGAATGAAGAAAATATTGTCTCTGATATCCTGTAGTCTTTTGGTATGATGTATATAGATTCCCAATTGGGAAAATCTGGTGACTCGGAGTGTTGTTAGATAGGCAGGTATCCAAATAGAGGAAAACAGTTTAGCATAGTGGGGGGTTACCAGTTATATTGGTCAATTGAAAGACTGACTCTGGTCCAGTGATTATGTAAGGATGTGACTAGTTGGAGAGGTCACTAGAGAAGCAGATTCGCGAGATTAGAGGTCCGAGATGCTAGGATGTTTACATCTCACTACCAGGAAACATGTGTAAGCAACATAAGCCAAGCCATTATGCACTTGGCTACAATTCTGAGCAAACCTACTTTTTGTAGGTTTGCTTCTTCAAAGAGTCAGATGGTGAATATGGTCTGTTATCTGCACCTTCTTTTCTTCCTCACACACTCTTTCAATCCCAAGCGTGCTTTCACCCGTAAAAGAAAGCCGCCACCCACTACGCCACCTCTCCAACCACAATCTCATCGCCCATTACCTATAATCACCTCCGCATGCAGAGCAAATACTCCACTCTACATACGCACCATATCATCTCAAGACATTCCCATATTACCCTTCACACACACACACATATATATATATATATATATATATATATATATACAAAGAAAAAAGAAAAAAAATAGCAGGGCCCAACCCCTCCGTCTATCCCTTCCCTTCACTTTACTTCCCCACCTCGTGTCCTGTCAGTATTTTCATCCCTCTCAATACAACACTGACATTCTTTGATATTTCCCTTGTTGCTCCATTTATCAACCAGGCACCCGTAGGTCTCCACTTATTCCTTCCCCGTAATACACATCACGACATATATGTATGGTTATAGCCACTACCAAAAGCAAATATGTGCTTTCAAAATGTCCTTCATCACACATCCCATCTCAATGCTTGACCTTGTAATGTAATGCCATATCCTTTTTTTTTCGTTAGCGGCCGCGGAACATAACAAAAGCATCCCGCCACTATTATTTACTTACCTTTTGTTCCAACAATAGGCCAACACTATTGCGTGATTGGCCGGGACATCGGAGAGGGAAGGGGAAAACCACTTTCACAGTTTCAGCTGACGGTATTTAGATAATGGGGAGGATGTTTCGTAGGATTTGGTTTTGCTACGTAAGAAAAAATTATTTGCAAAATTCTTTCGACCGGGCAGGGTTTCAAAGAGTAATGAACTAATTGGTTCCTGAATTTGTGAAGAAGAGCGGCTTGTTATGGGTGGCCATAAGCGAGGTCTGTAGATGGTTGGAGATGGAAATTTGACTATTGTTACAAAACAACCCGAACGAACAAAGGCAAAAAGCAGTTCGTAGGACTCAGTATCTAAACCTCATTAGGGCAAGTCTCTCAAGTTGAAGATGCTCCCGTCAGGTTCGCCAAGCCACAAACTATCACATCAATTAATCGGACTTAGACAGTTTCATATTCGATATCAAACAGCTTGTCCATCACAAGACGTACTTGATATCACATATAATTTGTCTTGCTTGCAAGCTTTGCTGATTTCAATTTGGCATAATCCAACGGGGCGCCCAGTAGCCTTTGCCTCAGTACAATGAATCGTTCTGAGTCGATCAACTATTGGCAACCAGCACCAGAGACGGTCTAGCTTGACATGCTGGCTCATTTGATGGCATAATGACCATAATGTCATGTAGACACTATCTCCGTTACAGACCATATAGACTTTCTAGCGCAAGTACATAGATGATCTGGATTCGTCACATTTTGTCACTGGTTGTTACGGTCGGTTAACCTAATTGGAAAGATGCTCGATTGGGTAACCAACACTACTCTTTCGAGAAGAACAAAATATCCCATATACTTGTATGGGTAAAGAGAAATTATTCCTCGGACCATAGCTTCTCTTTTGGTTCGGTTAGCACAGCGAAAAAGCAACTTCTCATGAATCCCACCACGGTAACAAAGAGTAATTATCACCGGGACCTTAGACCTTTTGCTTATGGTACCCAGGTGTCAGTTAGTAAGCAGGGTAAACGACATGGAACTGGAAAGTATGGGTGTCTTCCCCGGTGGCCTTTGGAACATGGGTTGGGGCTTTTTTTTCTTCCCCTCGGATTGGACGTACATAGGTAAATATCTGGGTGGTGAGAGACGGTGTGATTGGTGTGATTCAGAATATGAGCGATATGAGGCTATGTTTGAGCTGGGGTCGGGGAAGAGAATAGTGGAGGCAGTCATTCTGGATGTTGCTTCTGGGTGGGTTTGTTGTGGCAAGACAGGGACGATGAGTTAATAGTTTTTACATGGGAATGGGGAGAGGGTCCAATGTTGGATATGCAGTCTGGCAAGTCCTATATAGCGAAGTTGAGTATCTAGGTTTGATGTCCGTCAGTCGACGTGTGTCAAGATGACAGGACATACAGAGAGCCTCCGTCAAGTATGCCTGAGCTAACACACGCAGTTTGTATCGATGTCTCTTTTCTCTGTCTCTTTTCTTCGTGACTATGTATCTACCGGTATATGGGAATGCAGTTGTTGTTTAAGATGTCGGTAGGTCACATGAGGAACTACAAGAATCACAGGCATCTCGCATGCGATCTAGATGTTGGTTTCACATGCCATCTAGGGGCAACATTGCATCGCATTGCCTCGCATGTAAAAGGTCTTTTGGCAACTCGTGAATTGATGACTGCTAGCCGTAAGGACATCATTTAATCATGATCTAGTTGCATTTCTAGCCAAGTCAAGCAATGTGATCAGATCATTGTTCATACATCTTGATATCTCCTAGAAAATCAAATTAGAATGAGACGGACAAGTTCGTTAGCTGTTAGGGATCTGTAGTGCGAGCTCTTTGAGGTGGTTATGTGATTATGCGGGGATCCAAGGGAAGACGATGGAAGGTTTCGAATGGTCCCATAGAGTCGTTCGTAGGTCTGGTGGTTTTTCATCCCTAGTTTCACATTGGACAAGTGCGCTTTTAAGGATGCTCAATTACAGTCCGATTAGACAATTTTTACAGTGAGAGCATAATGAAAGGTGAACGAAAAAGCATTCCTAAACGGGTTGTTAATGTCAGACTCGGATAGGAAACGAG
The DNA here is from genome assembly GCA_002778035.1 of Ambrosiella xylebori. Taxonomy (NCBI): domain Eukaryota; kingdom Fungi; phylum Ascomycota; class Sordariomycetes; order Microascales; family Ceratocystidaceae; genus Ambrosiella; species Ambrosiella xylebori. The sequence continues at coordinate 3,110,246 of PCDO01000001.1, forward strand.
TGTCAAAGGGCAAGAAAAGCGGTTCTTGGAGAAAGGTCTAGAATTGAGTACAGTGAGGTATGTCGAAGCAAGGCATGAGATGCATCACAGCAAAAAGAAAAGCGATGATATGATCGGTGAGACTTTTCTGTCTAAACACTTATGGCATTGTATGATGTGACTATATAGTAGTAATGATGGATGAATGAGAAACTAGTAGTTACTCGTCAAAAGCAAAAAGCAAAAATCAAATGTACCTCCCGATAGAAAACGCAGTAATTGCGAGGTTCGAAGCAAAGCCAAAAGCCTTCCGCCCCACCCCATGACTCTATGACACAAGACCGTCTCTAAATAATTAGAGAAAGCAAAAACAGAAAATGAAGACAAAACACGGCCAAATCAACGTAGACTAAGATACAAAACATAACACCACAAGACAAGAAAAATGAAGTTAAAAAATTCTCAGAAGAAAAAAATGGATTGAATCACCAAAGTGATTACGCTAACTGAAGGCAAAGAACCCTTTGCAATATAGCCAGACGCATTAAAACAAACAAATAAACAACAGATTTCCAACCTAAAATTTTAAAAAAAAACCCGCAAATATGAACCAAGTAAACAAATTCAGCACGCGACACTAGACGAAGCAATGTGTTTGGGACCTTGTTTTTTGTTGTCTAGTGTAGAAACAGGTGTCATCACTAACCAAAAGGGACCCCCCAGGAGAGAAAAGTTGATACAAGAAAAGAATGCAATACCACCCAATGCTTTTCGACAAATTTGGTGAAAAAGGTGAAGATGATGTGGGAGGATAAAAAAGAGAAAAGTATAGAATAGAAGCGAACGGAGTCATAAAAGTCATGAGGCACCCCGGAAGAAACAATTGTCTGTGACCCGGAGGGGAAAAAGTGGATCATAAGAATGTGCGAAGAGAAGCGAAGTCTATGATTTTGAAGCCGGTAGATAAAAAAAAAGCAGGCGCAACACATAAGATTGCAAAGAAAACTCTCCGTCTAGTCGGAGCGCTTCCGCTTCTTCTTGCCCTCATCACCTCCAACAGCTGCCTGCATCATCTCAGGCGGCATCTGGAACAACACCTTCCCATACGCCGAAAAGTCACCCGTCGGCGCATGCGCCATACCCGCCAGCATCGGCTCGTACCCGTGGTTATCAATCAGGTCCATGACAATGGCGCCGGAACCATGTGTGCGCGCGTGTTGTGCCAGGTTGTCGGAGCGCGAGAACTTCTTGCCGCAGTCTGTGCACTCGAATGGCTTCTCCTGCGTGTGCAGAGAGCGGTAGTGGCGCTTCAGATGCTCTTGTCGACGAAAGCGGCGGTTGCAGAGGTCGCAGACGAAAGTTTTAGAGGGGTCTTCGGTGAGTGATTGCTTGCGGCCGCGGCGGGAGGCCGGCGCGGGGATGGGTGCGGCAGCAGCAGTAGTGCTTGCGGAAAAAGAAGCCTCGGGGACAGCAACTGGAGCCGAGGGAATGGAAGGAGTGGCGGAGGCAGTGGCAGGAGAAGTAGGAGAGATAACCTCAGTGGCAGCAGGGGAAGGAGCAGAAGTGGCAACAGGCTCGGGGGAAGTGCGAGCGCGCTTGGTGGCGGGCTCCTCAAGCTCATTGATCAGGTCAAAGGCAGACTCGGCAATCTGGAAATCAGGGGACTCGAAGAGGCCGAGAGAGACTACCGATGAACCAGTCGAGGCACGAGGGCGGGTAGTAGTGGTGGTAGTGGACATAGAGGGGAGAGAAGCGGGGAGATCAAAGTTGAAGTCGATATTCTCAAGTTCAAAGTTCATTCCGGGGACAGATGGGTTAAAGTCAAAGGCCTCGATCGAGGTCGAGTCCTCGGGCTCAGTCTTGAAGATGTCATCGTTGGTGGAGATGAGGTCACTGGCGGAGACGGTGAGATTCCGGGGGTCAAGGAACTCAGTGGTGTCGACGGGAGAAGGGGAAGGAGAAAGGGAAGGGCAAGAAGTGAAGGAAGGAGTTGATGATTGTTGTATGAAGCCTTTAGTGATGGTGTTAGTCGGTGGTCTAATGTGATGTACTTGGCTGTGCGTCTCTTACCAGATGGAGTGTGAGGAGGGGAAACACCAGAGACCCACTCGGTAGTGTCAATGCCCGAGAACATGGGGTTGGCGTTGAGCATATCGACGGCAGGAGAGTTGAGCGCAGAGCCAGAGAGTGTCAGAGTGTTGCAGAAGTCAGTGTCCAGCATCATGTTAGGCTTCATGGGACCCATAGACATGGCGGGAGCATTGCTGTACAGTGTAGGCGCTTGTGGAGAGCAGGCGGAGGTTGGTCTGGAGTAGAGAGGGGACATGGGAAGGCCGTGAAAGTTCATCTGCATCTGGGTCTTGGGGTCGAAGAAGAAGTAGCCCATCTGTGAACCCATGGTGGCGTCCATTGTGGAAGTCTGGAGGGTTTGAGGGTTAGTGACTGGAGAGCGGAAGAGGAAGTTGAGATGGTTGAGAAGACATACCTAATGCGTATGTGAAGAGAAATATTAAGATATACAAAGCGTGAGCTTCAAAGTTTTTTTTTTCAAGTCCTAGCTACTTTCTGAATGCAGTGGGCCGGAGCAAGATGACGAAAGAGAACCAAAAGGTGTCTAGTCGTAGCAATAGTCTGTATATTACGTGTGCAACCAGAGGGCGAGTGTAGATGTATAGAGAAGTCGTAAAACTAGCAACAAGTTCAAGGCACCGAAGCAGACCCAAGTTGCGTATATATAATCAAGCAGAAGATAAAAGAGAAATATAAAGATGCTGTAGTAGTATATGTGCGTTGGTAACGTTGGTGGTGGCTAAGAGAGTAGAGAGAAAGAAAGTTAATTCTTAGTCGAGAGACTGTATTGGATGTTTATAAAACGTCTTTATCTGAAAAGTTTGTGTATGTAAGAAGAAAGAAAGTATAAATGACGTTGTGTGTAATATAAAAGAAATGGTGTTGTTGATAATGATGATACTGATGAAACAGAGAGATCAAGAACATGACGGAGAGATGGGAGCTGTCTCGGTTTAATACAAATTTCCCGTCAAGAGCTTGAGCTTAGTATCGCAGCGATATGTTGTGCGGTCCCTGTTATCGGGATCTATTTTCTTGGGTAAACATTTAATTATTTTTTTATTTATTGCTTTGTTTTTTAACTGACATGCCGTAATCCTTGTCTGCTAAATCAACCTGACAATTAATAGCTTGGATTTGATTTATCGATTAAATCTATTATTCTTGAAAAAAAATAAGAATATATAAAATGTCAACAATAAAATAAGGATATTAATCGCTGCTTGAATACTTTGTGCAGATCCCTCAAGTTATTTACCAGAGAATCCAAACTCACCCGGAAATTCAACACAACGATAAATTATCCAGAATTAAATGTATTATTCACAGCATCCAGCCAAAGAATACTGTCAAACAATTAATTATATTGATTTAATCTATTTATCTCTCTCTCAATGTCATAAATAAATTCAACCACAATATGACAAACCCTTCATCCTATACAATATGTGTACAATATGATTTTTACAAGCTCCACTTCACAACGAGTATTAGCTTTAAAGCCAAAGGGCCCTCTAATACAACTACCGTATGCCCATCTAGCCAACGTGATCAAAGCCAAATTAAAAAGCTAAACTCAGAATCCTCCAACTATGTCCCCTTCACATGTCAAGTAAATACATCTATCAAACCAACCTCGCCACACCTTTTGGACCTCTCTCTCTTTCTCAATAGACACTTGGTCCTATTCATGTGCACCCAAAATTCATCACACATACGCGCACCTTGATCCGCCTCATCTCATTCTATCTCTCCAAATGTCTGTGACGTCCTTACCAGTCTAAGTTGTCGACCTATGGCTTCCACCTATCTTGTCTCGCCACCAGTTTCCCTTCGTGTATTGTCCTTCTCTTTCCCACACACTCTCTCCATCTCCCCATCTCTGTACCCTCATCAACCATCTAATCTCTCCTCATTACTATCCGTGATCCGTAACCCCGTCATTATCCATATTCCACTGCTCATCATAATTAGTAGATGTCTCTATTCAATCTTTCGCCCTTTGCGTCATCGGCCTTGTCCCAAACAATCCCGTATCCATCAATTTGTCAAGATAAACTATATATATACATATACCATCCAAGAACGAACGAATGAACCCATCTGTCTTGATGTCAAAACGTCTGTCCATTTTTTTTCTTCCAGGGTAAGGGTTGGGGTAACTTGGACCAGTATCAAAGCTAAACCCTGTCCTTAACATTAAAAACCATAAGTAACCCTCACTTCAGCCTGCCAACGATTGGCGAACAGTCAACCCAACCCTGGCCTGTTACTTGTGGCTCTGTCATCCGTACTAACAAAAATCAATCATGCCCATCCGTGAGAACCATAACAATCTGGTGATGAGCAGATATGAGTTTTCCAACGGCAACAGCTAAAGACAATGCATCTTTTTACTGTTTATCTGTTCTTCCAATCCCAATATACAGCTTCTGCTCAAAACTGTCTCATCTCTTCGCCCTATCAACCCATACAAAAAAGCTATCTATCCAGCGCTGCAACTTCCTCTCTACTAGATACTTCTCTCTACACCGCCGCTCCCACCACCTACCCATTCTCATCATTGATAGGCCCCTCACTAAAATGATAACCCACACATACAGTCCCCCCATCCATCCACCCATCAGCCATCTTCTTGTCCTCCCCCCTCTTCCTCACCCGTCTCCCTGTCTTTCCCTCTTCCCATTGGCAATGAAACATTTCACAAGATACAGCGAAGACTTATTTTACGGCAGCTTGTGAACAGCTTGTGCGATAGTGAGTGAGACATGACACGGTGGAAGGGCAAAGGTTCGTATAAAGATGGAAAAACACAGGCTATCAAGGTAAGGTTAGTGGTGGATTAAACAGAGATGTAACAGATGATGTGGAGGTGCTAAAAAAAGAGTGTGGTAAGATGAAATGATCGACAGTGTTCTTGGTTCCTGAATGATGATGCTTTTGGTAGACAATACGAGCCTACTGGTAACCCTGGTTTTATGTCTTCAACCCTACTATTGCCCGCTTTCAATATTCACATTCTCATTAATGTGATAATTATGTCGCGACACCAGAGCACAAACAATTTTACAATTAATATCATCCGTCAAGACTCGAGCAAAATCTGAGAAGCTTTCTCTTTACACAAAGCACTCAAACCCTCGCACATAAGATCATGCCATTATCCGCCCCAGGACCACAACATTACTGAAACTCATTTTTCTTCTCTCAAAAAGAAAACCTGTCGGATAAATTGTCTAAATATGCCTGAGTGATACATGGCTGGCCGATGTCGTTGTCCGTCCATCCATCTTCAAGGTCCGTGGACGATTGCCTAATGAATGGGAGGGAGGATAGCTGCATGATATATGGACTTGAAAAAAAGTAGACAAAGGCCGATATTATTCAGCCATTGACTTGGAAACGGTGTTGGTATGTAGTGCGTGATGGTTGGTAGATATGCAATGTGGGGTGCTTTGATATGCAACAGAGAGTTGGCGAGGCGGTATCAAGCTGGGTCAAACAGACAGTGTGCAAGCGAATAATGTTTTCCTTTGTTAGTGTTGATGGTGATGTGGGCTTGTGTTTACCTGCAGATATATTCAACCGAGATTCTGCAAAGTATCTTCTGGCAAACAGTCAGACAGGCAGTTCTTGCAAATCATGCTGAGGGTCCTGTTGGTCTTGCTTTTGCACCGCCTTGCTCTATAAATATCATGACATTCAAGATCCATTCATACATAACATCATCATGCATCAACATCAATTGCATCGAAACGTTACAGATAATTTACAGAAGAAAAAGAAAAAAAAACATATGAAAAGAGGTCGCCTGCTTTCTCGTAACGATACCTGCACGCAAACTGTCCCACCTAATTTTGCATTCAAAAATCAGCCCAAGTCTCGACTGCAAACCGGACACACCGATTTTCACCTCAGCCACATCACCATATAACATATATATGCGTCCATCAACACCACGAAAATGCGATGCGGAAAAAAAATCTTACTGATTACAGACCTCTCTCTTTCCTTCTTTCCCTTCCCGATTGCCATGACCTCATACTACCCATTTGTATCGGCATCTGCCCACAATGTCTTGCAAAAAAGGCATGCATAGTAACAATAACACACTTGAATCAACGGCTTGGCCCCCATCAAATTGCGCTAAACGGTGCACGCTCGTCTCTCCAAGGGTTAAATGGTCACATACCATACTACCATCTTCAAACCCACAAGAAAAATACAAGCAGATGGTGTTGTTGTATAGATACTTACAAATTCAACGCCACAGGAAATAGTCGGGACAATGATTTACTGACAGACTTGGTTACCACTCCGCTACGATTCTCTCTACTTAAAACCCCACCAACTTGTGTCTCTCTCATATACACTCAACCATTCAGCCTCACTTTCCCAGCCTCTTTCTCTTCGAGATACCCTCACAAAACAGCGACCAAAAAAAACTACCGGTGAACCTATATACCTACGTAGATAAATTATCCACCACCTCAACCCTAGCCCCCACCCACAGACCATTAATGCAGGAATGGCACCCGGAGCTGCATCTCAATGTATCCATCAATGGGGGTCTCTCACCTCCCTCTCAAGGCCCCTCCGTGCAGGATAAAATCGCGGTCTGGCCGCCCCTCGGATCCATGTGCGTGAGGGAATTCAGAAGGTGTCCATTCTTGGGAGTCAGATGGGTAAGCTTAAATGGCGGGGCAGGCCCAGGATGGAACGGGCCTGAGTAGTTTTTTTTTTTTGATGTAAATGGCATGTAAAGAAATGTAGAGGACGTAAATACGTATGTGAGTAGGTAAGTGGGATAGAGGCTTATACGTGGAGAAAGACAAGAAAATGAGAGGGCTTTGATGTAGGATGGTTGGTGCAAGGTTGCTGTGTGATGGATGGAGTTTGTGATGATATTACCGAATGCACTACTGACTGTCAGTGCTATCAAGGCGTTGAGTCATTATGAAAGCCCGTCTGTTTAGGGTTTGGTAGGGTCTGCAATACATGACCCCACATGTGACTTGATGTGCCCTCCCAATTCAGTTCTTCGCACATTGCAATCCACATCATCCACATCATAATTCCATCCTCCAACCCTTTTACCTCCTTGTGCCAGTGGAGCACATATGTACATAAGTTTTTGAGGGATTCTAACAAAAAATTTAGATGCCCAAGGTCAATGGGAGGGGCTGCAGCCCTCTTGGGTTTTGAGTGAGCTTTAAAGAAGGAAATGAAATCACATGCATCATTCAGCAGCCATGGTGACTTTAATATATATCAATCAACTGTGACAACCTCCGTTCAAACCTTCGATCACACTTAACCCCAACCCTGAGATGAGCTGGTCAAACCCAGCATCAGCTACTAATATTTCAATCTCTTGGTTTTCTTACAATGTCACCCATACTGGCTGCACACCTGGATATATTTAACTCGCCTACCCAGCTCAATTTCATTTTCTCATTTCCTCCTCTCTCTTGCCGCATAGTGGCCCAATGGGAGTCGCAAGTAGATGTCCCGAAGATTCAACCACTACTGATAGGTCACATTTTCGACTTCGGTAGATGACTTCTTGCTGCTGCAGCCGGATGCTCTTGGAAAGTTATGGGTGGTGTAATGTATGCCATATAGGTAGTAATAATGACGGGCGCTGCAAGCTGGATATGGATTTTTTTTCTGTCTCGCCTTTTTTTTTAAATGTAACCGCCTACTTTTGGAAGAAGTGGGACTTGGTTGGTGGAGAGTTTGCGAAGGATGGAGATGGAAGAGCAAATGGAGCTTGAGGATGTTTTGAGAATATAACCAAATGGTAATGAATCATGGTTGGTAGGCGTGATATTGAAAAAAAAGTATTGAAATTCACGAGTTTATGACATCATTGACCAGTCATAGACGCTGGATACCTAGCTTGTCAATCTCAACCGCCGACTACACATCCCGAACCCCGCACAAACCAGCCTATCCGCGGCCTCGAGAAACTACAAACACTTCTTATCACATCCTAAGATTCCCCGTAAAACATAACAACAACATCATCATGCATGGCATCTCGTCTCTCACATTCTATCTTTGCATGGCATCTGTATTTCCTTGGTTCTCGTAGTCTTCGCTAACACATGACATGTCACCATCTATACACGCCCGCTAAGTCAAATCCATCTCTTATAACACAAGATGTATACATATGTATATTTCCTACCCCCAAAAAAATCAGCCAACCATTTTTCCTGTTGTGATTCGGCGGTAACATCTAGAATGTAATAACTTCCCAATTTCGACAATTTCCTAATTGGGCTACAACATCATGTTCATCTGTGTATGTCAACTTGTAGTAAATAGAATATCACGACACTATTTACTTGAATTGGCAGTGTTCGCTTATTCATATCTATCTTAGATGTATATAGTGAGATCATCCGAAACGACATACATACATACATTAGTTTAGGCTCTCTCTACTGCGCGCTGCTGCATAATGCAGTATTCTCCTTCTGTATGTCTTTCGCTACACCGGAGCACATTAAACATGACCACGATGTCTGTGGCTATTTATTTGAATTTATTTTTATTTTTCCCTTTTCCCCCCTGATCGTCAGGACCCTCAAGCTCCGGATGGGGACAAGACCCTTTCCGTTCCAATATTTCCTTTTGTTCCCCACCCGGTCCCCATCATCCGCCCGTCTCAAGATCCAATAATTAACACAGGCGAAACCCCCCGCCATGGAACTCTATGCTTCCCGAGATACCCTTTCCTATTATGCAGAACTTTTACTGTACTGTACTATACCCCCAAGAAGCAAAAACCAAACCCTTTTGGCTTCAAGATTTCAATTAGAGGCGTGATATATACAACTATGTACATAGTTTAGTTTTCTGGTCTAAATGACAATTATTGACATCTATGTTTACTATCGACAGCCTTAAATGCAAAGTAACACATTCTTTATTCGGCTTCAGCTTTCGAATATGGCAATTCTGGCGTTTCCCGGTGCCCTTGTCCCTGCTGAGAGGTTACATGGGAAATATATAGGCACTGGATCTTATCAAGTTGCCCCTTCTAAAGATATATCTCTACCTCTATAAATATTACCCATATATACCACGGGTCCGACGATGCACAGACACAGTGATCACCTTGAACAATTGGACATGAGTCCCGGAGATAATATTATAACAAAGCCCTAAACACATATAGCCATATAAACCCCTCCCAACTCGGACCGCCACCGCCCGATCGATCACCTCATGCCATTCGGAACGGAGCGCCATATCGGGAACATACATATATATTTGCTATTATCCGTATCAGATACCAATAGTCCCATCGCCATCCGTCCATTAACATGTCGCTTTTTTTCTTCTTCTTCTTTTCCGCAGATCCGCATGACCGCCGGGGTCCTTTGGCAGGTCGACTGTTACATCGTCAAAAACAATTTATAGTCCCCTTGTTCGACACCGCCATATACAACTCGAACAACACCATACAATGGATGGGTCTGCCACCAAACCAACCCGTTAAACATGGAGTGGCGGGGCAAGGCTGTCGATAGTCGGGAGGAGCTCCCGTGGCTCTTTGTGACTGACATGCTGCTAATGACTGCTGAATGTGGATAAAAAGAAGACACAGAGATAGACAAGATATTCTGTTATCTGCCAGGGTGGTAAGGTATTGACGATATCCTTCACCGCCTGGCTATGCTTTCTTTTGCGCCATATGGGAATGGCCAAAGAATCCCCGTCTGGCCCATTGAAACCCACACCTTGCCCCCTTTGCAAAAAAAAAAATGGCGGTGATGCAAGCAAACTAACTAGAGGATCCTTTGGCTCAGTACCATCATTCCAAAAAAAAATTAGATGGCAAATTCATGGGTTTTCCCAGCCGTGTCTTTTCTGTGCGTAACGAGAGCATCTTAATATGTAGGGTGAACCACCAGATACACATTCACTATTATAGATACGTTGGTGCCGACGCTTAACACCGCAATAACCCTCTCGTAGAAGCACATTTCCAGCCCAACTAACCATCGCCGCAAAATATTCTGCAAAACATTACCATTCATCACTTTTCCATTATCTATAACTTGCTTGATCAAGCATGGGACGTGGGGAAGAACCGGGCGATCCTGCCGTTTTTAAAGTTGTCTACCCGCTAGGAACGGGGGAGGGAAGATGACTTGGTCCTTTGGATGGTCTTAACATCATAGTTGCTTGCAGGAAGCCAGGACTAGCTAATCTAACTATGCATACATATTTTCAATAAGGTTTGCCAGGAGGAGAAGAAGGGGAGATACATACATCAATGGTGTGTTGTCGAGATGTTGTGCTTGACAGCGCGGGATACGTGGTTTGTCCTTGTAGTCAACGCACCTTTCCGCTGTCGGGCGGGGCTCCCCTCCCTCTCCTTCATATTTTTTTCTCCCTGTGTTATTTGTCTTCTTTGTGGGGTTTCCTGCTCGAAGTTGAGTTTCAAGATCACAAAGCTGTGCAGAATCATTGACGTGGACAGCAGCAGGCCGTAACAGTGGTCGCATTATCCGCATATATGTACGCATTCCTGTCGCTTCCAGCTTAACATCAGACAAATGACATTCTTGGTTCCTTAGTTTTCTTGGGCATCCAGAAATTCAAATCAATATATATTTACCAGGTTCTTCTCTAGTGCTTGTAAATCGTCACATGTAAAATGAAAAATAGTTTTATTCTCACCTCCAACATAACGGCCTAAACTAAGCCTTCGGTTGAAGGTCGTTGTGACGCTGTCATGTATCGGGTGCGTTGTGAGATGCATCCGATGCATGAGATGAGCTTTGGTTTGGCGTCGGTTATGTCTGCCCTATCGAACAATAGTGTGGGTTAGGGGAGTTGCAGCCTGATGGTCATCGGCCAAATTTAGCATTATTTGACTCGGAATATTAAATTACAAAGATCTATGGAGGTTTTTTCTAACCCTAGTCATTTGTAGGGTTATAAATTGAACACTTCCTTCCGCGGCCTTAGACCATTTTTGTAACTACTTTTTTTTTAGTAGTTTTAGGTATGCACATATTAGTTAAATCATAACCATCATATTCTGTGACTACATTAGCTTATATACATCTAAAACCATCCGCAACACCTCATCATAATGATAATCATGATACTGATCTAGAATTTTTTGCCAGCTAGACGAGACTATTCCACTATTTAACCCCAAATTGGAAGATTTTGCACCATACCAAGAATTATTGTGAAAAAGTCTGCTACTGCCAACTCATCATCTGCCCATATCTAATGCATGACAGAAACAGCTCATTGGTTTGTCTGTCTGTCGCCAGTTGTAAAAAATAAGAAAAAAAATCTCATATATTTCGTCCATGCGTCCGCTCAACATACAGGAATCGGAAGCATGATGCTCATCTGGGATTATCATTGAAACCAAGACTGTCCAGGCTGATGAGCTATGTCGGCTCATGCCAATATATTTGCAATGATGCTACACTTTTTACCCTGGTAGAAGCCACCTGCGCTTCCAATACCCTAAATTGTCAGCTCGTGGCGGACACGACCTTGGGTTTCCAGAGTATCATCTGAATGACATCACCGTACGACTTGTTTTCTTTTCTTTTTCTTTATACTATCAAAACGAGAAAACTTATTGCCCTAACCCAACTGCATACATATGCACCCTTCACACCACCCACCACCACGACACCGGCCCGCCACCCGGCAGCAGCAGCAGCAGCATCGACCAAATGGGAACATATGTACATTCCATCCAAACATGTATATATGAGCCCAATGTCTCCAATGGGGCCCCGCTTCTGTCAGACATTTGAGACATGCTGATGAGCCTCGCTGTCTATACATCGACACATCTACCGAGACAACCCATACGCTTGCTGGCAATATGCATCCCATATGCATCCATCCGAGCAATTGACTAGACGAACTGCCAAGCGACCAAGGTGATCATTCTGTAAGCAAGCAAGCAAGCAAGCAAGCCATGGGCTGGGTGCGCCGTCAGTCCATCCCGCTACCCACACTATAGACAGATACATGAGAACAATACATGCAGATGGGTACATATATACATTTCGAGACTTTTTCAGGAAGTATACTCGTTTAGGAAATTATAGAGTTAAGGTACACACACACACACACACACACACACACACACACACACACGAACAAAACATACCCACGTAGTCTTTTTTTTCACGGCATGACCTTCCCCACTGATCCGCTTCTTGCATCTGTACCAATACCTTCGAAAAATCATCCCGCAAGCCTCATTCACCTTACCCCGGCATTTTTGCCGCCAAACATCACATATATACATAGTAAAAGTTTACCAGCCTCACGCAATAACCGCCATCTACAAACACTGCTCACCGCTCTGTATCCAAGCTGCACAACTCGTGATTCCCGGGTGGACCTTGTGCAGATAGTCGAGGTGCAACCTAGGGCGCATCATTGTTTGAATAAAGTAGTCATAAGCAGGAATTCTACCAGGGCCCGACCTGACCTGAAAAAAAAGGCTTTCAGAAAAGGGTTAGGACGTGTGTGATGGGTTGGGTTGAGGATTCGGGTTGCGGATATGACGAGGAAAGGAAGTGGGGACGGAACATATAGAGGGAGAGCTTATATGAGGAATGTGTTAAGCATTGACATGGTGTCTACGATCTGGATGGGTTCTAGCCCTGGGCTAGATGAGGTTTATCTATATATTATGCGTAGAGTAGCAGTACATTGAGGTTCTCTGGATCCCAAGTGTAGATTACCTCTTTTGGTCTATATTGTTACTCTGAATTTTTAGAGGCAAGAAAGACGAGGTAAATTATGCTTGAGAATGATGGAATCGAAGGAATCTGTGTGGCTGCCCAAATATTATGTTACGTATAAAATATTCAATTCTATCTATCTGTATGTACCTTGCCCATTTCTCACAAGTCTTTGCGTCAGCAATGAGCAACACCCCTCGTTGCCTCAAAAAAGAACAAGATATAATAGAAAGCGAACCCTTGATCAAATTTGATATCGCAGATCAGGAAGACGAGCCATCTTTTCAGCTTCCCCTCGGTCACGGCCGTATAGACGGCCTTCTTCTCGTCTTCCTGGCGGATAGATGGGTGGACAAGAAAGCCCTCTTCCTCTGTCTTGTTTTATCATGACCCTGCAAATAAATATATAATCCAGCTGCAGGAAACTCGATTTGCGGATGGACTAGCCTTCGGGGAACGAAGAGTGTTTCACCCGCAATCCTCACGACGCCAAAGACATCAGCTGTCTTTCCATCTTGAGCATCTAGCTCCGATCCCATCAGATCTTCCTCATATTCGCAAGTGTGGTGGCGAAGAAGCCTCCACGGTCGAGTTTTCCAATGGAGAGATATACCTATAATGCGTGAGATAACCAATGACACCACTCCAATGATATCATCACCAAGCCACCGTGTTTCATGATGCCAAACAACTGAATCCGCCATCATACTTACACTTTACACACATAAACAAATATATCAACATCTCCCTTGGAAACATAGCCTTTCACAAGATTTATTTCCTCAAAAAAAAACTCGACCCTAATAAAACAATTAACAAGGGTTTTAAGACCCATAGTCTGAGCCGGCCAATAACTCTTAAATGTTCCAGTTGTGGCGTCTTCATTTGATTTTCTCTGCCCGGCTACTGGAAAATCCCATCAGAATGTCGGGTGTAGTCACTGTTCTTAGCCTCCGGACCCTTATTCGAGTAATAAAACAAACCAATCAGCGCAATCAACGTATCACTACAAACCAGGCCAAAATTCGCATTCCCATCACATCTCTCTTCCGTGCACCACCCTTTGATCATCTCTATCAACTCCATCCCATCCATCTGGCACAGTCTGATGCAAAACCCTAGCTCTACACATGATACTCTTTTTGAATTATCCACACAGCTTTTGGCCCGACCGTCAGATAAATATAATATTCTTTGTCATATTAAGGTTTCTAAGTCCATAGCCATCCTTGGTCTATTGTCATCATTGTATTCTTTCAAGGCGTATATACATAGATATAGATAGTGATGTTGTTCGTGATCTTTCCCAGCTATCCAGCTCCTTGGTAAGATGTGAATACTCATCATCCTCATGATTTTCCTGCGTGTGGCACCGGCGCAGGAAGACGGCAGGAAGAAGGAAGGAAATTGTGTATCAATGATTCCCGGATGGAATAGATGAGAACGGGGAAAACGTTTGACTGGCTGAGGCGGTGCTCTCTTCCTGAACGGACGGGGGAGTCGGATGGGTTGTGCTAGTGATAGAGGTGGAGGCGGGGGGGTTATTTTGTTGGGCGGTTAGATGGGTTGGTTGGAGTGGGGAGTGGATGGACAATGTGAAGATGTGAAGTTGATATGTTGTATTATCGAGGTTGAGATGGCTTGATTGGGGATATTTACAGATTGGGTTTAGTCCTCCGTGGCCCGGCGCCGGGGCTAACAAAATGTCATGGATTTGGAAAATAATGGCGATGATCTTTTGTTCTTTCTTCTCATGTCATCATTTGGTTGTGGATTTTTGTCACAATGGGTTGTGTGACTGCATGTATATTATTGGCCAATCAGAAGTCCGGGAAGGCCAATCCGGCCAAATATGGGCGCCTCTATCGGCCAATCATTGCATCGTGACTGCTACATGGTATGTAAAATTGGCCATTAACATGAAAAGTAAAGCGGCCAAGGACCACAAAAGGGAAAAAAATATATGATAGACTACAACCGCTCTTGTTCACTTTTGTAATCTCCAAACAAGTCCCCATGAATGGTGGTGAAGAACAAAAAGGTTGGCTACACCCACCATCTCACATATCCCATTGCCACCCACCATCACCACGACATGACTAGTCAACCACTAATACAGATAATAACAGAATAGTTATTTGTTATAAATTGTATAGATGCTGGTGTATGGGCCTGGCGGTTACCGTTTAACGCATATCATGCAGGTACTCGTGATCAGGTGATACCGACCATTGGCGGAAACCAACCAGTGGAATCATTTGAAGCGCTTCCAGGGTTTGATACAACCCACCATTACCATCTGGAGTAGTGCATTCATCATTGCGGATGTCCTTCCCCGTCGAGAGGGAAAAAAAAGAATAGATGTGATATTGGTATGTAGATAGAAATGTAGTATACATCAGCGCTAGTAAATAAGATGTGCTGCCTGTCCCGTCACACTTACATTGTCCCGCACTTATTGTCAATATATTTCCGAAATAATATTTGGGTACAGTCTATTTCTTGACATGAACTGAAACCCTTACTCACCTACTCGTCCACTCAGGTTTCGACATCATAGACAACCTTTTTTTTTTTTTCATCAGACCACTGACAAGAAGCCTAGTCTTATCCATTCTGTCATTTCTTCATGCACTGCGGGCAACAATGAGCCTTTACACACACACATCTAAGCAAACAATAATAAAGCACCAAACGGAAATAGCTTGTCCCTTACCCAACCTGCTGCTGACAGGTGCAAGCACCAGGTAACTTAGTTTTGTGTTCGCTTCGATAAGTTCGAGGCGGGGGGTTACAAATTGTAAGAATGCTGGACCATGTGAGTTTTTGTTACGCATATTGATTTGCTTCTTGCTAATCTTCTAGAGTCTCAGGTCGAAACTGGCAATACAGACGTCTTGAGAGTCTGGTGTATAATTTGCCACGTTCAAATGAGGACCCTGATGAGTGTCTCGGATTGTTTCTTCCAGTCAGGGCAGTGAAGAATCAACAAAGCTTCTATTCCGACTCTAGAAGCCACAAGGAATTTTTTGTCTCTTTTTAGTGGCTTTTTATAGAGACCTAGGTTTCTAGCGATGTTCTAAATCTCCGCGCTAGTGGAACGACGACTTCGACTTTACTAACCTTTTTGATGAGCTTACTTTCAGCTGGCTTCATAGTGCTAAGAATCCTTTTGATTAGCCCATCATTTGAACCCACGAGGCTCTCGGTGGCCCGAGAATGCTCTATGATGAACGGCATGTAGAAACAAAAGTGTATGTCGACCAATGAACATCCATCAACATTTCGGTACTTGGAAAAGTTTAGCCCGGGTCTTTTGAGTCAAATTGTGATGCTATTTCCGATGGATGGTGTATAGTCCCCCTCACTAGTGAGGACGATGGGACAATAATCGATTTGGAGGAGATGAGTCTTACACACGCATGGGCTTATTTAGTGATGCACCAAAGATTTGTCGGTGAAGCCAGAATAAAAAAGCAACCCAGCCATCAATAGACATCAATAAACGACGGGTATATCTACCTGTCAACCCGCTTACCTATCTGCAAGGGCCTCCTCCCCCACTGTCAAAAGGGCCAGGATGCTGCAGCAGGAACGGCGGCGGCCCCAGATGTCGAGGGTATTCCTATGGATATTGTGGTCTATCGATTGTCCATGATGGTGGCAGACCCATATGCCTAAAAAGGCACTCGGTCCCACTCTGGGTGGGAGGGAACAGCTGGATGGGGAATTCCTGGCGGACGTCTGTGATTTTGATGTTCGGTGGGTGCATTAGAACTGTAACGATGATGTGCACATGGCTGATTATATTTGTATATTGTATGTTGTCTATGGACCACGATAGTATCGGCGACGCCATATCTTCGATAGTCGAGAGAATCTTGGATATATATAAACTGTTAGTATGTGATTGTCTTGGTCACAGTTCCTCACTTCACCGTGACCTCAGTAAGGATTATAATGTTTATGTTCACATATACTGCATGATGCAGGCCGGGTCGTCTTGTCTATGCCTGCCGCGCTTAGTTAGCCTTATGCTGTCCCTCGCAGGAGACTATCAAGTGAATTTCGTGACTCTAGATAGAGACAAACAAATGTCTATCCAAACTGACCGCCTTTGGGCATGTATGTGCCATAATAATTCACCGCTTGATCTTATTAAAGGCATGATGCAATGACATCAAAAGTATGGTAGTATCCATCCTAGTCTGTCGGCTACGGTAACGTATTTCCCCCCACAACCTGGCCCATATCGGATGGCTTTCCAAAAACTCCACGTTCCGAATGAGGACATCGCAAAACACAAGCTGCACAGCAACATCACGTGTACATCTACAGGTTCGTAATAATCTATTAAAAAAGAAAAGAAAAATAAATAAATCGCCTGACAAAAAACTACAATAAGCGGTGAAGCTACTTACCTCTATTACCATTGTCATATATATACCACCATCCGACTGCAAGACCCACTTTTGTACACTCACATCAGATGGTCGGGAAATCCGAATGGGGCTTGCCATGACCCTACATGTCTTGTCTTTCTTAGCCAAAGACTCCATTTTCATTGGAGTAACATATGTAATACAGCGTTGCATGGCCCAGGAAAAGAAAGAAAAAAAGCACCACCAAGAATAAGAGATGTATACATACATAGAAGAACAAGTCGGTCAGTATCTCTGGTATGTATGTATGTACCTTTGTTAGTACAGTTACACATTACAGTTACAGCGCAGTAAGAGTGGGGGGAGAAGAAATGCGGCGGAAGCATTATCGAAGAATCCAGACATGTTCAGCGTCGTCGGAAGCAGGCTTCCGGTTGATGAAACAGGAGATTCATAAGATCTATTATGGGCAACATTGCGGGGCAAGGGAAGGGGAGCATAAAAAAACAAGAAAAGAAGGACCCAAGAAAGGGAACGAAAGCATGAACAGAACGACATATAACGATGGTCAAAAAGGCTCTGCCATGCACTTTGTATATGCACGTTATGATCGCCCATAATACAAGTCGTACGATGTTAATGTCTCTTTTTTTGTTTTTGTATTTTTTATAACATATGGATATGGATAACCGTTTCCTTTTTCTTTTTCTCTTTTTTTTTTTGTTCTGACGATTGTCACTTGGATCATCGCGAATTCCCACTTTCAAATAACCTCAATTTTGTCCAAGCCCCGGCATATATTTCCCCAAACAGTAAAAAGGACTGAAGAAAACTTTCAGATATCTATATTTCAAATGGCGTGCATGAACATCTTCAGACACTAGACATCAACCACCCACGCTGTCTTTGGTCCTCCCAGGCCAATCAACCACTGGATGGCACCTCCGACTATTGTCTTTGTGGAAGGGATTATCCCGACCATGTGATTCGCCGGCTTCTGGTAAAACAAAAATCATTTATGTTTCGACTGGTTACACTGTATATGAAAACGCAATGCTCAGTAGGCAAACAACATTTAATTCCCGGAGGGAACATCGTGAGGGTTGCCAATCTGTGCGACCCTGATGGCAGATTTATATTACATACATGTGTATACTATATGCACATTGTAGACAAGATAAAAAAACAAAAAGTCTCCGCCTTAGCCTCGGTGCCACCGATCTCTGTTGTCCTGCTATTGTCTTTCTCAAGTTGGTCTCCAGGAAACAGTTGGTCACGAGCACCAAGACATGAACGTTGCCTGTGGTTGCACCGCTGGTCATCTCAATACATTGTGCAACAGGACGGAAGAATATGGAAGCTGTCTGCATATGCCATAGAAGCAATATTGTTCTGCTGTGCAAGGACGGGGCGAGGTACATGCATGGTGACCGTGCTGTCTGAGTGCTTGTTTGTAGATTGATCGATTGGTTAATAGATTGGGGGGTTGTCCATGGAGCCCGGTGATGCAGGTATTTTAGATAGTGCATCGATTATATAAAGCGAAAAAGACTACGGGTCTCGGGGCTTCCTCTAACGGTGTCCGTGTCGGCGTCATTGTGTAGATACATATACATTGTTACTGGTGAATTGAATATATTTCTCGTAATATGTTTTCTAGGGACTGTTGTCTTCTCATTGGAATCGTAATATCTACGTATGGGTATGACTAACAATTACCCCTTCTCGACATTCTGAGACATTCATTGTTTTGCCTCTTATAGAGAGATATACCGAGACAGCCACCATTTCTGGTTTGCCATTCCACATCTTTCCCAATCCTGCCATGCATTTGACACCTTGCGTGCCAAAAAATGTTCTTTCGGCGTTTCCAACTATTGTTTCCTCCTACGCTGCGGACCATAATAGTGGGGTTCTGAATCTCGGTAGACGAGACTTGGCGCACGCAAAGGCATCGACTAGAGATATTGGCAGTGGGGCCTTTGCTTGACTAGAGTTTTTTTTAGAAGATGGATTGGATCTAAACTCCAAAGATGGTTACGAGTCCAGCCACCGGCTTTTTATTGTATATACACATGTTATCGTGAATGTAAATCTTTAATAAACTATGGTTAATGTAGCATTTGTCATTTGTTTAGCAATATTGATGCCAAACGAGAAACTTGGATACTTTAAGAACCAAAGTTACGGGCCAAATTTGCTTGCTTTGCCCCCATGCATTAGTGGCATTCAATTTCCCATAAAACATGAATGAACCAACCATGATCACAGACTCGACTCCCTCCAATTAACCCTTGGCCATCTCGTCCGACTACTGATACATCATCATTTACATACATCTTTGAAAACATAATGTGTCTGTCTGAAGCCTTGATAAACACTAGACATTTTCTCTAGTATCAAAGTCACATCCTCATAGCCAAAGACGGTCCGATAACGAACTCCATTTGTGACCGTATGAAAATTATTATCCCAGTCCAGGCACCGGCGGTGATTACCGCACTGAGAATTCGGAATGTGACGGCAATTTCGTGGCTTGACAAGCTGAATGTATGCGCGGCGGGGGAATATATACGGCTCCGGTGCTTCCCTCAAAAATCGAACCACGGCAGATAAGGATGTGGCTACTCGGTTGGAGATTCATACAGGTGTACATTTTTGTACATGTATATCCGGATTTTGTTCCCCGAGATGGAAATGCGACGGTGCGTACAAGTTCTTGTATAGTGTCGTCTGACAAAAAAAGGTACTACGACGGGCTCTATTTGGTTTTTATTTATTTATTTTTTTTCTTCTTGTTCTTGGTTCTTTCCTCATGTGACTGTGACGTTATGTGTCTGGGGAAGGACGTTTCGTTTGTATGGTGACTGGTGACGGGATTTATGTGTTTGCTTCCTTCAGTTGTCCATACATTTATTGGAATGGGCTAGATCTGCAGACGGATGTGAAGGACCGGACCGGAATTTGTCTCTCGAATCGGGTTACAACATCTTTTTTTCTCACGGCTGATGTTACCTTAGATTGCTAAATATGCCAAAATGAGAATCTAGTACATAAAAGTGTCAACACCCCAGTTGTTTCGTTTCTCCAGATATTCTCAGTATATCATGAAACAATAGCGCACGAGCTCGCATCATTTTGTGTATAAATATAATTATCTTCATAAACACCAGTGCCCGTCATCCAATATCAAACTTTATGAATCTGAACACTCTTTTTTCTTTCTTGCACATTTTCCTTTGAGCCATCCTGCGTTGCGTCCCGTAATGCCAAACCCCTAGCCTATATCAACCCATCAGCAAAGTACCGGCCACCCCAACCTCAAGAAGCGAGGACCATCCGGACCAGAATCCAAGTTCCTACCTGACTAGGAAGCACATTCCGGAGTCAGGGGAAGCAATGCTTGCTCAAGTTGATCCTTATCTGCTATTGTGAGCCTTGTTTTAATAGTTTGTGTGCCCAAAAGAAGTAATGGAGAGTTTGTGTATGTGAAATCATTGTGTAATCCCAAGACGACATTGTTAATCCTATTGTGGGTTTGTCAATGCTTTCCCCAAAGGGCTAACCGGCATTTATTAATTTTTCTTAAATTTATCGTGGCTCAACTAGGAAATAACCTGAATCAAATGAAGAGTAGTTGTTTGCGGGCTTTTGATCGACGGGTCCAAGATGATGGCTTTGGGCTGGGTTGGGTCTGTGCTATCGAATAACTCTTGTCGTTGACTGTGATTTTGACAAATAGTTTTGGGTTAAAGCCATCATGATATATTAGGGTTTGTTAATGTGTGTAAGCTCGCACGGTAATAAAGAAAAGGGCATGATGATGGCTTGTCAGGCTTAATTGTCATCTGAACCCAAACCATGTCGATGTGAGAACAGAGATTGTCTAGGGACACTGTCCCGGACATGTTTTCATGCAGCAGGTAATGGTTGCCGTACCAAAAAACAGACACCGCTTGGTCTTGTAAATGATCTGCTCATTGTGACGAGTTCCATTGCTTCAACTATCAATGCCCATATCGCACACATCATCATGCGTGTGCTTGTGTCTATACAAAGTCTATAATATAGCCCACCAAAGCATTTGTCCACATGTGTGTGTATGTTCTCATTGTGTTATTGTTGGACAATAATTCGCTCATTGCCGGACATACAATCAAGGTCACCGTCTCACATTTTGTTGGCGATGTCCTTTTTTTCCCGTTCCAGAAAGTACTTTGTGTGTGACGATGGTTACTTCCAAATTACGCAGTTACTCGCTTAATCTTGTGAATTTGATCACGGGATCTGGGCTGTAAATCTAACTATGAACCTGCTTAAAGGTGGATCACAAATATCACCAAAATTCAAGCCTTCTCAAATATGGTTAATCAACTGTCCATCACTATTTCAGCCACCAAAATGCATCACCGTCATCATAATTATATAGCATCACCACGATAAATTTAACATCTGCACCCCTACAAGCCGATGTCGCCATCACATTGTCAACTTTCAACAATAGCACTGGCCCCGCAGGATTGCCCTTTTTATCAACATGCCAACACATTCCATCCGACATCCCATCCGCTTACCTCATCGCCCCACCAATCTCCCCCAACCCACGAACCGCATCTCATCCCACTGCACCTGGAAATCCATAGTCTACACATCTTGCAACTACATCCCTCATCCTCCCCATTCTACCCGAACCTCCGCATCCGCAACTGCACCGCGACCGCATTGTCCACCCCCCCTAAACAAAACAAAAAAAAACCCTCCGTCCTCCGTCCCACGCGGTCAAAGCCCATTCTCCATCCATTGATCCATTCTCACCTGCTTGCTACCCGCGGCGTGGACTTTCTCATCCAAGTATGGTTGGACTTCTGTCCTGTCCATCTCTCTGCACTCCCTCATTCCCTTGACAAGAAACTAAAGGAATGCATCATGCACAGCCAGGTCTCCATTTTCCCTGTTCCTGTACCCAATCATCCATCATCCGCCCATTGCCTTGTTGACTTTGCCTATATAACCCATCTAAACTAGCCATTTTCACTATTGTTGCCTTCCTAATAGACACAAAGCCTCGGCTTGTATTGAAATATATACTCCAGTAAATAAAAAAATAGGTTCTCAACACGCCAACAATGGATGATCTGCTGTGTTGTTCATACCTCGCTTGTTCATTTTTGCGTCCGTACTGCATAACGGAACTGCATGTCGTCTTCCGGCTAGATATGTTACTCGCCAGCCTGTCGCCAGCTCTGGGAAGGAATATGAAGGTTTTCAGTTGGCTATTGGCGGGGGGTTGATCTGCTAACATAAGTGCCGTGAGTTGGCGGGGGGTTGGGAATATGGCGGGCTGTATGCGGTGGGTGCTTGTCACGGGAGTGGGCAATGCTTTTTTTGGCTATTGTATAACGTATGATGGGTGCCGGGAGTCGGGATATAGGGTTGTGAGAGGGCAGAGGATTAGTACGAAATGAGGAGAGAGGATGCTGTGATGTGATCAGACTGGTCGAGCGTAGCCGCCCAAGATACCGATTGACAAATATTGGTTCTCAGTCTAGATACTCTCCTTGTGGGATCCAGGGAGACCAGGAAGACAATGCCACCGGCGAGATAATATGCTTTTAAGTCTACATGCAACCACATCAAGCCCTTAAGCTCCCGGGAACCGCCTGAATCCAAAGTACCTGGCATGTCAATAATAACACTGACACATCTTCCATGTAATTAGTTGATATCATGTACATAAATATCTATTGATAATCTGGAGATGAGATCTGGGAATGTCATAGGCTAGATGAACTAGGCTCTTGAAAGACGGTGTAGGGTAAACAAAAATAAAAGTTTCATATGTCTCACCACGATTTGCCAAGGGGAGCATTGATGTGCCGGGCAAGTCTTCCAGTAGTCATGGTATAACTTGTGTCTGCTCGTCATTGTCACCGTTATCGGACACTTTGGGTCGATGACATCGTCATTTTGAAGGGGTGACCATGCCTTGAAAATGGCCGTTATTTTTTTTTATCTTGGTTCATATAAACCCCGTCAAGACCTTGTCCAAGGCTGGACTTGCATAGGGTTACAACAGGTACAGAGAGACAAGCCTACACTTTGACCCGTAACACATTTTGCTCGCCGGCCGGGCCAAAGTACGACAAGTCGATAGGTACATACATCATAGGGCGGCTTAGCGAAGAGTTGCAGTGCATTATATGCGCTGCATTATAGCAATCGTATTCTCCCATCTCCATATAGACATACTCAACCTATATACATAAAAAAAACATGCCTGTGAGTAGTAACCATAGCATCGACATACCCTATTTGTCCGTTGAGTCAAATACCATCTTCAATTCTCTCGTCATCATCGACTTATTCTGCAACCTAGTGGATCCCACCAGTGATGAAATAACAATTAATCAACCAGTCAACCATACTTGTTCCTGTTCTGGCATGTATTTAGCGGGGTCTTTTATCAAATATATGTGTTTTGTCAAATGTATATATGCGTTGGCCATATACGTTGGAGCTGCATGAGATGTTGCTTTGGGAAGTCCCTACGTAGAGATGCAGAAGAGGATGCGTGGGGTGCTGTGCTACATGAAAGTGGCGGTCAGTTTGTCAGTCGGAAGAGGCTATCCTAAATTATCCTTAGATTTTCCTCTGCCATCTTCAAGTTGTCAGGCTAGATTTTTTTTGTTCGCAGTGGGAATGATCCAATGCGGTAATGCACAATTAATTGGGGTGGAGTCTCTCTTCTATGTAGTAACCAGCCCATCATCGCTTATGTCGGTCGTGGGTTGGGTATTTCACCCATAGATACCATAACGAATTGGCGGTCGCAACCAAAGGTCGGTGTTTGTGTTGGTTGCGCTTATATAATCACTTGCGAAAAGAGTTGCACGCGTTCTAGGCATGGGACAAGATGCAAGAGGGTGCCAGGATTGAGGCTCGGATATGCACCTTCGTGCATATGGTGGGCGAGTTTAGATGGTTGAAAGTACGGTAAACAAGTTTGCACTGAGTTTGGTACTGATAGCCTGTGCATAACGAGTAGTGCGATTGTGGAGAAGATAGACTACTAAAATATCGGTGTGACGATACTCAGTTGTGGCGATACCCGGAGTATTGCTATCTCGGATGTTCAGTCTATAGGGTTAGGTACAAATTTAATCCTTTACATGTTGTCTGAGCTTATTTCGCTGTGCCTTGTCATCTACAACAGCACTTGACCATGCTCACCATATCAATCTGCACTATCTCGCCTACCTAGACCTAGAATCCGCCGTCACTTATTGTTCAATATCCCCAAAACTTCACATAATTTATTTTCATGCCTTGCCCGTTTTCTGCCGCCTGCAAAATCCAACCACAACATGCTAATTCCGAGCCTCGATCCGTCCCTCCAATAAGCCCCGCAATATCATGGCTATGATCCCACTAGTTGTGCTTTCTTTTGTTTTCATGTTAAGTTGGATATTCGCTCACACGGAATATCAAGCATCGTATTCACCCACGCATGTATGCAGGTGGGCACATCACGGGCTTATCACACATACGTGTATAGGAAAGGCTTCACCGCATCTCGCTATTGTGCTATTTATGTACATATCGACCCTTTGGCCATCCATTGGTTAGGGTTTTTAGGGACGATTTCTCTCTTTCACATGAGAAATCGATGCAGTCGATGAGTTTGCCGAGGGGAAAAGCATCATGACGCAAGGGCATAATAATGTTGGCTCTCGCTATATTCAACCTTTGCCCTAGTATCTTCCGAGGGTTTGGATATCACAATTTTTTTTTAAGAGAATGGCCTTGACTTCGGACATTTCCAACCAAGTAACCCTTTTTTTCAGTTAAAATCCCGGCCCTTTTTTTTCGTGGCGTTCCTGACCTGCACTAGAATGCGAGAATAGGAAGTTAAGAAGTTGAGTTGTGTGATGAGTTATCCATCTGTTGGCACTACACTGCCCTTGGTGGTAATCTGTCAACGTTTCGGACATACGAACATGTTTCGTGGCTGTTCATTTTCCGTTATCAAGTAGCAGCAATGGAATGGGAGAAAAAGAAAACTAATAATCCGATGTGATTTAGCCCCGAATTCATAGCGGAACAGCTCCCGGTGACTGAGGTAGTTGCTTTTTTATGACGGAAGGGTTGCAATATAACCGGATTGTAGGGTAATAAGTGGACTGCATGGCAACATTGTAAATATTGCCCTTTTGCTTGATAGTTGGCTGCGTGTATTGTGTCTACGCTAGTGTCAAGTTGCAACTTTGTTTTTGTTCGGTTTCAAAACTTGATTTTATTGATTAATTGGTGTTGCCTCTACTACAGGATGGTCCATCTAAGAGGATCATCCGGCCAAGATTACAACGCTACTGGCCATGAAATGTGTCATCGCAGACCTTGCTCTCACCACTGATCAGAAGTACCCTACAGTTTTAATGCCATGATGAAAAAAACCCTTACACCCGTGTCCGACTGGCTGCCACTAATAATTATATGAACCCAGAAAAGGCAAGGCCTTGATCCATGCACCACCTGTTCCTTGAGGTCGATTCGGTCAGTGTAAATATTTCTAGAATGGTCGTATATACACGAAAGGTTTTTGTCGTCTGCATGTGGCAGCGTTGTCTGTGACTGTTATGGCTGGGTTCATTTATTCGTTGGTTGTTTAGGACTAGGGCTAGATTGTGTATTCGAGGCCAATATTATATAGACACTTCGGTGACAATCAAAGATTATCTCGTCCACACCGAATCTCCCCACTTCCCATTTCCCATTTGCCATTTCAAACAGAACACGGGATTCCGTCCTTTCTCTCGGCCTTAAAAGTACCCCTGCACCGGAGAAAGCTTCTTTACAATCCCACAATCGTAGAGCAAGGAATAGCACTTGATATTTAGGGCACAAGATCGCCCGTCTTGCACAGCGTAATTAATTAGCAAGGGAAAGAAGAGTAATTGTGGCGTTTCCAGCTGAAGTGAACGAGCCCATTTTTGGGAAATGCTGGCTAGGGGACATGAAGTGGCGGTGAGATATTTGCATATGAAAATATTGACAGATGAGGGTATCTAGAGCCTCAGAGGCTCTGGGTGGCGTGGCAGAGGATGATGATGATAGTGGTGACGGTAAGGTGGGTGGGTTCATTGGAGTGTGAGAGTTGGGCCATTTGTTGGTGATGACGGTGTCTCAAGACTATCAAGTGGGAAGCATTCATAGGGCAAAGCAAAACATTACGCATGGGCGGCAAAGCTTGTTTCATCCACGATACAAAGGAATCATCTACGGTGACTTGGGTTTCTGTTTGCATATTACGAATACTACGTATACTAGCACGAAAATTTGAGACTCTTTCCGCCTTCCTGATATTTGCCAGATGCCCGTGGGTAAATTCATGCGTGGATTCCCAGGCTTGGGCTAACGAAAGCAAGTATAGGTGTCGTTGGATCCTGTCAGTGATTGGCTGCCGTAAATGTATACATTTGACGTTGAGGGAATTGGGATCCACTGCAGTGGATATATAGAATGCAGGTCCGTGCTACGCCATATATTCGGAATGGTGTGAGCGAAGTCGGTAGCCTATACGAGCAAGGCAACAGTCGATAGAACGACCATTGTATATAATGGTTTAGCAGACGAGTTTAGTTCAGTGTCATGTACAATTTGAAATACCAAATCACGAAAGAAATCTGTATACGAATGTTACCAAAATCGCTAGATGACCTCACGATCTGGCAACAATCTGCTTCCTACTGTTTCTAAAGAACCCTAACCTACGCACATAATCGCTGCAGATGTTGCTCACTGCTACAGTTTATTAGGCTCATTCTTGATGATTGTGGATATCCACCACCGCGTGACCAAGGCCGTACCCACGGGGCTTGCTACATATCAAGTTAATGGATATCTAGATAGATTGATGAATGGATGGCAATACATGTACGTATGTGTGAAGTGTTTGATGGCCGCTAAGATCTTTAGCTCAGATGCAACAAGTTAATGCAGGTGATCGCGGGGCCCTGGGAGAGGGAGAGGGAGAGGGAAAGGGATTAGAGGAGTATGTGCCAAAACACCAGACGGTCATGTATTTAAATATCAGGACGGTGCGTGCAGGCCTCGCTTGTAGTGGAGAATTCTTGGCATTGACGGTACGACGATCATGATGATGGCATTTTTGCTGACACCGACCAAGTGAGGTTGCTAGGCTGGGATAGTGTGTTGCGGCGGCAGGCGATAACTGTTATCGTGGGGGGGGGTTGATCGTGATGCAAAACTACACAGATCAAAAGCATTACTAGCATTACTGTTTGGAGGAAAATATCAACGGAATCAACTCGTAACTGCTAATAAAATGAATGATTACATAAATGACCTCTTTGACACTATCGCGAGTTTATACATATAGCGTCAAAAAAAATTGGGGAAAGGCCCGATTATGGCATCAAGGACTACTCTTCTTGGCCATATCGAGGCCGTTAACAGTTCGTATTCATCGATCTTGCGGCCGGCAACAGCATGCTCCCGCTATTTTGCAGGGAAAAGTCTGTTAGCAGAAACACTAGTGACATTTATGAAGCTCTTTTGGCAGGCCTAGGAAACTATGTCTTTTTGTCCTACCCATCAACGAAACAACGAATAACACGATATTACAATGGCAAATACACTAAAGCATAAGGCAGGTCCATCGCCTAGTTCATCAGACTATCAGAGTCTAGTCTGACGCATTGAACAAAGGTTAAGGGCAAGAGGAAGCCCGCACTGATCACTATATAGAGCAGCGGGGACGGAAGAACTGGTTGATTATGTGACTTGTCCCGGGAGCCGGGAGCGGGAGTCAAGGACAATAACACGGGAAAATTGATGGATAATGCAATCGCTTGGTGGCTGTAAGAAAAATGGTGATATATGTGGGTGTCGTGATATTGTTTGTACAGCTTTATGCAGAAAGGGCCCATTGTGAGATGGACGTATAGATCTAGACATATGCAGTGAAGAACCATGAAACCATGAAACCCTGACATATTGTTCTTATAGAGTGGTCTGAGGTTGAGAACCTGGATATTGAGTGTGTTTCAATAACAGCTCTGGTGATATTCATCAATCCTATTTACGTTGACCATGTCGTCAACCACCAGCACTTACAATCGCTCACCACTCTATCAGCCCATTCTATGGTAACCCAAAGTCTACTCGCCATATACTTAAACTATTCTTTTCTTCCCATAATAGTCTGACCTTAAAGACTCTCAAGGCACCGAAACAGAATCCCAGCCCAGAATTTTTAACGGAAGAATCAATCTACACAAACGAACCCCAATACCAGCCTCCTCATTATTCTAGTTGCTGTCTGATCATAACCCATACAGACAGGACATGCCATCCAGGTATCTTCCCACTACCAATAGTGCCCAAGACATCTATTAATCAAGTATCACACTTCTACTCCTCCTCCTCCTCCTCCTCCTCCTCTTCTTCTTCTTCTTCTTCTTCTTCTGACGTCCTACATACGTCAATCCTCTTGAAACCAACCCCGCAGATGATTGTCGTTTGAACCCTTGTAGCATTTTCACTAACGATAGCCTGCCGTCTTCTTTCTGTCTTTTTTTCTTCATCTTGTATCTCTTTGTGTTCTCCTAAATACTGGGTTAGACTTCCTGGAGGAGCGGGTTCCTAGCTTCACGACTGACGGGAGTTGCTCCGGAACTGCCCTCAAGGTCCCTTTGGAGCGACTTTGGGTTTGCGGTAGGGAAATTCGTGGGTTCTCCCCGGCGGTCATAACGGATATTGTCAATCATTGTTTGGTGGATTATGATCGGTTTCATGTATGTATTTGTTCATTTATTTTAAATGGTCATACGGTGGGCTGTGGCTTTAGATATCATGTGTTTGTTAATTCCTTTCTAGTGTCTTCGTTGGTGATTCTAGTATATTCTTTCGCCGATACCGTCAGTCCTTTCCTACACGCATACACAAGTACCAGTACCATACTCTACATCCCCACCCACCTAATCTGCCCTCTCCATGTCCTCGGTTCCAACTTGACACCTTCCCGCCCGTCGTCCTAGCTCTCACACATGCTTTTTCTCACTCTCCCATAGACTTTTCCTCACCTCATCTCCTACTCACGCCCGCCGATCACCCACAAATCTGGGGGAGGCACCAAAAAGCCCCAGCATCCAATGCGGTTTGCATCCATCTTGATTAGCTGTCTCTGATGGCATGGTGTCTATGACGATCGTTTAGGCAAATACACAAGTCATTGTGTTTTTTTATTGGGGGGGATCCTTCCTCCTTTGGACACGGTCTCAGACTGACTCTCAGGAATACGTAATACGTAAATATATATATGTATACACGAAGTGTTAAATACCCTTTTGGGACATCGGAAAGGTCCCGGTGGTTACATAGTATCTAGACGGCCTGAGGGTAAGTCCTGAGACGGATATTGTGGGTTCGTGCGCATGCTAGGATTTTCAGGGCAGGGTTTATAGTGCTTTCGATTCAAAAGTTTATGGAGATGATTAAACTCGGCGTTGTTCAGGTCTGGCGATATATTTGCAATTGCTGCTAACTTTCTAGGTGCCAGGTGTACTTAGGTCGGCGCTGACTCGCACATACTCATCACACCGCATGTCTCAGTATTATATATTTATTTTAGTATCCCCATGTCAAAACAAGGGCATACCCTCCGCCTGCATACGGCATGCATATCAGCACTTCCTGCAATGTGTGCCTGCGTCATGGGTGGATCCTCCTCCTAACCTCTAGATACATTACTGCTTTTCCTTATCTTTTGAAACTCGAAACATCCCTCAAAGCCATCTGTCCATCCTTCTTTGCCACCGGACCACCCAATATACAGACAAAACCTCGCTGCCCTCTGCTAAACCAAGTAGTCATTGACTGACAATTTCCTGTCATTTGCCTCTAAACCTCTATTTCCACCAACGGGTCATCTCATGATGCTGGCCCCAGGTGGCAACCCAGGGCATGATTGGATGGATATCTGATTGTGGTCTTCATATAGAAATATTTATTCCTTACGACTAGGGTGGGGAAAGAAGACGATCGCCAACTACAAGAAAATAAGGAACATTGGACGGCCAGCCGGTTCAGGGCCGGATGGGGAAGGGTTGAGGATTGGCATGGAATACCTGTCAGCGGATGTCGTGGGTTAGGGATTCCAAGAGGTTGGGAGCCAAAGTATGATGTAGAATGGTTCGGATGTCCCGGTGTGTGTTCCTTAACCCTACTATTTACACGCATTGTCCGGTTATGGCTTAAAGATTTATGGAAAATGCCGAATGATGAAATATATTTTTGGGTAACGATGCCACGATGCAAAACAGCATATAGCAATCACTATCATTATCACAAACACTTAGTCATGGGTTTCCTAATCATATACCGTCATTTCCAGGCCTTTACTATGCTTTATCTGAATGGATGCAAATCAATTGATATGGGATCTGGGGTCTACTTTTTCATTGCAACCAAAAACCCAGACACTGTTGCAATACGAAATTTTACGAACCCAAATACTTGGAATTATGATAGGTAATCTTTGCAAACAATTTTGACGGGGGACCTTTGGGATATAATAGATTTTAGTTAAACCATTGTATATTGACATGGTCCAATAGGTACAAATAATAAATAGTGATAAGACCTGTGCCTTGTTTCCCGTCGTGATATCGTGTGTCAAGACGGGTAGAGTTTTAGGGAAGCTAGTAACATCTAATGATTGTTAGTCTTTGCTATATAGAATTTATCAACGGAAGCATTGAGACCTTTGTTGAAATAATGATTGTTCCATTAGAGAGCTTTGGTGACCTCGGAGCACATATCCGGTATTGGGACAGAGAAAACGCTATGACGGGTATGATGAATATTACAATGTTGCGGTAACTCTGTAGCTAGAAGAGTGGTTGGTGTTAAACGACTAACTATACGGCCGAAGGCTCGAGAGTCAATAGTATAAGAAAACACAATAGAAGGGCAGCATCTCGACTGATGTTGCATTCTACAGAACACCGTCATGTTGGCTCAGTCAAATTCCAACGTTGGAGAATACTGTCACATAAACTATATGAAGGACCTTTGGGTTCAGCGGAAAATTTTTATAAACTGGAAATTATGGACCGGAGAATATAAATGCATTTTACTTTGACCACGAGTCCATACACCGGGTTTCAAGTACTTTATTCTTTGTTTAGTCCCTTGATGACTACATTTGTGGTGACGGGACGGGAAGAAATTACAAGACACTGGAAGCAACCAACTTATTTACAATCCCAACCAGCATGGCCAGGCTATACATGACAACTCAAATGATTTCACAGAGTCCTCGTGGGTCGCCCGTCGAGATTCTGTATATTAATTTTTTGCGGGAAACGGGGACCGGGGCTACACGGGAGCGGGAAGTCTTTGCGTGTGCAAACCACGGGTAAAAAAATGCTTGTCAAGTCTAGGACTTCTCCTTTTTTTTCTTCCCATCGGGAACCTTGCAGTCATCACCGGAGAAGGGAAATATTCACACTAGTGATACTGATCCACACTGATAGCGGAAAGACAAAGCGGACTTCCCGGGGGGGGGGGGGGGGGGGGGGTCTGCGTTGGTAGATATCGTACATACTTATACTTGACGGGCTGAGAGTTTTTGGGGGCGGCGGTGATCGGCTGTTTGGTGGACTGGGGTTACGGACGGCAAGGCGGTGAAAAAGAAGAATGCAAATGTAGCTGTCAATGGTATGGTTGACTTGTGAGGTTCATGTGCATCTGCGGGTATTTCTCGGTGGGCCGTTCGATGACGATAGGGATGGCGGTGGTTCTGGGAAAGTATATCCTAGTTGTACACCTCTCAAGAGTTCTTCACCGCATCGATCAGAAAAAAAAGGCTGAATATACAAACGACGATCATGACGGCGAGGCTGACGCATATCTATATAAATGAATATCATACTTGTGGTAACGAGGAGCACTACACACATTTACAATTCCAGTGTTTACAGACTCAATGAAACCAAGGTCCCGGCCACAGAACTCAAATAACGCCATCGCTCTGCCTCGGCCACCCAAAGGTCCTTCTTTCATCTCGCCAGGAAACGGGCCTGCAAGTTACTATTTTCATCTCTCATCGTTATCACTGCCTTAGTACGAATATCTACCAAGCAACAACGATCTATCAACCCAGCGCCATTTCTTCATTCTACACTTTATTTCCACACATGTACCATACTAAATACCCAGCTCTTCGCCCTCGAAGCTCGTCTACCCTTGCTAAGCAATCAATCAGCCAACAAGCCAACAAGGGTTACACAACCCATGCAAATTACTCAACTGCCAACAATGACCCTAGTCTCTTCATCTTGGCCCGGGCACCGGAATTCAATGCCGGAAGTAATGGGCACTGGGGGGGGTTGAGGGGACGTGGGTTGAAGGCGGTGTTATATGTGTGCATATTTTCCTTTCTCTTTTCTGGGCACCAAGGCCTCCATCCAGCGCCAGGGCTCGGTATCTGTCGGTGCCAGAGAAGAGACCCTGCGGTGGACAAGGGTTTATACTTGGGATGGGAACAGGCTGGTGGTAAGGGGTTGTGCACTGCTTTGTGCATCCAGAACAGAGACTACCCGATTGGGAAAGTGTATCTTTTGAGCAAATGAAGATGGATTATTGGGTATTCTTAAGGCCCTGAAAGGCAGTTGACATGGGGGAAGTTGTAGTGGAGATTTTACTGGGTAAATCGAGGGTTGTTGTTAGTGTTGGGTACTTGGGGTTCCTGGTCCAGGTTGATGGGCCTTCGAGAAGGTTTGATCGTCGTATATGTTTATGGGTATTGGTGTTATTGGACAGGGAATGGTGGTTGATAGCGATGGTAAATATTTATCTTTGTGTAAGATTTTTGTATAACAAAGGCACTAGGCATTTTTTGCTTTCTTGTGGCGAAAGAGAGCTTGTGGTGAGGCGAGCAGCGATTATCATGAGATTATCAAATCTAGTGTAAATTTGTGGCATGGCCAGCAGCAAAGTGGTGGGCAAGACCCTCAGATACTTTCTCCGCTAAGCAGACCGAGGACGCACTATCGTGGAAATCAATTGCCCGCTTTGCATATATACTAACACGTTGTAAATACAGGACCCAAACGCTAAACAATAGCCCACACGAGCAACTGGTTCTCCGTGTTCCCCGTGAATTCGCAACCTTGAAAAAAAGATGAGAGCCTTGTTTCCCCCATTGGGAAGTATTAAAGAAAGTGAGACGGCAAGAAGACAACTCGAGATATGGGCAGGCTTCGTTGTATTCAGTATTATTGTAAGAATCAAGTGAAGTGAATGCATTGGCAACAAACCTTGTTGAAAAAGTTTTCATAGAGATTCTGCATCCAAATTCGTGCATTCGCACACCAACAGCCACACTGAAATATCCAACTGCGACACAAACTCTTGACCACATCCGCAAAACAAACCCTCAGAATACTTCTTTTAGTATATGACCTTATACAAACAAGAAAACAAGGCTTCTTGTCTCCACAACCCCACCAAAGACAACTACTCCTCCTCCATGTAACCTATTTCTTTGCTTGTTCCGGGTCCGCGGTGTATATACATATTTACAACACAAAACCATCAAGTCTACGCACCATTATAACTCATAGCTTTTTTTAAAGGTGTACTGGCTACTACGGTACCACTGCAGCGTCTTGTTTGTCCTGGAATCCACCGGCAGTGGCGATGGGCTTGGGTGCGCTGGATGGGATGATGGATATGCAAGAAGAAGGTTGGGTGTTTTGAGTTGGTGGTAAGCGATGTTGCTTTGCTTTCTGCTTCGCCGATAGAGATACTAGTGGTCTATGGTTCACACTCGGCCAAACAAGGCTTTCTTTCTTACACCGTATGTCGACATGCGCGAGCATGAGTGTATATTTATTTATTTTCTTTTTCGCCCAGAATGAGTCCAGGTGGCAGCACCAGGTCATGATGCGAGGGCTCAGACTTGGGCACGAAATTGACGATGTGATCAGATGTGGGTTGACTTGACGGGACAAGGTACTGGTGATGGTCTAGATGAGACGTTTCTTGTTTAGAGAATTGTCAATTTGAGGCCAACCGGACAGACAGTGGAACGGTGGACGACAAATAACCGAAGAGAGAAAAAAAAGCAGTCTGAGTCTGTGGGGAATCCGGGCTCTATGCAGCGGGTTTGACGGCCCGGAGGATCGAAAGGTGGGCCATATTCGAAATTGGGGTTGCGATGGCCAATGAGTAAGGGGTTGTCTGGTGAGAAAAGTGTGGATTCAGACGTGTTGTGAAGGTGATTAAATAGATTGAGATGGACGCTATTTTGTGGAGAGCCATTGTTAGGTCCCGTTTGGGAATATGACCCGCTTTATTCAGCCTCGTGATCGAGATTACACCGAGGGTCGCAAGCCAATGACGTGCTTTGGCTGGGAAGCCGCATATGGGCTCAAGTATGGCTTAACTAGACGGTAACTCACTCGGTGGACGCTGGAAGCAAAGATGGATAGGGACCTACATACATTGTACGTTTTTGATCCCGAGGTCTAGAGTCCTATAGACCTGTGATCATTTCGTGCAACATCTCTGCAACTAATCAGCCTTTTTTTTTCTTTTTTTCCAAGTCTAGATTCTTTCTTTGGCGCATAGTGTGGTAAGATATATATTATACCGCAAGCCTTATAGTTTGCTTGTGGATCTATGCATCAGAGCTTTCCTTCCCAAGATACAACCCTCCGACAGATACCATCCATAGGCAGCCCTCTTCCTTCGGCCATCCGGCCCTTCGATATGCATAACCCGCCCACCGCCTTAACAAAGGCTGCATCAACATTGTTTCCCGTTCACTTTCTGCCCATGCACAAGCACAGCACAGCACAACAGTTCTTGTTTCCCACAAAACCCCGCCACAGTTTGCGTTGATTGTCACCAAGGGTTTAATCCATATCAAGCCGCTAGTATATCGTACTGTATCTAGACATCTAGATGTAGTTTCTCTTCCTAGTCAATAACGTGTATGGACTGGCTTGACTGGGATCACCTATATATTATATACATGAATCAATTAATGCCCACAGCTACTTCAAAGTTCATGCTTCAGCCCAGGACATCCTGAGGCTTGGCTAGCGTATAGTTGTCCCACTATTGAAACGAGCCGGCCGTGGGGCCCACGAATATTGAAAAGGGACTTTCTGCATCATGTCATGCTGCTGATCAGGGCATAAACATATAGTTTGCAAATAGCTTTATGGTAGATATAGGTTGATACACCAGATAAACCTCGAGGATATGCAGCCCTCACGGCGATGTGTGTGTGAAGTTGGTTGGTGGCGAAAAACGATTGTGGTTGGTGACTTTTTTTCTTTGGTACGGGTCATTGAACTACCCGATTAGGTGTAAGTGGATCCCGCAGGCATTATCTTTAGCCAATCACATACGAGACTAGCCATCCGGCTTCCCATCCGAGAATTCAAACCGAAATTCCTCCCTTTCCCTCGACCACAGGTTCACCAAAAGCACGTTCCCGCAACCCTTACCCACAAACCCAGACTTACCGCCCCTCAATTTCCCAATCTCCCACCCAATATCCCAATTTAACCCCTTCCAGAACTCCATCATCTACGGACCGGAATTATCCATACTCATCAAATCATCCACAGGACACATTGGTTTCCTCACCCACATCGACCGCAAGTCAGCCCTCGGAACCAAGAATATCATTTTTTTTGTCTTAGTGTCAATATTTCCCTATTGAGCCCTCTTACCACATTGAGTCTTTGCCACCGACCATTGATAGTGTTTGAATTGCCAACATTAGCCAATCGGTAGGGCCGCGCCAGTGAGTGTCATGGGCTGGGTGAGGCAGTTTTTTATGGTCGGATTACGGATTACAGGGGATACGTTACCTGTCCACCGCCCAATTATGCACACTTTAGAGGGCTTGCTCCAGTGGTCATGGCGCTGGAAGAATGGAATCAAGGCTTATATATATATATATTTATTCTTCGGATGTAGGGCTAGCTAGATAGCTTAGAGCATGATGCTAAAAAAAAAAAGAGTGACGCATGCTGATGTGGATGAGGAATCACATATTAACTTCTGATGTTTGCTGTCTATCTATGTATACGATTTGTTTCCTTGTTCACAATAGTCATAAGCGTCGTTATCCAAAAGTGGTGATACCTGTTTGGTGTCTACCGATTTGTTTTGCTTCGCCTCCACCGTATCGGAAGAGGCACATCATTACAAGCACAGTGGTCCAACGTTGCATCGCTATTTTGCCGAGCTTCGAGAATGATTCCTGGCGTGGGGTTTGGTTTATGCAGGGTTTCGAAATAATGGAGAGTCGGGTCATGCTTTTTTTTGTTATTCATGATGTCTATGTATATACTTAAATAAATATTTACTTTAGCTGTGAAACTACATAATGATGATGGACCGGCTGGCGCCGTAGACACGGTGGACACAAAGAAGGTCTCTGCAGCGTGTGATATCGGAGTTGGTTATTCTCCGAAGGGATGAAAAAGGCCACTTTTTGTGGACTCGCTTGATTTCGTGTGGGGGGATGGATATTTCCGACGCTGTAGAATAGCGATGGAAGGTTAGTAGAAGGTCGCTTGTCTCTGTCAGGCTGGAGCTGAAGTGATGACACATAGATAATAAAAACAGCGCTAGCAGATTGTATTATCCAGGAGTTTGCCGATGTTCTTCGGATTGATAGCGAGCGATTGTGGAAACAAATAGTGATATCGGTGTTCAAAACCGGATGGATATTCGTTACGAGATGGATTGACAGTAAGATACAGTGCATTTCGATGCTCTGAAGTACGAGTCAAACGCTGTCATCATATCATCTGAGCGCTGCTTAGTGCTGGTCATGTGCGGATTTCTCCCCACTGTTTGAAATCAAGAAGCGAGATTTAGTGAGAAAACATCGACACTCAAATCTGTTGACTTTATCTGCTAGTTCTTGACACCTGAGTCCATCTCTAACCTTTGGAACCTATGTACAACATAATCCTTCATCATATTATGACCCTCGTCACACTTGCCCATAACCCCATTCACATCCCCGGTATCCATAACCTCGTTGTGCAACCCATCAACATCATCCAAACACTGTTCATGCCTCCCCTCCCTCCCGCTGTTTATACATACATTATCCGCCGCCCAGGATATCGCCTTGAAGATTACCCGTCTGCATTTACCGGAAAGACGCAAACTGCTTGTGCTCATATCCATAAAAAACATACATGTCTCACTTATGCACTTCTATCAATTCGAAAGTGACTAGTCACAATCATGATAATGTCATTGTTCCTGTGTTCCCAAAAAAAACAAAACGCACCAACGGGCTGTGTCTATGCAGAGGACATCGCTAGTATCGAATACATAGCCTCGCGGCGAAAAGACTCCCGGGCACATGTATCTCTACCTTTGGCTTGTACCAGCACAGATGTTTGGGGATTATAGCAGGATTATCAGCAAACGATAAGTTGAAGGATTACTTTCGCTGAGTAGTTGGTGGACTCTCAGACGTATTGACTTTAGGCGAATCCTGAGATACCTTTTTTTGTATATGACTACAAGTGACTACAGAGATTTTGCCCAGACGATTTTCAACCTTTTTTTTTGGAGGTGCGAGCGGGCTGGTGGACGAGTAGGGGTATAAGTTGCTGTGTTGGGTAATCGGATGGTGTTTGGGATATGCATGGCGTACGCGGGGTTTATGCTTTGGGCTCGAGACCGTGGGGGTTCTATCAAAACGTTCGGTACAGTGAGTCGATTGGTTTAGAATGGATTAGTCAATCCAATGATCAACTAGAGGAATAGGTAATTAATCATTTCTTTGCGGGTCAAGCTTGGGTTCAGATAGTCTTTTTTAGCATATGCCGCCTTCACCACGATATAGTTGAAACTCTAGTACAGAAAAGATACAAGTAACAGATAGGATTATCAACTCATAGAGACAACCAGATAAAGATAAACCCCACCATCACCACCATAGTCGGAAACATGTTTTCATATGCACACTGACACATACATACACGCACATCTTCCCAATACCACTGCCGAGTCCTTCGCTATGGCTATGCTGGGCATCAACCCATCCGCCACCAGCACAGGCACCCTCCGGGCCCGTCCGCCTCCCACGCATCTCCAGATGTCCCAAGCACGCACCCAGATAACTTCAAAATCTGGGAGCCCATCGGGTGGATTAAGTTTGTGTAGATAATGACATGTGTGATTGGGGTTAAATATTTGGGATAACATATCGAGTAGGCTGTGTCATCAGCATACGTGGTAAATAGTTATTGGATTTATATAAGAGGAAGACGTTATAGCAATGAGGACCTGTAGGGCTGCGTAAGGTGCTTGGTGTACACATAATTCATAGTTGGCATGTCGTCATGCTTACTTGGGATCGCAAGCTTGGAAAAGTTGGTATCTGCCGGATATAAAGCACGGCGACTTGGACGGATACTAGCAGACCTGCACCAATAGCCCCGATCGGACCTTTTCATTTCTTCAAAACACCACCTTGGACATTCTTCATTACCCAAAACCAGACTCAGATGCAACCCTGCATGTGAATTCAGATACGCATCTGTATAATTCATCCATTCTATTGATGCACTACCACCATTTTTTTTTGCACCATTAACTTTTCATAATGTTAATCAGTGCTTTTCCAACAACATCTGAGATTCCATTTCAGGAACCTCACATATCTGACAACCTTCCCCATTGGGAAACATCCACAACAATGGAGTTCTTCCTGACGGACCTTATTCGCAGACACACACTAGATCTCCAACGAGTGACTATCATTCCTGTCACATGTCCCGAAATTGGTGAACAATGGGGTTTCTGGTCTACATTCGTTTGTATGTTCATATCGACGAATAAACGGCGGTCAGGAGCAACCAGCACCGAGGCCCTTAGAGCATCAGGCATACCGAGAATCTACTGTCATTCACTGTCGGCGGCATCCTGCTCCAACGATAAAGTCCCAAAGGTCTCCCCAA
The DNA here is from genome assembly GCA_002778035.1 of Ambrosiella xylebori. Classification (NCBI taxonomy): domain Eukaryota; kingdom Fungi; phylum Ascomycota; class Sordariomycetes; order Microascales; family Ceratocystidaceae; genus Ambrosiella; species Ambrosiella xylebori. Next base: position 3,149,468 of record PCDO01000001.1, read on the forward strand.
CATTAGTGAACTCTTCCCCGGGCCAATCCTTTGTTGTTGCCCGCAGCTAAAGCATATTTATCTCCGAGGAAGTGAGATTCGATAACTGAGTCTTGTGGTGTATATTCTCATGATGGGCGCATCGGTGGAAAGGATTCCTTGTGGGAGGGCAGTTCCTGTATGAGGAGGAGGAGGAGATGGCAAGTTAATGATTTGGTGTTGAAAAATATAGATTGATAAGATGGGCGCCGATTGCGGATGCATTTAGGTAATTTTATGAGGTGATAATAGGAGAGGATTTTTGATGCTTTTTGCTGATAGGTACACAGTAGTTGCTGGGTGCTTACCATCATGGGTAATGACTCCAGCCAGACTGATGTTGGTATATACGTTAACTATACAGACGATAACAAATAGTGGTGGCAGACGAAAGAGGAAAATACTGGACGGATGATGTACGAGACATCATGCAACGACATGGCACAGCGGTGATCATGAACTAGAACGTGTCAGGATACACAGAGGATATTGTCATGATACTTGGTAATACTGAAAAAAGGAAAAAAAGAGAAAGAACAGGTCTGAGTGAATATGGTTAGCGCTGTCACATTGATGGAATCGGAGATCAGGTACTAGTTCGTTCCGGGCGTGTCGTCACTGATAACGTCACAAGGTTTAGGAGCCGTTAAAAGGGTCTTGTGCCTGACGATAGAGTTGGGTTACCCAGGAACCACCAAATGACAAAGAATCGATGAAATATCATGGACAATATAGAACTGTGATGTAGACTGTGCATGCTCAGTTACACTGATTGATAGCGATTCAAGGATCAATCAACAGTGTGCGAACCAGATGAAATCTCAAGATCTTCGGTCTCTACAACACGAACAGGAAGATCCACGTTTGTAAAGTTCTTGGCTGAACAATACGATGAATGGAGAGTAGTAGATACCCCACTTGTCCAGGTGGAGATTGTTATGAATCTCATCCGTACTCTCGTTCCTTGTGAATGTGGATGGAGACATTTGGCCATCATGACATCATATTACAGAATCAAGGTATCGTCATCTATACTGTGTCTCCACATACGTGGTTATATAACTAAATATAACCAACGGCCATCCACTATCAACCCCAACCCACGCCATTTTGAAATCTACCTGCCCTACCAAAATCCCCAAAGGCCTACTGCATCCGACTATCCCAAAACAGCAGTACCTCCATACTTCCAAAAAGACGCCCGATTTGTCACGATTATGTGGAGTATCTCTGTGTGCAGCAATGTACAGGCAGGTATTTTCCCCTCAGAGTATGTATACATAATGTCACCTATCTGGTGGGAAGCTTGTTTTGACGATGCGATGATGCAACGATGCGATGAATGCGATGAATGCGATGACGCTTCATGCCAGAAAATGGACGAGAATAAAGGACGGTGCATGTAGTGCGTGTGTCTGTCCCCTCCGTGATCGCCACCGAACAGCCCGGGTATCACATTCCCTAGACTTGTTGCCTGTAGTATCTATGCATATCTATATTATGGCCTTGCTTGGAAAGTTCAAAGCACATAATTCACTGTTGTAGTGGTGGATAAGCCAGGGCAAAAGTGTATAGTGATACAGCGTTTTCCACTTTGTGGCACTCGCCACATGCTGACAGATGCAGTGAGTTGCTCTACATTTCAGTGGCGACATGTGCGAGGTACGGCTCATGCAGGTACAAATTTGATGTATATGTAGATACAGAAGCGACGGAGTACGATGCAGTACTCTTAGGTGCTACCTCCTGTCTAGTATGGTGCTATATATCTATTTGTGTCCGTTTCTCGAAAAAGAAACAGATAGTGAATGAAATATAAATAGTTCTTTTGTCTGATATTAGTTTATATCCAGTTGGATTCACAATACTGATGGATATTTTCATTCCTGCGAGGCAGTGTTTTTTGTGCCTGTCAGAAGCCATCACATAAATCTATACTCGTTCGGACATCCACCATCCATCTTTCCACATGCAATTGTCCCTCTTGATACTACCTATTAAGGAACTATCCCACTTAGGCAACCCCATTGTTTACTTTTTTATCCATCTTGTAGAAGAAGAAGAAAAAAAAGGACCTGAGCAAGCCGACTATTAAGAATTACCTTATCTATCCATTCATCCCCCATCCTCAGGCCACTATGTATTTACGGCCCCACGGCCCGCCCCAACATCCACAAAGCCAAATCAATGGACGGCCATCCTCCTCCTCCGGGTGGATCCCCCTTCTTCCTTCCCACGCCACGTCTCACATCCGATAGGTCCATTCATCACGAAGATATCGGGACAATTGTAGATCTGCTTCTTTTTTTGCATCCTAGAATATGCAGGTACAGTCACACCTCACTCAGCACAGTAAGAAAAAAGGTTGCACTTTTTTTTATTCTTGTTTATTTGTTTGGATTGTGAATGTGAATGCGGGAATGATTGATGGATGGTGGGATAGGATGGGATAGGATGCAATCACATCACCAGGTTTCGTTTCGCCGTTTATCTTTCTGTTAAACAGTAATTTGTAGGATGACCCAAGTAAATCCGGCATTGTGTGGGACAGACAGCAAATCTGATTTTTAGGGTTGGAGTATCGTAATTGCCGATCAGTTGGTCAGTCAACAAGTGGCTGGTGGAGGATTACAAGTGCGTTAGTGTGTGGGTGGAATACGCTTAGGCGGTTCTGTGCGTTATGGTAGTGGGTGTTGTGGATTAGAGGCAGAGCCACTTTAGTCGGTTTTGTAGGGGCTTTAGAGATCTGTGTTGACAGGGAGTAGAGATGTGGAGTTCTTAGGGTTATATAGAGCCTGGGTTAGTTTTATATGGACATAAAGTTGGTAAGTATCAAAACATCCGGAAGATGGTGAGAATGGATGCGTGATAGTGTGCTAGGAAGAGTTTCTGTGATGAGCCCACATGAATCTATCTCCACCACCATGCCCTCCATCATAAACATTCTATCCAACGGATGTCACAGTATCACACTTGCGGCTCTATTCTCTCGAATCACTCTGTGTCATTTGTCCTGACAATCAGAGCGTGATCTGCCCCTTTGCCATCCAAGAATGAGGAACTATTGGTCGATGTACCTTTTCCCATGCAGTTATGATCTCTGAGGACGACGTTTAGCCACCGAGGTCTCCGTAGCTGATGTCTGCCAAACAGATCAACGGCTCCCGTCACCAATATCATTCGCAGGATGAAACCCGCCAGCAGCGAATTCCCCATCACAAAACCACAAAAGCCAACTTCGCTTTGCTGATTACGGTTAGCTGAGGTGAATAATAATAAAAAATATCTATATACTCTGCGCTCTTTGTACGTATCCCCAAACTTTGCCCCATCCGGCACCATTCCCAATCTGGAGATATTTCCAATAAGGACTTAGACAGACAATGATGGCCCTCCCGTCGAATTTGGACCTTCCCAATAGAGTAAACTTCTGCCCAATTGGGAAACCATCATTAGACCTAATTCCACATAGGAAGGAATGATCATCGCCACCATTTCAAGTGAAAAAAAAAATGAAAATGAAAAGACTTGTTCCCCACTTTTTGTATGTATATGTTGCTTTTCCTCCCCGGGCACACAATGCGAAGGGCAAGTGGACCAATCCATCATCCGGTCACACGGTGATGAGTATATGGTTTTCTTCTTTTGCTGACCGTCAGCTGTGTGTGTATGTGTGCATGTTTTTGCTAGACTGCAGTGGTCGGAATAGGTGCATTTGTTACAGTGCTTTTGTGAATGCAGCTGCGGGATATGATGATTGTAAATGTGTGCGTACATACGTATGTGACTTGACTCGATGTATGGTACTTTTATGTTGGCCTTCATATGTGGACCGCCTTGTTTTTGCTTTCTTCTTGCTTTTTGCGTTTTGCTTTTGCGGAGAAGTGCAGATAGAGTTCGGCTGTTTACATGTATGTGTGTGTATATGTGGCTCGGCTCGACGGGAAATCGGCGCCGTTCATTCTTTTGTTTATTATCTTGCTTTCTTTTGCGTCTTCTTCTCCCTCCTCGTAATGACCAATGGCATGATGAGAGCGGACATGTGTACTAAACTCCGAATGCATTCTGGCGGTGACCGATCGGGACATATCGCTTTTAGGCAAAATTACAAAAACAAAAGAAAATTCGGAGGTCTCCCGAGGCGACTTCCGGCCCATATGTAACAAGAAGAAAAAAAAAGTCGAAAACATGACATGTCGTCTCCAGCATTGTAAGCATCCTGAATTTGCAAAAGCTATTGGCTGGAAACTATATTCAATACCTTTTTTCCCCCTTCTATAACCCGAAGGTTTCACTGAAGACACACTAGAGACGCTGAGAGACGCTGCTACTGGCATTGAATAGTCGCCACCTGCTAATGACTCTCCTCCTCGCAAGCTGCCAAATATCCAACAATTCCCAGCTGCCAATGTCGGGATGCAACCAACTTGATCCAATGACGTACACAAAAAAAGAAATTCAGTAACGAAACAAGAGGCAAATATTTTTTCTTCTTTTTCTTCTAGAAAACTTAGTTAGGTGCCGGGTAAAGACCCGGTAGGAAGGAAAGGGGAGGTGGCGAACACTCAGAGATGGCAGGTTCCGTTTCCTAGCTGGACAGACTGTACCGAAGATGAGCTACAGGCGTGGCAAAAAACGAGTTAAATATGTAGATACCAACGACGATGAAACACGGAAATGGAAATAGGGAAAATGCATGTTTTACGTGCATTTGCTTTTTTTTGTTGTTCTTGTCCTTTTACTTCGGTTGATGCACCGCATCGAGATAAGACCGATTGTGGTAGTAAGTACATATTGTCTTTTTTTTGTTGTTTTTTGCCACGGGGCTACAGAGACGGTCATGGGGAAAAGAAAAGGAGACAGACAAGAACGGCCGGGCGGGCAGCTGGGGGCAGTCTTTTGGGGTGGGATAGATGGCTGCCGGTGGTGAGGCGGCGGGGTTGATATTGATGATGAGGGGCAGCGGATGGGTGCGTGCAGATTCTTGGGGATTACTGAAGGTGTTGTAGGAGCAAAGTGTAAGCGTTTGACAGCGATGGCGAATGGGGAAGTACTTGGTGGTTAGCTCCGTCTGGATGTGTGGTGGTGGATAGGTCGGTTAGGTAGACAAACAAACATAAGACTAAGGTCATCACAAATCCTATTCGAATCCTAGGTGTGCTCTTGCCGCCATGGCGTCAGCGACATCCCCATCACTGTGTCCCTCGTCGTGTGGATACGAGTCACCTCAGCTCATATAGTTGCTTACAGACCATAAACGGGGTTTATCATCACTGATTTAGACTCAGCCACCACCTATGCTATATTTTCTCTTGGGTTGACACAGACTAGGGTTAAACATGAAAAAATAACGACTCACGACGGACGATATGGCAAGTAGCGCGAAACAGCAGAGTGGTAAAGGTTATCAGCATTGTTTATATACATTGTACAAGATGATACGCAACCACACATCACCGTCACATTACGACTTGTGTTATCATCGTTATGTATGTATATAGCACCATATTGCCCAGTGAAGATAGCACGAACCCTAATCTCGGTATTCACAACACCCGAGCTCGTAAAACCCACCAGCAAGAAACCCCATCCCGTCCCGTGCTCCCTCACTGGCAACAACCAAGGCTATACAAAATCTCTTCCCATTCCCCCCCCAAACTCTGCAAGGCTCATCCCAATGCGCAGATGCCAAAACCCAAGAAAGTCAATGACAATGACTTGAATAATCCGAGCGCCGCAAAGATCAAAAGGGATCCCCGGGTGCTGGTACAGACAATGAACCACCGGATGGCCTGGACACTGCTGGGAAGAATATTTATATCTCTTTGTGGCGATTATGGGATGAGGGCCGAAATGAACGGTGTGGACTGGCGGCGAAGGACAGACGTTGGCAATGGCGGGGGAGCGCACATACGACAGAGAAGTCTTGAAGTTGTAGAGATCGATTCATTTGCCGATGTTTGTGAATCTGTGTGTTGGCTTAATACGTTCATGTATATTGTACAATTACAGACAAACACTATACCCTGGTGCCCGGCGGCAGTATTACAAGCTGAGAGGTACCATAAGCTACGTCATAACTTTCTCTTCTTTACGTTCACAATATGACATGTAGCCCATTTCTATGTCCAGTGATAATGGCGTTCCCAATATCACGTCACTAAAAAGTCCTTTCCCGTCCATTCGCAAAAGCCCACTAGGCTTCTGTCACAAAATCTCTCTACTTTCACACCTCATGGGCTACATAATTATAATTGAATGTTGCTATTGTCTGCTCTGGCTGCTTATTTGGGTATTTGCACTTTTCGGGGAGGGGGGAAAATGGTGGAGATGTCTTGCGGAGTGGCTTTGTTCAAGTGGGGTTGTCAAAAGTTAAGGATGATAGCGCTTTAAATATTTCGGTGGTATATACAAGTTTAATTTCATGTTGTTAGCCGAGGAGACGGTGGCGATGGCAAGTGAACATGTGGATGTATTTGCCCGATGGGGTAATGGGCGATTGTAGGAGATGATTATAATGTTGAAATCTTCATCTCCGTGTTTGTTGACAATTTTTGGAGAACGGATCATTGTGTCCCATCATTAATCTGCAATCAGATGATATCAAATCTCGATCCACATCTGAGCGTTACCAGAAAAGAAAAGTAAAACAGTCACGATCCTGTTGAGACATCCTAATAAACCCCAATACCACCTCTACCGTCCAAGCTCCGTCCGTCCCCCTCCATCGCTACATCCGCCACGACACACTCTTTTCCATCCATCCATCCATTCACCTTAGTATCCATCACACTATTCCAGAAGTCATCATCTACGATATCCTCATTGTCACTGTAATATCATCAAGTGACTTTAAAAACTGGAGGTAACCATTTCTTCCTAACGACATTTGGCGGTTTGTTAATTACCCTTTTGGGCACCTTTAGGTTTCTGACATGACTTAATTCTCCAGCAAATGCAACATCAAAGACAAGCAATCTCTGTGGCCCGCTGTGACGGTGGCATATCAAATGACCAATCAGCAATCATCTTAGCATACGTACATTAAATGATACTCACGAAGCCTTGTGCACATGGATGCCTACGCCCACAGTCTGGCCGTGCGGTTGTTGCGGGGTGGGGCTGTTGTCCAGAAGGGTAGCTTTGGAGTGGGAGGGGAGGACGGTTCGGTTGATAAGGGTTGTGCGACGGTGATAGACCGGGGTTGTGTCGAGGGGTGTCGGATGTTATGTCAAAACTGATAGGATTATAGGAGTTTGTGTATACATATATGCATAAGATAAATATATTGAGATTCGATTGGACAACACGCACTAGATCCTCTTGCGGCCATCACCATTCCCAACTTGTTTTGAAACTTTGGATGCCGAGATAGATAAATAGAAAGCTGTCATGGCGTTATATGTACCTCCGAGACAACACTAATTCCTCAAACAGAGCCTCACTTTCATACTAATATCACCTCGAACCCACCACAACCTTCTTCATCTCTTCTATCAACGCCCAAAGTCCCCTAAACTCACCTCGTCAGCCTCTTCCTCATCTGTTCCTTCCCCATATAAAACATTGCCGATCATATAGAAGCACTACCACCGTCTGACGGGACCCAAGGGTTCAGGGCTAGAAGTATCCCGTTAACTGGCAGAAGCCGGGGGCCCCTTTCGAACCAAACCCACCCTAAACCCACCTTGAGCATTTCCTAAAAAGACATCCACACCTATCTAAGTTAGGATCAGGAAGAGGGTCCTGACGTTTATATTTTTCTTCCACTTTACGGGAGGGGCTGTTATTAAACAACAACAACAAACAAGTGAGATCCCCATTGGTGGATATCTGGACCGGAAGAGGATCTCCCGGGAGTGTTATTGTTATTGTTTTGCTGTTTTTTGTTATGTTATGTCATCAATGTTTATCATTCCTACCAACCGCGACCACCCTAGCTTGCGCACTAAACGAGAATGTTAGTCTTTTCGTTAGAATAAGAGCAGCGTTATCAACGTTATGGTTCAGGATATGCGCGGTTGAGGACACCCCAAAGACAATAGACACAGGATGGGATAAACTCCAAAACGGATTGGCTTGGTTTTCTTTTTCTTTTCTGGGAGTATCAAGAACACTTCCAAGTAGTTAGTAGTCTGGTGATGGTTGGGACAACGGTGCTATGGGAAGAAGCCTTATGGAGTTCATGGACTTAGTGACCCATACTATCAGAAAACTGTAAAAATTCTGCAAAAAGTTGAGCCTTTTCCCCTCTTGTCTAGAAATGGAAGGTCCAAATGTATCCATAATCTTGTGGAACCACCCAGCACACCTTAGCATGCTATCAGCCCGACCGCCATCTGAACCCCCTCAACCAAACCCAGCTGGTCCGTTTCATTTCAACTCACCGTTTCATCTAAGTATCTATACATTCCATTCCACAAGCCACAAGCGAAGTCCCCGAGACCAAGATGATCCACCCACCTACGCCTCTCCAACTGGGAACCATAAGTGAAGCCCAGTTAAACAATTCTCTATCTCTCTACACCATGCACTTATCCATCCTGGTTCTTCTCTCCAATTGCCTTTTGGGGATTCATTCGCCTGTGGTTGAGGATTAACGTAGAACATAAAAGCGCAAAACTAAATTATTTTTGTTCTTAGCGGTGACATCGGTGATGTTGATAGCGTTGAGCTTGAATCGTCTTGTTTTCACCGTGGCTATATCTACCGGGCTGAAAATGAGAAGAGTCGGGCGAAGTGAAATTGTACACTGTATATTGTATCAACACACATACGAACGTGTAAACTAATGTGAGGTGCATGATTTTGCTCCGAACGTTATTCCAATTTCTAGAGCTAAGCTCCCCAAGACACTCCAATACTCCAAAACTGCCAGTCCCGACTTGTCTTTCTCCTCAAACCACAGGCATCTTCCTCATTGGATCTTGCAACGGATATAGCCACCTATAGATCCGATAACACCACTTGGTCAATGTATGGCGCTTTGTTAGGTAGGGCCTTGATAGACATAAATTTGTCCACTGCTCGTATCGTGCACTTTAAAAAAATCAAAATGACTTCTCGGAGCATCCATAGTGAATTCCCTCAGAATTGATCAGCGGGGTCCCACAGCTAGAGAGCACGTCAGAAGGCCAAGATTGAAGTGAATGCTATGTGGGCTGTGTCATAGACTTCTGATCGATGTCTCGCTGTAAAAGATACGTGCTCAGTTATATTGCACTATTCTGCCACTAGTGTGAAGAAAGTAGAGGGAAGAACGTAGGATCACGATATTGTATGTTAAAAATCATTTTATTGCAACATAAGAGCGGGTTATGCCGTCTGAACCTTACATAATACCTCGAACCCAATCAAACAAAACAGAACAGAGAGAACGCAAATAGACAAGGGGAAAGAAACACGTGGGGGATAACCAGATATAATCAACAGGTTACGCAACACTGTTAACCGCCGGAAGGAATCAAGGCCATGTTGTCATAAGTCCAGTAATTGTAACTGGAAATGCGAGATGTCGATACCACTTCAACATACGAGACCTTTGATAGATACAGTCGCGTACGCCTGTAATAAACATTTGCTAGATACCGTGATATGTATCAACACTTTCAGTTAAGAAAGTATAACACACATGTACAATGTTGCTCAGCTTTGAACAAGCCGTGGATCCCGAGATCCATATCTGATTTCGTCCGAAGCCTAGTTAGTAAAACACGAATTCCTTACCTTATCAGTTGAAATATAAGCATGGCACCGACATCGGCCCAACCAAACGCCAAAACACACAGCCCACTACGCCAGACCTAACTATGCAAAGAATGATAGAAGACCTGGATCAGAACAAAAGAACGCCAAATACTACAAGGAAATTATAAAGACACATGAGAAGAGAAGACAAAAGGCCAACAACACCATATGAAATGATGTCGTAGGGGAAGAAAAGAGAAGTTATCAATCCAAAAAAATGGATGTGAATCAAGCACGCAAACGCTTGGCATCTGTAGTACATATTAGTGGCCGAGATATACTGTTCACAATATCGGACGACTTACCATTCTCATCCGCTTCCTCACTCAAATGGGGCCGTTTGCCCTTATCATTAACCTCGGACATGGCACTAGTCTTGCCAACATCCAGTGACACACCGGCATGGCCGTCATCGTCCTCATCATAAGCGATTTCATCACCGTGTTCAGTGGTACTAGACACATCGGCGATGACGTCACCATTTTCTGCTGTGGCCTCGCCAATGTTGCCATCCATATCAAGAAACTCATCCATGTCCGTTTCACCAGAAGCACCACCGTCTGTGTTAAAAGCAGAGGTATCAAAAGTAGGAGCCAGAGAACCATCTAGAGGAGCTTCAAGACCAAGGGAGAGGTCAAGACCAGCCGTATCAACTATCAAGTGTTAGTAGGAAGTCAATAAACTTTTGTCGCATGGGGAGTACTCACCATGGGCTCCGTCAATAGCAAAGTCCATGTTATCAACACTAACGCCGCCTTCCTCATGATCTACAAACTCATTGAGATTCCTCTCAACCATTGTGGACTCCCCATGGTCACCATCACCGAGATCCAGATACTCATCTGGGTTGTTCTCTTGGTGCTGGATGTCGCCATGATCCTCGTAGTGTTGCTCCGCAGGAGCCGCATCTAGATCATCAGCGGTAATTTCATCTTCGTCATCTTCCTCCTCTTCTTCACCAGCATCCAGCCCTTCCTCATCTTCTCCCTCATTTTCGTCTTCCTCATCCTGCTCCTCATCTTGCTCACTCTGGTCCTCGTCTTCATCGCCATAGTCTTCAGCTTGCTCCATCTCCTCATCGCCATCATCAGGTGAATCATGCGAAGTTTGCTCTCCCGGGAATCGATGTGCAACACTGTCGAGACTAGTCCCACTGTAGGCCTCTTGCAAGAGGAATGTCAATCGCTTCGTAGAGTTCAACCGTGTGTTCAGGAAAGTGTACATTGTGGGCACGAAGTCAGGATTCTGGTTCTGTGACAACTTCAGCAGAACATTGTAGAGCTGACGAAGTGTAACAGATGACAGGATACTGGGGTTGGTAGACTAGTAATGGTTAGCTTCTTGTTATACGTAATGGCTATATATTGAAGACTTACTTCGGCATATTGCAGACCAAGATCATCAATCTGAAGTACCAATTCATCCTTGTCATCCAGATCATCCTCAAGCTCATGTCTGAAGCTGAGGAAAACGTCATCGATGGGTGCATCCAGGACATCTTGGTCATGGAAGAACCCCATTTGCGTATCAATGTTGTTTTGTCCATGGAACAGGGGGTATTCTTCACCATTATACCTCACGGTAATGTCCGGGACTAGCATGCTGGTAGGAAATCCGTCATCATCCTCAGCGTCCATATGACTGGCGTCATGGCCTTCGGCCCCCTCACTGCCATCTTGTTGAGAGCCATCGTGCTTGTTTTCTTTATCTTCATCGCCAAGTGATACTCCAGACTGATCATGCTCATCTTCTTGAGCCTCAACTTCATCTTCATTTTGCTTTTGGTCTTCAGCCGAAGCAACTACTTCGGTGACCTGTGAATCAATCACGACACCATCGGCAGCCTCAGCATTCAAGCTTTCGTCCATTTCGTGTCCCAAACTTTCGTTAGCAACAGCCTCGGTTTCAACTTCAGTAGGCTCCGTGTGGTCTTCATAATCAATCTCATTTTCTTCGGCTGGTTCGGCTTCATGCCCCTCACCGATATTGATGTCAAGATCGTACGAGATATCATGGCCTTCCGCCGCTTGATTCCCAGATTCTTGAGGCTCTTGACCCTCGGTAGTCACAGCGTTATCGCTGTGCATGGGAATTTCCATGGTGGCTTGACCTTCAGTAATCGGAATTTCTGCCTTGTCCTCCCAGTCAATTTCATTGTCAGTGTGTTCAGTTTTTTCGGCATTACTGGTTGTGGCGAGCGCGTTGTCGTTTTCGTTGTCGTCAAAATGAATGTCATCGAGCTCCACATTACCCTCAGTGTGGGGATGTAGCAGGGCTTCTGAGTCCATTGTGAGTGGACTTGGGCTTATACGTTTATAGGTGGCAAAATCGTAAGACTATCGGGTCGTAAAAGTAATTTGGATGGGGCGGACAAGCAGTATTCGACTAAAGTAGTCGCTAGTGAGAACCGATCGGAGATTGGCACAGAAACTGAGAGCAGGCGAAGCGGAAATTTCGTGTGTATTAACAATGAGACAAACAGTAAGGTTGCGATGTCGACGGATAAGCAGATACTGGATAAGATCCGGGAAGTAACAAGAAACTATTCAGAAATAGTGGAATTTACAGAAATTGCAAATTTATCAAAGAATCACAACCGTGGAGATGCGCGGCAAGGCAATAAACTGGAGAATCACAGTTTTTAGACGAAAGATGGTATTGTTGTATTTCCAGACGAGAAGCACAAACTATGAGAAATCAGGTATATGTGATAATGTTGGGAAAAAGAAAAAGTGTGGAAAGTGTAGGTGGTGAAAGGTGGGTGGGCAGGTGGCTATAGGCTTGCGTGAAGTCTACTTCTTTTATTGCTTGAAAGGCAGGTGCTTGCTAATAATGGGGCCATGGGCATCCTCTTGCAGCACGACGGCTGCTACAGGGATCAAAGCAGGAACCGTAACGAGCGCGTTGGGGTAGTGCAAGCGTGTTTGAGGGAGGATGACTAAGCATGGACCTAATTTAGATACATGTATCACGTGAAAGAAACTTAGGCATTGACCTTTGCAAATCCGGCTGCAGGCTCCGAACAGAAATGTAAATATTTGGTTGGCTGCCATTGACAGAAAAAGTTGGATTCAGATAGGACTACTAGATATCATATGAACTCCATAGTTGGTAACAACACTAATATCTGTGGTATCGGGATTGCGCATCATGTTCCATGACAACCCTAGGATTAATGAGTTAAGAAATCAAGTTGCATGAAAAGATGATGTCACAGAGCTTAGCTACCATTAGCAATGATCAGAGTTCAATAGAAACCTGACAATTATCAGTACAGGCACTGGTACTGCGGCAGAGTTTTATCTACTTTATATCATCAATATTCAGTATTCCCCATACACATTCAATCGCACAGCCAACTGCACTGAAGGGCCCCACTATGACAAGCTTATGACGCACGGACCAGGTGACCCAGAGACGACACCTCAACTGTTCAGACAAGGCCATGTATTTCGATTCCTACTGACAGCTTCGAAAGGAGAACGATTCGGTCTATTGAACTTTGACATCCTCAATTGCATCTGCAATTCCGCTTCTATCACCTAGATTATACCAATTCGAAACGCTAGGTTAATTTTCAACAAAGATATAATCCCCCGACCGATCGATAGCCTCCACGATGGTACGCAACAGCTCCCTCTAGCGGTATCAACCGGCGCCCCGCTAACCTATAGCACCCGCCCCGGCCTCATTCCGGCTCCGAAAATATAGACCCCTTCAACTGACAAAATGCCTCCACATTACAGGTCGTCCTCGCCGCCTCTATCTGCACCCGCGGAGGCAAGGCGGTTCTCTCCCGTCAATTCCACGAAATGCCCCGATCCCGCATTGAGGCGCTCCTGGCGTCGTTCCCGAAACTCGCTGATAGTGGCACCCAGCATACCACCGTCGAGCAGGATAGCGTGCGTTTTGTTTACCAGCCACTAGACGAGCTGTACATGGTGTTGATTACGAACAAGCAGTCCAATATCCTGCAAGATATCGACAGTCTGCATCTGTTTGCACAGGTTGTCACTAGCACCTGCCGGACTCTGGATGAGCGCGAGATTCTGAAGCATGCGTACGATCTGCTCAGCGCTTTTGACGAGATTGTTACTTTGGGTTACCGGGAAAACCTTACCATTAGCCAGATTAAAACCTTCCTCGAAATGGAGTCCCACGAGGAGCGCATCCAGGAAATCATTGCCAGGGTAAGTTTATCTTTTGCCAAGGATGTTTTAGAACTTAAATGTTATGTGTCAATACTAACGAGGTATCAACTACGTACAGAACAAGGAACTTGAGGCTGCCGAGGAGCGGAAACGCAAGGCCAAGCAGCTAGAGCTCCAGCGCAAGGAGTCTGCTCGCTCCGGTCGCCCAGGCGGCATGGGTGGAGGCATGGGTGGAGGCATGGGTCCCCGCACCCCGACATACCCCTCTTACAACTCTACCCCAGCCCGCTCCGCTGCCCCTGAGACCTTTGACTCTTACGAAGCAGAGAAGAACAAGACTTTCCAGAAGACCTCGACGTTCAAGGGCAAAGGTATGCAGCTAGGCAAGAAGTCTAAGACTACCGACATGCTCGACCGGGTCCGCGACGAAATGGGCTCCGAGATTGACAACACTCCCCTTATTGCGCCAACACCCGCCACTACCCATTCCCACGCTCCCGTTGAGGAGCACCACTCTGTCGTTGACCGCAACGTTGTTCATACTACTATCTCCGAGACCATCAACGCCAAAATTTCGCGCGATGGTTCACTCACGTCGCTTAACGTAAACGGTGACCTGTCTCTTCGGGTATCAGACCCTAGCATGAGCAAGATCAAGCTTAGCATCAACGCCAATGCCAAGCACAATGCGCAGTTCCGGCCGCACCCCAACGTCGACAAGAGTGCCTTTAACAACTCGCGGGTAATTCAGATGGCGAATACGGCACGCGGATTCCCAGTAAATGCTTCGGTTGGTGTTCTGAGATGGAAGGCGTCGCCCAAGGTTGATGATTCGAGTGCATGCCCAATTATATTCACAGTGTGGATTAACAAGGATGGTGCCAAGTACTCGATAACGGTGGAGTATGAGTTGACGGGTGGGGAGGATTTGTCCGACGTGCAGGTAGTGATTCCATATGCAGCGGAGCCAACGGTCACGAGCTTCGATGCGCAGTATGATTTAGACGGTGAGACGCTGACGTGGGCGTTGGGAGATGTGACGGCGGATAATGGGAGTGGGGCTCTGGAATTTGAAGCGGAGGGTGGTGACGAAGAGGACTTTTTCCCCATGCACGTGCGGTTTATCAAGCCTACGCCATTTGTGGATGTTGATGTGAGTACTTGTTGGGTATTATTTTACGGTGATGGTAACGGTACTAATGCAGCGTTTAGGTTCTTTCGGTGTCATTGGTTGAAGAGGGCGAGGAGATTACTTTCTCTAAGGAGTTGAAGACTGTTGCAGAGAACTTCCTTATTGAATAGAAGGGCCGTGTAGTTTCTGTTGTCGGTTTTGTTTATACAATTTGACTTAGGCTTGCTGCCTTCTGGAATGAATACTTTGCTCATCATAAGACATCACCGCTGAGACTACAATGTACCTTGCAACCCAATAGATTCTGTGATGTCTGTCATCCTCGAAAACAGGCCCTCCTGGTGCCTTGAGGTAATATTGGCTAGCCGCTGGGCCTCTTGGTCATCTACCATTTTGCATTCCAGCTCCAGCTCGCCGCTCATTTATTGACATCAGGTCCACCACCCTGCATGTCTAATGTCATTGCTCTCAAAAGCATCATGATCCTAATATGTCGTGGTCCAAGACGTCTTTCAATACTGGAAGCCCTCATGTGTCCGCTTCTCTCATGCCGTTGTCACGGTCACCCACGGTCATCTCCGGATTACAGTGGGCAATTGTGGGCAATAGGGCAAGTGGGCAGTGCGGCGGTTGTTGCGGAAAGTACTGCATCGAGATTTTAACAGAGATGTCAATAGGACGGCCCGGGATTGGATATTGCCGTTTTGGGGTGTCAATAGGGCTAGGGAAGGGAAGGGGGAGAGGTTGTTCTGGAAGGAGAAGATACGGCTGGAAGAGGGGAGAGGAAGTGATGTATCAGATGGGCATTGTATGAGTGGATGAGTTATCAGGTACCGATATGGTGAGCTTGAGGTGATTGATTGGGAGGCCGCGTAGGTGGATAGGTGGATGGAGAAATTGTCTTGGGAAGAAGATGGCGACGGGTAGGTGCACGGAGGCATGGAGGAGGGTATATAAAGTAGAAGGTACCCCGGGTTTATATCGAGTGTTCTTGTGTCGGGTAGATGCTTTTTCATTTTCATCTTCTTCTTGTTCTTCTTGCTGTATAGTGCTTTGTCTTTTTCGTACTCTGCATATGCACTTTCTCTACCATGGTAGCCTTATCTTGTCGGACTCTCCGGGTCTTTTCCGTGCTGTCATTGACCTCTTGCGCTGAATCGTCCGGGTTCCCGGTGCCTAATATTGATGTGACCACGTTCACTTCTCCTCTCGACTTCACTATTTCCCTCCGCCACCGACACCCGCTGCAAGCTTGTCCGCTGGCCGTTTCCTTGCAGAATCAGACGGTTGGATATATCACGTTATCGGCGACCGATGATGCCCCGGAGTAGAATATCTTTTTTCTAGTTCGTGGGGAGTCGGGAGCCGACAGAAGTGTTGACAGTTTTCTTGGCGGGTGGACCGGGGAAGAGTTCGTTAATGAGGTAGGTGGCTGCGAGGTGTGGTGGAGCGGACTAAAGGAAAGTTGGAGGCGAGGGCAAGTGAGTGGAGGTGGGATAGGGATAGCAATATGTTGTCTATTGATCAGGAAAGTCTATCCGGTTATAATGGTTTTTTTGGTGGTCAATACTAACTGGTTTAGCCTGTCTGGACGGGATTCTCATATGAAGTTCCGTACAACGGCACCTGGAATATCACCGAGAGCAATTTTGTCCACCTACTGGTTGCCACAGATCTTCCCAGCGACGTCGTGTTTAACGGGATATTTACATCTTACGACAACTCCGTCTATGCTAGCACAACGTCCATTGCTCTGGCTGTTTAGAAGACTCTATAAACCTTTCTCTCGGTGTTCCTCTCCGAGATCCCCTCGTGTGGCTTTTCCATTGGTATCTCGCTCTTCTCGGAGCCCTACGACGGCAAGTATGAGGCCATTTTTGGTAACTATATCTAGCAGCAGAATGACAAGATTAGAGAGAACTTAAGTCTTCGGAGGCCATCCCGGTTCGGATCAAGGCTATCGGCATCATGAATGAGTGCATTGATACCTTGGACCAGATAGGATACTTCCCGTATATCGGCTACGATGTTATCTACGGCCTCAAGTTCATCAATAAACAGAATATGCCCTGTATAAAGCCCAGCAGGAAACAGTCACGAAGCCCGCTATCAAAGACTACTACTTGACTATCTAAAACTTTGATCCCAAAATCTGGCTGGTCAACCAAACCATTACCGATGCCTGTCTCTAGGCTTCCTATGCTGCCAGGCAACACATCGCCTAGGCCTCCACTGGTTCCAACGGTGAAGACATCACCCAACCCTACCTCTTTATCGTACCGAATCAAGCTCACGCTTTCTGGCTCAACACTGCCGAGATCTTGTCAGATCTCAGAGTCATGTTGAATTGGACAGATACCAATTCTGTCGTCACTAATATGTTCCTGTAATCCGGTGACTGGGCTCTTGGCCCCATTACTCCACTGCTAGGCAAGCTTCTGGCCAAGGGATTAGAGTTGGGTTGATGTACGGTGATCGCGATCTAAACTGCAACTGGTGAGGTGGTGAAGCGGCATCTTTGCCAATTGCAAATAGTGATCGTGGCGAGTAAAACAAGAGTTTTGCTTCGACTGGATACGCCCTGGTCTATGTCAATGACGGATTAGTGAGGCAATACGGCAACTTGTCGTTTGCCTAGATCTTCCAGGCTGGTCACCACATCTCATACTACCAGCCGGAGACTGCAATGACTGTTGCTGGCAGTATTATCAAGGGAGTAGATATGGGCACTGGGAAGTCCGTTGATCTCCACAGCTTTGCCACCGGAGGTTCGGAGACAGTGGATCAGGAGTTGAGTGTCGAGAGCCCGAGGCAGAAATGCTACATCTATAACTATGACCACTCTTGCAGACCGGATACTCAGGAAATTTTGTGGGATTGAGAAGGAGAAATTATCAACATGGTTTGGTGGCCGAATAACTCGGCGTGGTGGGCCGATGAGGGTACAACGCCGGCGACGTATACGGGGGTCTATGTCAAGGAATAATGGAGATGAATGGGTATCTGTAGATTTATATCTAGCATAATAGAAATGTATGTCGTCATGAACTGGTATCGTCTAATCCTCGTCCATGGCATCAGGGTCGACTACTGTGTCTTCAATAGCCGCATACTCCCCTTGGTCTTCATCCTCTTCCGATTCAGCGCCTTCCATTTGTCTCCGCTTCCTCTTCTCAATCATAGCCTGCATTTCTTCGTTCAAATGCAACTCATTCATTTTCAGTTTCTATTACACTGTCAGTACCCAAGCTCTAACATCACATGAAAGTAACTTACCGTCGGACATCCAACCACGGCACACGCCGCCTGGCCACCGTTCTGCCGGACGTACTCTAGCACTGTCGCCTTCTCGTATGTATGTTTGCAGCCACGGCCAGAATATGGAATCTCAATGTCCCGCATACTAAGCGGACACTTGAAATCCAACTTGACTTTGGCAATTACCAAATCCTCATCGTCACCCACAGCTGTCTCCTCCTCTCCCAGCAGCACCTCCCTCGGATACAACACCGGAGCCCCCTCCTCGTCAAACCACCTTCGCTTATCCGGGACCTCGCTCGTCTCGTCAAAGATACTCCGGTGCAGCACTCGGCGGAACATGGCGTACTCGTTGTTATCTCTATATCGTTGCGCCGTGGTCATCTCCAGCCAATGCTGCCTCGACGCCATCGCCGCCCTGGCAACTTTTTCCTTGATCCCCTCCACACTCCTCGCCTCTTCTTCCTCCTCGGCCTCTAGTTCCCGCTCCGTCTCTTCACTCACCTCGCCATTCTCCGCTAGATCAGCCTGCCTTCTCGCTTCCCAGTCCCGTCTTCTTTCTTCAGTGGCCTCCACCACCTCCCGGACATCCTGCACCGCCCGCTTTAACGCTTTATCGTAATCCTCCGCATCCGCTAGCAAATCTACCACCTGCCTCGTCGCCTGCTCCCCATTCCCAATCCCTTTCATCGCCTCCTCCAGCAATTTCTCCAAGTCATTTTCCGCATCTTTTAAAGCCTCCTGGGCCTCCTCGTTGTCCTCAGCCGCGACGCGCCGCCGCAATTTGGCAACGTGGCGATGTTGTTCGGCGAGGGATTCGTTGACGGCGGCAATGGCTTTGCTGATGTTGGAGAGGGTTGTTTTGCTGTGGTTGATAAAGGTATTTTTGGGGCCTGTGTAGGAGGAGTTGGTGGTGGCGAGGTTTTCGAGAGCGTTGATGGTGGGGATGGTGAGGGGGCCGGACATGGGGAGGCGGGTTACACCGGTGCCGAATTGGGTGCCGCGGGGTGGCATGATAATTGGTTTTGATGGACTGTTGATATGCAATAGACCTTGAGCGGAAAAGAGTATGTGACTTTTTGATAAAAATTGATGAGTGACGCTGTCACTTACAAACACGCCAGTCGCGTGCATCCATATTCCAACCCTACTATCATCTCCAACCCTTCTGTGGTTATCAAAACCCTACTCGACTTACACATCTTCCAGAGTTAACCGGGGTTCCTGAACCCGACAATGGCGAGTTCCGATCAAGGAAACTCAATTTTTTTGCCTTTGCCCTGATTGGCCAGCGCTGACTTATCCAGCTTTTTTCAGCAAGCATCCATCTTGAACTTACTCACATCCAATCCCAAATTGTGACTCCACTGAAAAGGAATCATTGTAGACGAACCAAGTTTGTGCCCATTTAGAATCTCGGGGCGAAACCTTTATTTGTTTGTTCTTCGTTTCTTTTTTTTGCCTTTTTATTTTATTGAGTTCGTCGCAAAGGTTCTCGCACAATTTATAATCATGTTGCTCCGCGCCAGTGTAAGTGACCTGCAGCAGAAAAGAAAATCTCAAACTGGATATTTTTTATTTTCTGGGCGCAAGTGCTTACATCACCTGCCAAATACGGTTTAAGAACACTGCCGTCCCGCCCCCGACTTCGTTTCAACCCACTGGACTCCAATTCAAATTATCAATTATTATTGTTCCATCTAGAAGACCTAATTCGGCTAATTAATCATGTTATGAATAGTCTAGAGCACTAGCGCTTGCTGCGGCTCGTCACCTGCCGGTGTTGACCCGGTCAACCATCCCCACCGCGATGCGCCGGGCCGGGGCGGCCTCCTCCTCGGCCTCCTTCCCGACCTTTTCGACTTCCGTGCGCCTAAGACAAGCCGAAATTGCCTCAGGTTTCAACTTCCTTGTGGATGAGGCGCCCAAGAACCCCCAGACTCTTACCGAGAAGATCGTCCAGCGGTACTCGGTAGACCTGGCCCCCGGCAAGAAGGTCAAGTCGGGCGACTACGTCACGCTGTCGCCTCACCATTGCATGACGCACGATAATTCATGGCCGGTTGCCTTGAAATTTATGTCGATTGGTGCGTCAACGATCCACGATAACCGCCAGGTCGTCATGACGCTGGACCATGATGTGCAGAACAAGTCCGAGAACAACCTCAAGAAGTACCGCCAGATCGAGGAATTTGCCAAGAAACACGGTGTCGACTTTTACCCCGCTGGCCGCGGTATCGGGCATCAGATCATGGTCGAGGAGGGCTACGCCTGGCCCGGCACCGTCACCGTTGCCTCCGACTCCCACTCCAACATGTACGGTGGTGTCGGCTGTCTAGGGACCCCGATGGTCCGTACCGACGCCGCTTCCATCTGGGCCACCGGTCGCACCTGGTGGCAGATTCCCCCGATTGCCAAGGTCACTTTTACAGGCCTGCTACCTCCCGGTGTCTCTGGCAAGGATATCATCGTTGCTCTCTGTGGTCTCTTCAACCAGGACGACGTCCTCAACCACGCTATTGAATTCACCGGCTCCGATCAAACTCTCAGCACCATCCCTGTCGATGACCGTCTGACCATCGCCAACATGACCACCGAGTGGGGTGCCCTCTCCGGCCTCTTCCCTATTGACTCCGTCCTCCAGAGCTGGCTGCGGGCTAAGGCAACCTTCGCAGCTGTCCTCGGCCACGCCGGCAAGAGCAACTTCACCCACGAGGCCCTCGACAATCTCTTCGCCAACCCGCTCCGCGCCGATAAGGGCGCCACCTACGCTAAGGAGCTCTACCTCAACCTTTCTACCCTGTCTCCGTTCGTCGCCGGTCCCAATTCCGTCAAGGTTGCGACTCCCATTCGGGACCTCGAGAAGCAGGATATCAAGGTGAACAAGGCATACCTTGTCTCATGCACCAACTCTCGTTCTTCGGATATTGCATCTGCCGCTAGAGTCTTCCGGGAGGCTAGGGAGGCTGGCAAGCCCGCTAAGATTGCCGACGGCGTCAAATTCTACATTGCTGCCGCATCCATCCCCGAGCAAAAGGCCGCCGAGGAAGCTGGCGACTGGCAGGTTCTCATTGACGCTGGTGCTGAGACTCTCCCCGCTGGCTGCGGCCCGTGCATTGGTCTCGGTACCGGTTTGTTAGAGCCCGGCGAGGTCGGTGTGTCTGCGTCCAACAGAAACTTCAAGGGAAGAATGGGCTCTACCGCGGCCAAGGCATATCTAGCATCCCCTGAGATCGTCGCCGCGTCTGCGTTGACGGGCAAGATTGCGGGACCCGGTTGGTACCAGAAGCCTGAGGGTGTCGAGAAAGTCATCATTGGTGAGGGTTCTGGCGACTTTGTTGCCGATAAGGCTCAGTCTATTGAGAGTGCCTTGGAGCAGCTGATTGCCCAAGCTGAGCGACTGGTTGTTAAGGGCGAGAAGGTTCTTGCCGGTGAGTCTGGCGCCGCTGCTCCCATCGAGGCCACCAAGGAGACGGAGCAGCTCACTGAGATTCTCGGCGGGTTCCCTGAGAAGATTGAGGGTGAGATTGTCTGGTGTGATGCCGACAACATCAACACTGACGGCATCTACCCGGGCAAGTACACGTACCAAGACAACGTGCCCAAGGAGACCATGGCGCAGGTGTGCATGGAAAACTACGATCTCGAGTTCCGCAACATTGTCAAGAAGGGCGACATCCTCGTTGCCGGCTTCAACTTTGGTTGCGGATCGTCGCGTGAACAGGCAGCTACGGCCATCCTGGCCAAGGAGGTCCCTCTCGTCGTCTCGGGCTCCTTTGGTAACATCTTTTCGAGAAACTCTATCAATAATGCGCTGATGGGCGTCGAAGTACCCAAGCTGATCAAAAGATTGCGGGAGACGTTCAAGGGGGATGACAAGAAGCCGACTATGCGTACGGGATGGAGGTTGACGTGGGATATCCGGAGGTCTAAGGTTATTGTGACCGAGGGTGACGGGACGCAGTGGAGTCAGAAGGTGGGCGAGTTGCCGCCAAATGTGCAGGAGATTATTGCGCGCGGCGGTTTGGAAAAGTGGGTTAAGAAGAAGATTGGTCTGTAAGATTGAGGACGGGTCGCTGATATGGTGTTTTGATGTGTCTGATTATATGGGCTGGGGGTATGGGTTTGGGTTATGGCACGGATAGGTTTGTGCTTTTGTATTTTTATGTTCCATACACAATACGGAGCCTTTTCGGGGCCAAAAGTTGTTTGTTTTGTTCAACAAGATTAAGTTCTTAGATTATGGTTATGTCTTTTATCCATCCAGTCTATGTCCTCTGAATATCCTTTTGATATCTATACCTTATTTTCTCCATTTCTCAATACCAACGCCAGTCCCTCGTCACTCTCCTCTTTCTCCTCCGCTATCGATACATCCCTCACCGTCTCTCCCGGTACCACACACAACGCCCTTTTCTTCGCATTCTTTGCCACCCTCACATGCCTCCGGCCCTTAATATGCTTTTCCCACTGATCCTCTGACACTAACATCAAATGACACAACTCGCACTTCCGCAAAAACGGCTCCACATTCCGTTGCCTTACCGGCTTTGCCGATTCCTCAAGGACAGCCTTGGCACACACAGTGACATCTTCAGCCCGGGGAAGCAAGTCACCAGACAGGAACTTGTCAGTGATAGATATAACAGGGGCAATGACGTTGGAGGCGTAGGAGGATGCATCAGTGCTGTCTAGGACGAAGACTTTGGAAAAGGCATCGGGGCCCTCGGCACGGATGAGGGGGAGGAGTTTGCGATCGATCCAGCGGAGTTGGTAGCGTGCGTATTGTCTGGTGCCTGTCTTCATTTCTTCGAGGGCGTCCGCTTTCAGTCTCTCTAAGTCTGGTTCGGCTGTTGGGTCCGGGCTGTTGACGGCGTCAAGGTATTTGCGGAATTCCTTGAAGCCAATGGTTTGCCAGATTCCCCGGGTAAGATCGACGTTGATGCCGGCCTTTTTCTTATCGTCCAGATATTTCCACATTGTCTGGATTTCCTCCATAAGACCGATGTTCTGCATCTTGTCCACACGCTTGTCAAGTCGCTGTTTCAAAACCTCAGGCTTGGAATAAACCCAAAATATTAGAGTTTCCCATGACCCTAAAGTCTCATTGTCGGCATCTGAGGCAGAAGCCTTTTGCTCTTCTCGTCTCTTCCGTTGCTCGGCATAAATTTCTGATGCCCTCTTTCCTGTCCGGAGAAAAATTTCTAGGGATCTCCTAATTTTTCTCCGGTCCTTCGGATGCCACATATCCGCCATCACCGGATCGACTTCCCGCAACTTTTCCAATATTACCTCCGTCTCCGTGTCTAAGATTGGGAATTCTAACGCATTATCTGACGCCTCGGTCACCAGCTTATCCTCAAACAAGAGTCCATTTATATAGTAATGAGTGCCACCGACAATGATTGGAAGCTTCCCCCGGGAGCGAATCTCAGAAATGTGTGAAAGGGTCTCCCGTTTCCAGTCACCAATCGCCCACGTTGGTGAATCAAGATCGATGTGCGCAATCAAGTGATGAGGAACTCTTTTTTGTTCAGTCTCCGTGATTTGATTGGTTACAACGGGAAGTCCCCGGTACATCTGCATAGCATCCGCATTGATGATTTCGCCATTATACTTCAACGCCAGTTCAACGGCCAGCTGCCGGATTGTCAGTCACGGCTCTTAAGATTAAATTACAATGTGTGAAGAAGGGAAGAAAGCTTACGTCCGATTTCCCAGTTCCTGTACTGCCGATAACGACTATTAAAGGCGCCTCGGGCTTCGTTATTGAAGTCATAACTGCTCGGAAAATACGAGGGGGCATGCGGAAGAGAGTGGGAGCGTTGAGGTACAAGCGAGAACAGAAATTGTTCAAGATTGGCTTGAAGGACATGGGTTCAGTGGGGTGAGTGGCGATGTGCGGGAACTAATTTGATCCGTGATTTGGTTCCTGATAAAGAATGTCGATTGATAACACCAAAGTACCCCATGGCCGTGGATTTGTATCGATCTGGAATCACAAAAAATTTGATATCAAGTTCTCCATCACTAAAGTGTCTAACCCTATCCATTGTCCAATATAGATATTTGATCCCAATCACGTCATACCATTCTTCTGGTGCATGTCGTTCTATCAACACTCACAAACTTTTCAGGAACCTTTACTACGATCAAGCACAAAGTCAAGTCTGACAGAGTCTAAGAGCTTACATGTCGTTTGCTGTGGGACATGGCATGGGCTTGATATTAGGACTTGTGAAGTTGTTGTAGTAAGGCTTTACCGGGCATTGAATCCAAAGGAAGGGTTTAGGTAACTACCAAACTGTCACCATTGACTGTTTATCCAATATATTATCATGTGTTCCTGACTGGAATGATAATTATTCTTGGGCAGCTGCATTGAAAATCATACTGATAATAGACTTTGGTGGTACATATTAAAAAAGGACAGCTATTAACCCAACTCACTTATACAGCTCATATATACAATGGTTCACGATTCATCAAAATACACATCGTCAATTAACAGTGATATTCCGAAGCTCTTCTTCTTCTTCTGTCTTCTCTATACTGCTTGTCAACTTTCCACTATAAACCCACTCTAAATCCCAAGCTGCGGCCAACAAGCTAGTCACGTGCTACACTGTCCCGTACCACTACACCCCTGCACTCAATTGAACACATCGTCCGTTTCGCACTAATGCTTAGAAGCCAGATCTCCAGGCCAAAAAAGTCATAAGTCGCCTTAGCCTCCCGCTTACCACTCTAACCTTTCTTCTTTCTCAAATAAAAATCTCTCAACTTCATCTTCACACGAAGTCATTTTGCATCGAGGACGACACAAGAGTCGAATCTCTCTACACCATAGATTGGTGTTTTCTTTTCTTTTCTGTTCCCTATTTATTGGTTTATTTTCGCCTCTGGATAATTGTCGCCTATCATGAGCAACCGTAAGTAATCACACCTACCGACAATGACACGTGCAGGAAACCACCCGTATTTTTGACTCAAGACATCGGATGCGATAAAAAACACTGCCAATTGATCGCGCAGAACTTTACCACTACCTGTCTCTTAGTCGCAATGTCTTTCGTTGCAAATCATCAATGAAAATGAACTTTTCAAACTAACCGCCCCGCGTTTCCTACCATGCAGTCCGCTTCCTTGACCTGGTCAAGCCTTTCATGCCGTTCCTCCCCGAGGTTCAGCAGCCCGAGACCAAGCCTCCCTTCAACCAGAAGCTGATGTGGACAGCTCTTACCCTGCTCATCTTCCTGGTCATGAGTCAGATGCCCCTGTACGGTATCGTCTCCTCCGACAACTCCGATCCTCTATACTGGCTGCGTATGGTCATGGCCTCCAACCGTGGTACGCTAATGGAACTGGGTATCACCCCCATTGTCTCCTCCGGTATGTTCTTCCAGCTGCTTGCTGGTACTCACATGATAGATGTCAACCTCGACCTCAAGTCCGATCGCGAGCTCTACCAGTCTGCCCAGAAGCTCTTTGCCTTTATTCTGTCTGCTGGTACCGCCACTGTCTACGTCTTCTCCGGTCTGTACGGTCCTCCCTCTGACCTGGGTGCCGGTATCGTCTTCCTGCTCATTCTTCAGCTCTTCGTTGCCGGTATGATTGTCATTCTTCTTGACGAGCTTCTACAGAAGGGCTACGGTCTGGGTTCCGGTATCTCTCTATTTATTGCCACCAACATTTGCGAGTCCATTGTCTGGAAAGCTTTCTCTCCCACCACTGTCAACACTGGCCGTGGTCCCGAGTTCGAGGGTGCTATCCTGAACCTGTTTCACGTGCTTTTTACCTGGCCCAACAAGCAGCGTGCTCTGCACGAGGCCTTCTACCGCCAGGGCAACCCCAACATCATGTCTCTGATCTCTACCGTCTTCATCTTTGTCCTGGTCATCTACCTCCAGGGCTTCCGCATCGAGATCCCCGTCAAGTCTTCCCGCCAGCGTGGTGCCCGTGGTTCCTACCCCGTCCGCCTCTTCTACACTTCCAACATGCCCATCATGCTACAGTCTGCTCTCTCTTCCAACATTTTCCTCATCTCTCAGATGCTGTACTCGCGTTTCTCTGAAAACCTGATTGTCCGCTTGTTCGGTGTCTGGGAGGCCAAGGAGGGCTCTTCCCAGCTTCAGGCCATCTCTGGTCTTGTCTACTACATGTCCCCTCCTCTTAACTTCACCGAGGCTCTTCTAGACCCTATCCACACCGTCCTGTACATTGTCTACATGCTCACTGCCTGCGCTGTTTTCTCCAAGACCTGGATTGAGGTCTCTGGATCGTCTCCTCGTGATGTTGCTAAGCAGCTCAAGGACCAGGGTCTTGTGATGGCTGGTCACCGTGACCAAAGCATGTACAAGGAGCTGAAGCGTATTATCCCCACTGCTGCTGCTTTCGGTGGTGCTACCATCGGTGCTCTGTCTGTCGCTTCTGATCTTATGGGCGCTATGGGCTCCGGTACTGGTACTCTTTTGGCTGTTACGTAAGTTTACTCCCCAAGTTTTAGAATCTTGTCCAAAAGCATGGTACTAACCAGTTCTACAGCATCATTTATAGCTACTTCGAAATCGCTGCCAAGGAGGGTGATATGGCGGGTGCCAAGGGTATGGTCATGGCCTAGAAGGTCTGACGTGTTATAATATTATTTATGTATAGATGGGGGTCGGTCTGATTTTATTAGATGGACGGGTTAGTATTAGTATGAAGGCGAGGTCGGGATGACCCCCTTCGGATGTGATACCATATAATAAATGGTTTTTTTTGGATCTCAATATCTTGAATTGGTCGCAATGCTTGCTTTACTAAGTGTCGTCCAAATTTCTAAATTAGTTTCACATATCAAGTGTCTGGTTCCACTGAATCATCTTACACGACGGCACATCGCTCTTTGGTCCCACCCGGTGCCAGTCATGTCATCTCGGTAGGAAACAATGAGCATATCCCGTGATACATGAGCGATACAACGTTGGCAAAGTGATAAAAACAGTGTTTATTTGGATGGCAGTTGTTTGACATATGCCAGGACAACAGTTGAGGGAGGTGGTGTTAGGCGCATAGTCAGTAAGATTATAGTATATATGTAAGACATATTGAAGGTGGTC
Source organism: Ambrosiella xylebori (assembly GCA_002778035.1). Classification (NCBI taxonomy): domain Eukaryota; kingdom Fungi; phylum Ascomycota; class Sordariomycetes; order Microascales; family Ceratocystidaceae; genus Ambrosiella; species Ambrosiella xylebori. The sequence continues at coordinate 3,176,875 of PCDO01000001.1, forward strand.
TTGAAGGGATGAGATGTGGAATGGGGAAATGGAATGATCATGGTGGCGTAGTGGGATAGGGAGGGTAGAGGGAGATTGATAATTGATAATGTGCTCTAAGTTGGGAATTGCAGAGTGGTGATGGTGGCAGGTCATCTGAAAAGAGGCGGATGCAGGCTTATGTGGATTTGAGAAAGGTTATAGAGGGAAGTGTGTAGATAATGTAGTTAGTATGTCATTGTAGAGTCAATACATGGTTTTCGGTGGGGGTTCTATTCAATATTTTTATCGTTGGCAATCAGTAGTGTCAACAACATGATACTTTTTAAGTCTTGTCTCTAAATGCGGGCATATAGTAGGAATAAAGAGGGGACACCAACAGTATAACAGTATAGTAGTAATAACTCTTTCAGAATTGCTAGAATGGTGCTAAGTTGGACTGATCTTCTAAGTTCTAAGTTTTCCCCCCATTCCCATCTAGTTTCTCTTCCTTTTCTACCCCTCCATATTCCCCAGCTTTATATTGTGTCACATCAGCCAATCAGAGTGCTTCCCATTTTCCTTGGCAGTTGCCCTCTCTTTTTCCATGCCAGTGCCTTCTTGTTCCCATGGCTGTTGTAGTAACTCTAATGATGGTTACAGGGAAACTAGGTTGGTAATATTGTATTTATTGTTCTTTGCACGAACAGATGCGCCGTGTAAGTGACCAGCAGGAAAACTTTAAATTTCATGGAGGATTTGAGAGAAGTTATATTCGGTATAAATTTAGGGACAGTGGAATGCTATGCAAATATAAGGCCGCCCCAAATTGATCGGCCGAAAAGGCTACAATGTTCATTTAATGTATTTATAATTTGGATTGTGAAGAATATACCAAGAACTTGACCGAATGTTTATGGCTCACTGGCAACCGGATTTACCTTTTGCTCTTCTCGTCGCTACGATCATCAGCTATGGTTATGATTAGCGATGTGTCTGTCAACCATATCTACAGTTACCAGCGTCATAACGATTCATATCACCGATCATCGCTTGTATTGAAGGCTCAGAGCACATCACTTCTGTCCCTGACTTGTTGAATAAATATATCGATAACAACACATTTCCTTTCCTTTTCTTCGTTAACCCCTCCAGAAATTCAGCAGGTTGATGTCAAGCCCCTTGAACAGTTAGTTCCCAGACCAAGAATGGCAACGGGGAACAGACCGGGGTCACGGACTGATAGTCCACCAGTCGAAAAGAGGCGAGGTCAAGACAGGAAGGTGCCTTTTACTTTTACTTTTACTTTTTTTTTTTAAAAAAAAGGTACCGGTTCGCCTTCCGGGATTTCTACTTCGCCCGGTCATTAAGGACTAGACATGAAGAGTCATATCAGTGACAGATTATCTGGAAATTATTACAGCGTGAATATGAAGATTGGCTGAAAACAAAAGACGGGCGTTAAAGATACGGTAGATGTAAAGAAATAGACATGCTATAGACTGGTAAGCGGCCGGTGTTTCAGTACAGGAATCGTGGTGGGATGGCTCATTTTTGTGTCACTGGAACGGCTTACATGCAGGTAGAGACTTTCGGGGTGGGTGGCGACAGCAACATGTAGGGACCTGTGGGAAGGCGGTGTGCAGGGGATGGTTTGCGGGAAGGGAAACGGTGTGACATTGGGGGGGATAAGGTTGCGGTGTAGTTGTCAGATAGGTAAGTTTATCCGCAATATGTGGGTAATGTGGTGTGAGTGATTTATTCTGCTGATGAAAATGTAGTTTACAAAGTTGGATGATGAGGTTGGCTACCCGAGCTGCAGATGATATCTAGTGCCAAAAACATATTCACTATGACTACCTTGATTTGAGTTGCGCACTGATGTGCAGCGTAAAATATACTGACTTCTCACTTTATATGGTTCCACTCACAGTTCAGCACAAATAAATAATCACATTCCCTCGAGTACTGCATGTTGCGCCATTCAGCGCAAAACGCATCTCTAGGGACGACATCATCCATATATTAGCGATTAGTGCCATATTGATGTCTTCTAAGTGGCTGCTGCTATGCTAAATATGACACTAACATTTCTCGGGCCCGGTTATAAGACGCCTTGATGAGGCTTTCCCACTACTTATACGGTGTTGGTAATATGTGATGATGAAAGGAAAGGCTCATTCCTAGAGAGACAAACAAAAGAATCCTTCAGGGTCAAGCTCTTGGGACCATGGAAACAAAGATGCAAGGGCCAGTGATCGAATACAGCCTCACAACTCGATCAGAACTCGAAACATTATTACAGTAAATTTTTTTTTAAAAAAAAACAAAGGGTATATGTCTAGGTTGATATTAGTTAATTTTCTCACTGGATATTCGGTTAAAATGGAGAGGTCTGTATATTTATTTAGTCCATGACTCTCCTTCACAGTATGTAGGCTGACAAAAATGCAACACAACAAACTTGCAAGTTGCATCCGGAGATGATACTGATATATTCTTTCTTGATAAAGATTACAGAATTATGTGGGGCTAAGGTGAAAATATTCATAACCCTAAATATTGTCGTAATTGTACACAACCCTGGAAGTTCATGATCTCACTTGCCACTTCGTCCACAAAAGGGTTTCATACGTGACATGGACTTTCTTGCCAATAGACGTCAATAGCAGCGTGCTAGTACATATTCTACAATGACGGTACCCGGTGGCAACATAAATAATAATCTTTAATATCATATATATCATTACACTGAGTGATAACTATCCTTGACCTTGAAATTATAGAGAAGCTCGCAACTAGGAAACTCCTAGTGAAGCCACGAACAAAGAATCTTACATCGTCAGGCGCAAAACTTTCGACTTGCCTGATTGCGCTCATTAGCGGCGTTCAGTCATCCGGGGTCCATCACCCGTGCTCATTGGGAGATTTGTATGGTGTTTACTACAGAATATATAGAGAGAGTGAAGAGATTTTAATGGGTGTTTATCTGACAGGTCATGATAGTCCGTTGCTTTGAGGCGGGGTTGCATCTGACTGGCCTGATAAGGCCATGAGTAACTATGATTGTAGAATAATATTTCTCGTATATTGATTGAGTGCGGAATCTAGTAAAATAGAGCTGCCGATTTGGGTTTAGAGTTTGATGCTTGAAATGGCGGCGTGAAGTCATCACCCTAGCGCAAAAATTCAAGGTCCGTCCTTCTATTTGCATATTATGATAAGGATTATGCCGGAAGGAACTAAGAAAAAAAAAGTTTAGATTTTTAAGTCACAATATGGAAATTAACGTCAACTTGTATTGTGATAATAATGTGCAAGATTCACAAGACTCAGTGGAATGTCCTTTTTCACCCTTGATAGATCAAGCAAGGAAGCCCATCATTCTTTAGTTCTTGGTAGTCTACGATAAATAAACTTGGCAGATGAAGTTCCTATACTCAGAGTTAAAACTTTTTATATTTAAGAGAAATATCCATCTTCAGTAATGATCAGTTGCACATTCAAGTGTAGAGTAGAATAAGTCACACAACTTCAAGGCGTTCAGCACACTTGCCCTCTCTACTTTCTGAATCGTTGGCCATTACTAGAAAGGTATGAAAATTCGAGGTTGTGCACTTTCCCTATAATACTTTGCCACCGACCGCGTGTGAACTTGTCGTTTTGTTCGTGCTTGTTTCCTTCCTTTGCTTCCTTCAACTATTTCTCTAGGATTCTTCTCTGCAGAAGACCTTTTGCAGTCCAATTGAGATCCAGTCAACTTTTTTTTTGCATCTTTATCAGTTGGCGACGTTATACTTTCATTCGTCTTAGATTCGGCCCATTCGTCATCACATAATCTCCTTTTCCCCCTCTCGACGGAATTTTGTTAGCAATTCCATCCTAACACTACAATACTCTTGTCTCGTGCTGGATTGCGAATTGGTTCGGCCGTGTTGCCTCGTGTCGACCGAAAGTCCCGGCCAACATCAAACTTCATCTTCAACATATTTCGATAGCAGCCACACGCGGCTGGCTTACAACTAAGTTTGATCATTCTAACAGCGCCCGCCGTCTCTAGACTACCACTGTCTTGATCTAGAGATTTGCCTCGACGAGGTTCCGATTGTCAGCTGTATCTTTATAGTTGCTATATATACTACAAGAGCGCCAATCGCAACAGGTCACCGCGATTCCGTTGATGTCGCCTATCATGGCGCCAGAGGCATGCTCTTGGCCCATCTGGGAGGTGGATGATGTAACACCCTGCTTCAAGACAAGGTAAGTCATACAAATTTTCGTGTTGTCGTATTTTCACCCCGCGCTGTGAAATCACCACCGGGGATTTTGAAGTTTAGTTCATCTATATCTTAGCTCTTCACTGTTTATTCCACATCCTTAACATCTCACAATTGTGCTGTTGTGTCGGGATGAGAAATCTACCAGATGAACGCTGTGTGCTTTGCCAATAGCATCAAATATCAGATCAAATAGGTTCTAACTGTTTCGTTTCTTAGGTATCTGTTAGTCACTTTTCCCATTACCGTCATTTCACTCTCTTTCTTGCAGATCATCTTCAGTGCAATTCGGCGTAGATATACGCAAAGACCAGATGGTTACATCTCCGTCAGTGCCGATGCCCTCGCCCAGGTTGAAGGAGACCAGGAGTCCACCAGTGATCTTGAAATTACTGGTGGGCGCCTTGCTTTGGCCAAGACTACTACTCATGGTTCCATTGTCCAGGCTGACATGCCTGCGGCTGGAAATTTCCTGGTCACTGTCGAAGAAATTGCCATTGCCAGCCTGATCGGCATTAATCTGTATAGGTTGATAACCGACAAGGGGTTTGCTGGTCCCGTTGTTGGTATCATCTCCTGGACTTACGTCTTTGTACTGGCGAGCTTGCGCCTGTTCCTCGGCCACTCTAAGTGGCAGGTTCCGCATCTTTGGAACCACACTGCGACTATCTATGGTTGCTTATGGTTGATTCAGCTTGTTCTTTTCCGGTCTGCTTTGATTCATCCCAAATCAACTCTTGACCGCAACCTCGCTATAGGTGAGTTTGTCTTGGTTTGCACTCTGTGGCTCATTGGTGTCACGGAGCGCAAGGGTAACAAGACTGTTGTTCTTGAATGGGAAGATGGCATCGAGCCTTCCCGCGAGCCTCTTGCCTCGCTACTCTCGATTGCTACCTTCGGTTGGGTGGATTCAATTATATGGACTGGGTACAAAAAAACCATGGAGATTGACATGGTTTGGAACTTGTTGCCTAAGGACAAGGCTGTCAATGTTTTGGCCGACTACCGCAACTTGAAGCAAACCGGTGCGCTTGCATTCCACCTCTTGAAGTACTTCCAGGGCATGCTTGTATACCAGTGTGTCTTGGCTGCTGTCTCCGGTGCGTTGACTTTCGTTCCGACTTTGCTGCTGCGTGCTATTGTCCAATACATTGAACAGCCTGACAATGCGCCAATCAATGTGCTGTGGCTGTATGTCATCTTGCTACCTATTGTTGATTTTGTCCGCTCTTTCACCGACGGATTGGCCTTGTGGACTGGCCGCAAGATTTGCATTCGGATTCGGGCCATCATGGTTGGTGAGATTTACGCCAAGGCTTTGCGTCGCAAAGCTGCCACTGGATCTGACAAGAACCTTGGTGAAGATAAACCGAAGAACGTTCCTGTGGATGAGGATGAAGGGTTAATTGCTCGCGCCAAACGTGCGCTTGGTATTAAGAGTGATCCCAACGAGGAATCTGATGCGGAATATGACAAGAAGGATGGTGAAGATGAACAGGCTAATCTGGGTACTATCATTAACCTGATGGCTGTTGACTCCTTCAAGGTTGCTGAGGTCACTGCCTATCTCCATTTTTTGTGTGCCGCAGCTCCAGTTCAACTGACTCTTGCCATCGTTCTCCTGTGGCAAGTCATGGGCCGTAGCTCTATTCCTGGTTTTATTGTTATTCTGATTCTGTTGCCAGTCAACTACTTGATTGCTCGCGGATTCAGCGTTACTTCCAAGAAAATCATGGGTGCCACCGATAAGCGTATCAACATTACCAACGAAATCTTGCAAAACATCCGTATCATCAAGTACTTTGCTTGGGAAAGCCGTTTCGGTGCTATGGTTGATGAAAAGCGTGAGATTGAGATCAAGGCTCTGCGCTCCCGTTATATCCTGTGGACGATTGCTGTTGTTATTTGGAACTCGGTCCCCGTTCTCATCACTTTCTTCACCTTTGTCTGCTATACCCTCATTGAGAAGAAGCCGCTGCTCCCTTCCACTGCTTTCACGGCCATGTCTCTTTTCATGCTGCTCCGTATCCCCTTGGACCAGTTTGGTGACATGCTTGCCAACGTTCAACAGGCTCAGGTCTCAATTGACCGTATCGAGGAGTTCTTGCGGGAGGAGGAGACTGAAAAATACATCCAGCTTGGTGATGAGAATGTGGATGAGAATGGTAACCATGTAATCGCTTTCCGTGATGCCACTTTCATCTGGGGTGGAAAGAATACTTTTCGGGAGGACGGCTCGATGGCTTTCCGTCTGCTTGACCTCAATGTCGACTTCCAGATTGGCAAGCTCAACATCATCGCTGGTTCAACCGGTTCGGGCAAGTCTTCCATGCTGATGGCTCTTCTCGGTGAGATGACTCTCATGAGTGGTCGTGTCTTCTGCCCTGGTGGTCGTCCTCGTGAGGAAGTCCGTGTTAACCCCGAAACTGGTCTTGCCAACACGATAGCCTACGCCGCTCAGTCTCCTTGGCTGGTCAACGCTACCATCAAGGACAACATTCTTTTTTCTGCTCCTTATAACGAGGCTCGTTACAATCAAGTTGTCCAAGCTTGTGCTCTTGCTCGCGATTTCGACATTTTGGATGATGGTGATGAGACTCTAGTTGGTGAGAAGGGTATTTCGCTTTCGGGTGGTCAGAAGCAGCGTATCTCTGTTGCTCGTGCTCTGTACTCGAACTCGCAGCATGTGATCCTTGATGATTGCCTCAGTGCTGTCGACTCGCACACTGCCCAGTGGATCTTCTCCAATTGCATCCGTGGCCCTCTCATGACTGGTCGTACTTGCATCATGGTAACTCACAACATTCAGCTTTGTGTTCCCGCCTCTGACTACGTCGTTGTCCTCGATAACGGTCGCATTGTTGCAAAAGGTGCCCCCGAGGCTGTTATTGAATCCGGCAAGCTTGGTGAAGAAATCCAGAAGAGCAAAGGTGCCTCTCGTGAAGTCTCCCGTGTTCCCTCTCGTGTCCCTTCCAGCGTTGGCACAGGTAGTAATGACACTGCAGTTGATCCTGCTACTAGTGCGACTACTGAGACAGCTCCTAAGAAGGCTAAGAAGAGCAAGCGTTCTGCTATGGAAGAGAACAAAGCCGTTGGTAGCGTCAAGTGGTCCGTCCTGATCTTGTACCTCAGATCCATGGGTCCTTGGTGGTTCTGGGTTGTTGCTTTCGTTGTCTTTTGGCTGCAGCAGCTGAGCACTGTTGCTAGCAGCATTTGGGTTCGCGAGTGGAGTAACCAGTATGTTCCCTCTGGTGATCACAGTGACTCTATGGGATTGCACTTCTCTTCTCTTCAAATTCAGGCCGGTATCTCCAGTGGCTTTTCCGCCTTTGCTTACTTCGTTCCCAGCACCTGGTTCAACTCAGCCTCTATGGGTAACACTGAGCCTGAGGCTCCTGATGTCAATGCATCTTACTATATCTTTGTTCTTGCCATGATTGGAGTGTTTGGTGCGTTGGCTGCGTTCCTCCGTGATATATGGGTGTTCTATGGGTCGCTCACTGCGTCACGGTCTATTCATTCTCGCCTCATCGAAGCTGTTACTCGTGCCAAGTTCAAATTCTTCGACGTCACTCCTCTGGGTCAGATTATGAACCGGTTCAGCAAGGATCTTGAAGCTGTCGACCAAGAGATTGCTCCTGTTGCTCTTAGTGTAGCTGGGTGTGCTCTTGGTATCGTTATTACCATTGTTCTGATCGCTAGTATCACTCCCATGTTCTTGATTGCGGCATTTTTCATCACCCTTCTATTCCTTGCTGTTGGTATTCTATACATTAATGCTTCCCGCGATCTCAAGCGTCTTGAGTCGGTGCAGCGTAGCCCTCTCTTCCAGCAATTTGGCGAGACTCTTAGTGGTATGACCACCATCCGTGCTTACGGTGATGAGCACCGCTTCATTCGTGACAACCTCATTCGCATCAACACCCAGTCTCGTCCCTTCATTTACCTGTGGGCCTGTAACCGCTGGCTCGCATTGCGGAGTGACTTGCTAGGTGACATGGTTTCGTTCTTCGCTGGTGTTTTCATTGTTCTGAGTCTCGGAAGGATTGATCCCGGTGCTGCGGGTATCTCCCTCAGTTATGCTATTTCTTTCACTGAGAATATCCTGTGGCTGGTCCGTCTCTATGCCATGAACGAGCAGAACATGAACTCTGTTGAGCGTATCCAAGAGTATGTTGACGTCGAGCAGGAAGCTGCTGCCATTATCGAAGATAGACGTCCCATTGCAGGCTGGCCTGCTCGTGGTGAGGTTGAGTTCATCAATTATACCACCCGCTACCGTGAGGATTTGGACCCTGTCCTTTGTAATCTTTCTTTCAAGATTGAGCCCCAGCAGAAGGTTGGTATCGTCGGACGTACTGGTGCTGGCAAGAGTTCACTGGCCCTTGCTTTGTTCCGTGCTCTTGAGGCTGAGTCCGGACGTATCATTGTTGATGATATTGACATTAGCACCATCGGTCTGGAAGATCTTCGTAGCAACATCACTATTGTCCCTCAAGATCCGACTTTGTTCCAAGGTACTCTGCGCAGCAACCTTGACCCCTTCGAGCTTTTCCAGGATGGGGAGATCTTCGCTGCATTGCGCCGCGTTCAGTTGATTGGTCTCGATGAAGTTCCTGGTCAACTTGCTTCTGGTACTGCGACTCCCACTTCTATGGATACTAACAAAAACATCTTCCTTGATTTGTCTTCACCTGTCTCTGAATCTGGTAGCAATCTGTCCCAGGGTCAACGTCAGCTTCTGTGTCTGGCTCGTGCTCTTCTTCGTAAGCCGACTGTTCTGCTGATGGATGAGGCCACTGCTTCGATCGATTATACCACCGACAGTAAGATTCAAGACACTATCCGTGAGCTGAAAAGCACCATTATTACCATTGCCCACCGTTTGCAGACTATTGCGGACTACGATCGTGTGCTAGTTCTCGATAAGGGTGAGGTCAAAGAATTCGCTCATCCGTATGAGTTGATGCAGAAGGAGGACGGCATCTTCCGGGGTATGTGCGAGACAAGCGGAGAGATAGATACTCTCTTGAAGATGGCCAAAGAGGCCTTTGAAAAGACTCGGTTGGTGGACACTGAGGCGTAAGATATGGTAAGACGATACATAGGAAGCGTAGAACCGCTTCTATGACGGATTGATAGATATTATGAATCATTTAATTTGTTTTCCTTTGTTTTCATTGTTATTATCGTATCAGTATTGGTTACGTGATGTATTTGGTAGTGCCATTGTTATTGGTATTAGGATTCATGGTTTCAATTATGCTAGAAAATAAACTAATTACATCCCAAACTCACCACTTTCCAACATTTCATCACGCTTGCAACTGACCAGCCCTACCAACTTGCAGAATTTCACCAGTGTGCGGGTCTTCATTGCTCAAGACAGGCCATGAAATACCATCGGATTTGGCCAAGGTCACCTCAAGCTTAGTACCAAGGATCTTGAAGGTGGTTTTGGCGGGGTCGATGGGACCAAAGGTAGGAATGTCCTTGGTAAAGCGTTTGGGCGTAGGGTCGGATGTAACCAGGTTGAGTTTAATAGCATTCTTTGCAAAGTCAACCTTAGAAGTCTCTTTGTTAATCTTCTTCAGGAAGAACGAGGCAATGACTGTGTTGGTTGTCTGGTAGAAATCTCTTCTCACCGTCTCCAAGACCTCCTCTGCACCACCTGTCGCCTTGCCCTTGTTGCCCTTACCGATGAACAGATGTCTCTCCTTGGTCGTGCAACCTTCAATCTTCATAAACTCGTCAAACTCAAGCACCCGTCTCTTGCAGCAAGAATACCCCTTGCTGCCCTCGTGGAAGATCGGCTGTCCTGGGTGATGCACGCATTTCTCTCCTTCTCTGTTTGGCCCCTTCTTGTACGCAACATTGCAAGCGCGCCGTCTGCACGTTTTGCCATCAGGGATCTCGAGGGTGGCGTCATCATCAGAGGACTCTGCGGGGGGCGGCGGCGGTGGCGGGGTTGCTTGGGCAGTGGAGAGGGGTTTGCGGAGGGGTGCGGAGGCGGCGGAGGCAGAGGCGTTGAGGGCGGAGATCTTGCGATTGAGTTCGTCTTCATCGACAGGGGAAGAGGTTTCGAAGGGAGTAGGCACCGCGGTAGTAGAGTGAGTGCCGGTGGTGCAGGGAGGGATCGCGAGGAATTCGTCAAAGGTCAAGACGCGGGGCTTGCAACATTTCCAGCCTGGTTATGGTGGTAGGAAGTGGTTAGCTTGGAGGTTTTTTACGAGGACCTTGATGGTTATGTTGAAGGGATGGTATGAGTTCTTTCGAGGTGGTGGTGTATACCTTTCTGGCCTTCGTGGAAGATTGGGGGGCCGGAGTGGTATTTGCAGGACTCTTCGGTGGCATCGTTGAAGAGCTTGCCGCAGCCCTGGCGAACGCACTTTTGGGACATAGTAATAATTGTGATGTGGTTTTGACTCTTGACTGTTCCTGCAAACCACCTTCAAAAATTCAGAATACAGAACGAAGATTCACACTTCAAACTAGCACAGAAAACAACGGGCGGAGAGAAAAAATATACGATGCTTGGGAGATTTCGAGATAGTCTTATTCAATTTGCTATTTTTACGGGTGGTTCCTGCTATGATAATTAAAAAACGTTAGAACAGATGCTTCTAGAATAAACTACTCAATTAGTGAGTAGCAGTTAGAACTGCTATATTTCCCCACCAGGGTAATTGACAGGGATTCTGCTAGCATATTGTAATGCGGTGGAGGGAGTGGGATAGAAGCTTAGTCATTGTAGAACGTTTCGTTGATGGATAAATGTTTGCGGTGTATTAACAATCATGTAAACTAGTATTTGAGAGGATCATTTTGCCAGGAAGGGAACTATAATTAAATTATCATACCATTTTCAAATTCATGATATTTAATGTTAAAAAGTCAATAGGGTTTGAGGGTACTGAAAAATCACGTGGTGAATACCCGTTTTAATGTCAATCTGAAAGCTAGATCCCTGCTTGTGCACCGGCACCAATTCCTAGAATCGTGCAATCAGTCGCGTCACCAATTTTGCGCCGAGTGCCAATGCACCCGCGCATTTTCAACACCTACTTACCTCTTTTTCGACCTTATTAGAAAGTTTTGGTGAATGATCTCGTGATCTTGGACTTTTGAATACCCTAATTTTCTTCGCGATATACCTCCACACACCTTCAGTGACGTCAGCAAGCTTTTTTTTCTGCTTGGGTCTGATTTGCATATTGTCGTGTTTGGAAAGAAATTTTTCATTGACATTTCTCCCTGCGTTTGTTTCTGGGGTGACTATAAAAACTGTTTACTTTTGTGAATTATCACGACTTAGACCGACAAGGCCGTACCAACTGTCTACTAGTGTCAACGAGGCCAATTGCTCAACATAACGTATGTTCGTACCATCCCTATCGACGCGCTATTGAATTTACGATCCCACGCCATTACACGCGAACGAACAATCGATGCCTCCTGCAAAGAAAACAAAGGGGAAGACCAAGGCTGCAGCACCTGCTAAGCCCACTATGGGTGGCTTTGTAGATGAATCTGAAGATGAGGACGACCTTTCTAACATAAGTGTCATCCGTTCTTCATATGTGAAATCCGGCGCTAAAAAGCCTTCCACTAAAACTACAAAGGAGCACATTGCGCAGCCTGCAATTGAAGAGGAAGAAGAAGAAGAAGAAGAAGAAGAAGAAGAAGAAAAAGGGGAACCTGCGGCTAGGCCCCAACCAAAAATGCGGGGAAGACCGGCGGGGACTTCTGTAACTGCAATGCCAAGTAGAGGGGCTAACAAGGTAAAGAAGGCTCCGATTAAGCCGTCAAGACCATTAGGGGCGAGAGCGAAGAAGGCGATAGAGGACTCATTGGACGAAGATTCACAAGTGGAAAATGTCAAGGTGACGAAAAAGAAGGGTAAGGTTGCGATACCTGAACCAGTGGAAGAGGAGGAGGAACAGGCGCCACCACCGAAGAAACGTGGGCGGATCGCAAAGGCCCCCCACCCACCCAAAAATACTACCAGTCGTAAATTAGCACAACCAGAATTCGAAGAATCCACGGCGATGGAGGATACACAGGAGATAGGAGAGGATACCACCGAAGTAACAGCACCTCCAACGCCTCCACCAGTATCCGGAACAGTTCCCGCTAGTGCACGCTCTAAGAAGAGACCGGCACCGACTGACGATGAAGTTAATAATGGGGGGGCAGTGTTGAGAAGGAAATTAGCTGAGACGAATTGGAAATTCGAAAAGTTGGAGGCGAAGTATAATGAATTGAAGGAAATTGGTGTCAAGGAGGCAGAAAATAATTATGAGAAGCTGCGGGAACAAACTGAACATCGGGTTAAAAGTAAGTTACCATCTTTTTCTATGTATATATGGGTATGCAGAATAAGCTAACAAGCACTTTAGCCTCATCGGAACTTGTTGCGAAGCTTCGAGAGGAAGTCAAAGTCCAGACACAACTTGCCCGAGAAGGCGAAGTTGCTAAAGCTGAGCTCGAAGAAAGTGACAACACTATCAAAGAGCTTGAAACTAAGATCATAGCCCTGGAAAAGTCGCTCACTGATTCACGAGCAGAGATCAAGAATCTTGCCAACAAGCTTGCCGTTAGCAGAAATGGCGACATATCAATATCAGGTACTGCCGCCAAGGGTGCCCGCAACGGAGCGCTCGGCGGACCTGGCCGGACTTTGGCGGCGAACAACGAGCTGGTGGTGGCTGCACAGATGAAGGAAGATCTCTACGGTGACCTGACTGGTCTGTTGATACGCGGCGTCAAAAGAAATGATACCGAGGAAGTCTTTGACTGCTTACAAACGGGCCGCAATGGTACTTTGCACTTCAAGCTGGCAATTGAACAAGAGGAGGGAAGCAATGGGCAGTACGAGGAGGCGACGTTTACATATAGACCACAGTTGGATGACAATCGGGATGCGGATCTAATTGATCTGTTGCCAGATTATTTGACAGAGGAGATCACGTTCCCGAGACCACATGCGGCGAAATTCTACGCTAGAGTATCCAAAGCATTGACGGAGGTGGTGGATCGGTGAGGAAGGGATTTAGTGGGATGTTTTATCATGATTTGATACCCGGGCATACACCTTGGTTGCAGGGGTGGAAATATAAAATGATTATGAGTTTTGGATGCCAATATCAGCCTACATAACATTTCATGTATTGAAACTGAATTACGGGCATGTGTGGCAAATATCACATGTGGTGACTTTTTCGGTGAGTATGGAACAAGCTTATGTAAGCCGTCGGTGAACAGGACTCAACGATATCGATCGCTGAGAAATCTAGGGATGATGACAGGCCATCAGGGTGCCATTGCGCGTCATTTGTCTCAACGTTCATGCTGATGCCGCTTTCAGACGTAAGTGTAAACATCGTATTTAGAAAGATATACGTTGTTTTATACTGTTAGCTAAAGAAGAATAAAATTTCACGTGCCAATGGATCCATCTGTCTTGGCATGTGGAGATATTTTCAGACAACGTGTTCGTTCTGATGTGAAAGAGATCACACATGGGACGACTCAGGGCGTTGATCTACAATATTGGCTATTTATGTAGATACAGTGGTGTTTGCACGTGAATTTTAATCAAACCATGCAGTGATGTCACTCCTGTGGCCTCGTTGAGTGGATAAAGCAATTCATGCAGCTAGGTCTGAGGAACGGACAGGACAGCCTGGTAGAATGAGACTTGGACGCAGTTTAGCATAGCAAAGTCCAGCAAAGCTGAGAAATGTAGCGTGTTCTTTTCGGATAGCGCAGCTTGTAGATTCTTGGTTTTGGTATATTCAAATAACGACATGTACTAATTATTGAGTAGTCAATCGTCTTTAACTATTCATCATCGAACAAACACACTCCATAATTGCTGTTACATTTCGAGTCGAGCTCTCCAAGTGGATCCACTCTTGCAACGATCCTGTTTGCTGATTTAGACTAACTCGGAATCTTCTCTCGCAAGGAACAACACACCGGCTTTCGCCCAAATAATCTCGACACAGGGTTTTCCCGAGGATCCAGTTTGTAAATTAGCTGATACATTCGACAACCAATGCTATTCACGAACACGGGGTCTCTATCCAATATACACAATACACACAAAGCTAAAGGAGCCAACAAGGTCGTTTGTTAGAGCAATTACCCCATTTCCCACTTTCCCCATAGAGTACCACTTAAGACTCATACTTAGGTAGTTGCAACTTTAAGACTTTTCTGGCCCGCATCCGTATTGCCCGATTGCACTTCCAAGATTTTCCCCCGAAGAAAAAAATCTGTTCATGGGTCTTTTCTTTTTTCTTTATACTTGGCTTTATCATTTCTTTTGCGTGCGACACAACATTGATCCGACGTCACCCATAGCTGGGCGAAGTTAATTTTAAGCTTTTTTTTCTTATAAAGGCATTATAAGATAGTGATAGTGATGGCTCGTTCCTTTAGAATTTCCTGAACTGTTTCTTGTTTGGATTTCATTAAATACGTCCTGAACTACTGATACTTAGTTCCAGTCATCTCAATCGGCAGCCCATTAACTAAGCCAACCTTATTTGTTTATCCCAAGAGGTTATCCCAATTCCCTCAGCTTGGTTGGATTGCATCATCGTTCTCACCTTGAGATCCTACTTGTACCTTCACATCTAATTGTTGCATTCCTTGCTCGAATAGCCGCATCACGCAGTTTATATATACCAAATTCCTCTCGGATATCTCCTGCCCCTCCTAGTTTGACGGCTAAGGCAGTGTCACTGATCCATAATCCTATTTTCTTACTCTAATCTTGATAATCTGTCGCCACTGTTGTGTTCGTATCACTACGGAGAACACCACCCTGATTTCACCTGGCTTTCAGCCCTGATTTACCACGCCTACTCGTCGGTTGCACTATTATCCGGAAGTCCCGGGTGTTCCGATTACTTTTTCTTGTCACAGCCCTATACCTACGTCCTCAACATAATTCCGACCGTCTCATCCGTCTTTTCATCTTGCCGGACCCAACGCGATTGCCATGGCAGGCGTTTCGCGTGTGGGCTTCCTGGCGGTTGCCGTTGTCTTTCATCTGGTGTATATCTACAGTATCTTTGACATCTACTTTGTCAGTCCCATCGTTTCTGGCATGCGCCTGTATGGTATTGATCGCGAACCTCACGTAAAAGCACCAGCAGATCGCCTGTTTTTGTTTGTTGGTATGTACTACTTACCTTTTTGACAGTTTTGATATTTTGCAGAACCCTGATTTACACAACTGCAATGCGAATTTTTCTGCGGGAACGGGTTTGACATGTGATCGATATCGCTCGTACATGCGACACGACCCCGGTACTGCCGGACGCAACCTTGTTCCAGTGTGCCCCTCACTGAACCAAAATTACTGACATCTATGTACCACCATAGGCGACGGTCTGCGCGCTGATAAAGCTTTCCAGTTCCACCCTGAGCCGTATCCCGAAACCGAAGATGATCTTGTCCCCCGCTCTCTTGCTCCATTTCTGCGCTCCAGAATCCTCAACCATGGCACTTTTGGCGTTTCTCACACCCGGGTACCGACCGAATCTCGTCCTGGTCATGTCGCCTTGATCGCCGGATTATATGAAGATGTTTCTGCTGTTACCACTGGCTGGAAACTCAACCCTGTAAATTTCGACAGTGTCTTCAACCGTAGTCGACATACCTGGAGTTGGGGTAGTCCCGATATTCTGCCCATGTTCCAGCAAGGTGCTATCCCAGGTCGCGTCGATGCCGACCACTACGAGCCTGAATTTGAAGATTTTGCTGGCGATGCGACTCACCTTGATCTTTGGGTATTCGACCACGTGAAAAATCTGTTTAAGGCCGCGGAGACGAACGCCACTCTCAACAAAACGCTGCGGGAGGACAAGGTCGTCTTCTTCTTGCACTTGCTCGGCCTCGACACTACTGGACACTCCTACCGTCCTTACTCCAAAGAGTATCTCAACAATATCAAGATTGTTGATCAGGGTGTCAAAGAGATTGTGGAAATGGTTGAAAATTTCTATCGTGATGACCGGACAGCCTTTGTCTTTACGGCCGATCATGGTATGAGTGACTGGGGAAGTCATGGAGACGGCCACCCGAACAACACTCGGACTCCACTCATTGCGTGGGGTTCTGGTATTGCGAAACCCGTAACTACGCGTTTGCCCGGAGTTGTGGCTCCGGGCCATGATGAGTACTCAGCAGATTGGCATCTGGATCAGGTTAAGAGACATGATGTTTCTCAGGCTGATGTTGCTGCACTCATGGCCTATCTGATCGGTACGGAGTTTCCCGCCAACTCAGTTGGTGAGCTGCCGTTGTCGTACATTTCGGCCAGTCTTCACGAAAAGGCCACTGCTGCCTTGGTAAACACCAAAGGGATCCTGGAGATGTACCGGGTAAAGGAGCAACAAAAGAGTGCTATGGAGGTCCGGTATCAGCCTTTCTCCGGCTTGGATTCTGCGGCTGGATTGAGCCCTGAGCAGCGCATTGCCGAGATTCAAACCCTTATTGACAGTGGAAAGTATGAGGAAGCTATTGAAGAGACCGCCGTTCTCCTGAAAGCTGGTCTTGAGGGTCTTCGGTATCTGCAGACCTACGATTGGCTGTTCCTCAGAGCACTGATTACACTCGGCTATCTGGGATGGATGGTTTTCGCGATGACTACAGTCGTTGATCTTTTTGTTATTGAGGGGAAGACTGTCACTGCTCGCAATGTGCCTAGCATGATGACTTTCAGTTCTGTCTTGGCAGTCATGTATGCTTCGTTTGCGCTTTCGAAATCTCCTGCAACCTACTATATGTATGCCTTCTTTCCTGTTATGTTCTGGGAGGAGGTATATGCTAGACGATACAGTCTGGTAGCCGGTGCCGCAGTCTTATTCAGGAACGTGACCTCTGGTGGTGCTATCGTCATGTTCATTCTAAAAAGTTTGACCTATGTTGGTATCGTCGAATCTTTAGCCGTTGGCTATATCCACCGTGAGGTCTTCACCGCTTTGTTCCTGACTGCTTCTGTTTGGCCCTTGTCCTTCGGATTAAAGTTCATCAAAACTCACGTCTACTTGTTGGCCGGCTGGTTCGTTTCGTGTGTGGTCATGAGCACGTTTACCTTGTTGTCGGCCATTAAAGTCGAGAGCGTTCCTCAGATTATGGCCGGTGGTATACTGATTGTCATCACTGGACTGCTCTATCTGGTTTTCGAGGACTATATTATGGCTGGATTCAGGAAGCCCACTCGTGCTTCCCCTCAGACTGTTGGTTCCCGTACTATCACGGGTATTCAGATTGGTCTTGTTGCCTTGACCATGATCGTGACTCGTGGTAGCGCTCTTTCTCTACAGGCAAAAGAGGGTCTTCCTCGTGGCAATCAGATTGTAGGCTGGATCACGTTGGTTGCTTCCTTGTTCATGCCTTCGGTTTACCGGTTGGCGCCCAACAGAAACTACATGCACCGGTTGCTTAGCATGTATCTGACCTGTGCTCCTGCGTTCATCATCCTTACTATTTCTTATGAAGCCTTGTTCTACGTTGCCTTCAGTGTCACTCTTATTCTTTGGGTTCATTTGGAACATCGTGTGTCTCACGAGATGACGCTTCGGGAGCTGGCGGCTACCCCAGTTTCTCCTACCACAGCTACCGCTATCTCTGTGCGCAAATACCGCCCGCTGAGACTCTCCGATGCTCGTGTGGCTCTATTCTTCTTTGTCTTACTTCAATCGGCCTTCTTCAGTACCGGCAATGTTGCGTCGATTTCGTCCTTCTCTCTTGAATCCGTTTGCCGTCTCATTCCTATATTTGATCCTTTTTCGCAAGGCGCATTGCTTATACTCAAGCTCATGATACCTTTTGCGCTAATTTCTGCCAATCTGGGTGTTCTCAACCTTCGTCTTGGTGTTGCTCCGAGTGCCTTATTCATGTTGGGTATGGCGGTCAGTGATTTGCTGACGCTGTATTTCTTCTGGGTGGTTAAAGATGAGGGCAGCTGGTTGGAGATTGGGTCCACAATTTCACACTTTGTGATTGCCAGCCTGCTATGCGTCTTTGTGGCGCTCTTGGAGGGCGTGAGTGCCATGTTTGTGGCCGGCGTTGAAATTGAAAAGAATCATGGTTTGATTAAGGAAGCACAGGAGGTGCATATTAAACAGGAAGAATCTAGTGGCACTGAGGAGGCTGAGAAACAAGAGATTGAAGGTGTGCCACTTGTGAATGGCAACATTAAAGCTGAAGAGGAGAAAGTAATAATCAAAAAGGAAGAAGATGACGAAATAGAAGTTCAGGTTAAACCTGAGGATAACATCCAATTAACAAACGGAGTGTCGCATCATAAGGACTTGTCAAAAGAAGCCGTTCACGAGAGGAATCACTTGTCTCGGATCCGCGATCTTCCCAAGGATGTCCTCGCGGATCTCCTCAAGTACACAGAGGATCATGAGCTGTTGAAAGCAACAGAAGAGCCTGCCGTCTAGAGGAGGTAATGTTGAATATTGTAATTCTTGATTAGTATAGCTGTTACATGTATAGTAGTATGGCTTGCAGCCTATGTTTTTACGCTTAATTATATAGTCATGACATGACGTCGAATAACGAGATTGCTTTTTTTTTAGACATAGTCAATCAAGAGTTCATGTGAAAACATTGAATGGGATTATTGTAAGTAGTGAGTGGTGTGTGTCGTCTATAAGGTTATAATCATCACATATGATTATTAAAAGCAAGTCTCCAATGTCTTACACTTGAGATGTTACACACCACTTCGATGTCCGCCAATCGCAACTTCTTGCTAATTTGTGTTTCTTGTTCTAGGATTGGCTAGTTTTATTGGAGATTGCCAAGATTTGACATGTGAAAGCAGACAGAATGAACAGGTGAGGATCGGAAGAGTGCGTTGGTAAAGGATAAGGATAAAAGAACGATCTTTTGAGCGGTCTTTTCATTTAGCTAAGAGAAAAGAGGATGGGGTTGGAGAGGGGAAAATGGGGGATCGTGAAATTGGCGAGTTGGAGATTATGGTAGCTGTACAGAGAAAGTTAAGAATAGTAACCCTCTAAAAAACTCTAATAATGATAATTGACATGACAGCAATGATGTATATAGTTGATATAGTGATTGATTGATAATGGTAATGGGGCATTTGCCATATAGACAAGCGGCTCACAACCATGACTAAACAGGTTGTTCTGTTAACATCATTCGATATCATAACATCTAAACAAATGAACCAAGTAACCCGATCCACTAGATTTTCAGCGTTGTCACTGTCGGGATGTCGCAAGAGCGAGTAAATAAGTGTACCCGGCACATCATGAATCTTTGCCACATGGGGATAATAAGGAGAGTATGGATGTGCCAGGGCCATGTTGAAAAATATATGCTCTTGGCGTATATATATTTCGTTTTCTTCCCAATGGGTGATGGTTTCGATGGCGTTAAAAAGTTATGAATTGTAGTAGATGAGGTAGCCGGCATATACGACCATAGCTTGTAGAAAATACGGGGTCCCGTCTGCTCCTCCATAGTCAAGCCATAAAGCGCCGGATTAGTACTACGGTGGGTATTCCACGTGGGAATACCCGGTGTTTGCATGTTGGTTCATTTTTGCTCTGAGCAAGGACAGTGACTTGACGGGTAGATTTATGGATTACAAGATTCTCGACATTTTTGAATGCGGCTTGAGACCACATGAGAACACTAAGAATAAGAACAATGGTTGGTCTGTGCTTCAAGAGTGGAGTTCAACATTGTTAGGATTAGTCGGAGTTGGAGATGGAGGAGGGACGACTAACTATCCGATGGGGGGAAAATATGAATGGATTGTTTACTTGTTTTAGGAACGGAATTAAGGATTAATGAGTTGACAATCATCGTTCCCCTTCATCAAAGATCAATGGGATTGATAAACTTGGAAGAGTTGAAGGGTCTCCGCATTGAATAAATTAACGGTAAATATATATTAATCTGTGGCAGTCAATGATTACTTAGTGGAAAGGTAAGAAGAGGCTAGGTCAAGTCTAGGTACGGAGCCGAATGGTCATGTATCGTTTTTTTCTGCTTCTGCGCTATGCAGCATGCCCCACATGCATATGTGCATTGCATGGTGAAGCCTTCTGGAAGGCTTGTCACGGTAACTTGGAAGGCTCGTTCGGTCCCGGGGCCGTTCCAAAAGGCCGTGGACGGGTGATTTGTGTCTGGGGAAGAGGAAATGCGAATGGGAATAATGGCATAGAGAAAAGCGAATGGATGGATGGGAGGATTTGTGCAGAAGAAAGGTAACGAGGGTGGGTGAAGTCCACTGTTTTGCAGGTGGATGGGAAGAAGGGATGGGGAGCAAAGGGCGAGGGGCGAGGGGCGAGGGGCGAGGGACGGTACAAATGAGTCTGGTTGGTAGGGTTGTGGTTTGAGAATTCATGTCAAAGTTTGGCATTGCTGAGGATTGGAATAGATGTTATGATGTTGAATGACGAAGTAGGTATGCGTGATGTGGGATGGATATGCGCTCTTCCGACTCTAGAGACAAGATTGTCACATTAGCTGCAGATGAACACATTATTTGTAATGGTGACAAATAGAGGCTCAAAATCCCTGGTAACTTGGTGAAATATACATATATATTAGGTTTCCGGTGATGTATAGTTGCAATATCGGTGAATGTGTAACTAGATAAATGGATAAATAGTGCCAACTTGGTGATCAAATGTTTTCAATAACAGACTGTCTATATGTTCAAATATATACCCGTGAGCTCATCCAGTACACGTGCGCTCCCGCTACATACATACAAATGAACCACATTATTTCAACATCAACTCCCAATCCTCGACATGTTTTCCATTTTCCCTTCTAGGAAAAATCTTATTTACATACGACGCCCCTTGTCTATCTCCAACTACAGAAATCTTTGGCTTGAATCGCCACCACTACCTTGATCCTCTACAGCTTCCTCCAACAAACCGCATCTGACCTCCCAAGTTGATCAAGAATCTTTGTCATATCAACCCAACTTTATACATCTATACATCTATATATCTATATATCTGCCAAGCCATACATTATCTGGTCCCTTTACTAAGAAGCACTGACTAACTACGGTCCTGTCCTGCAACAAGCTTTCAAAAAGACGGAGAGAACTCCCGAATTTGACAATTATTGCCGCGTTGCATCTGTGAACCTCTTTGGAAAGCCACCTGCACCTGCCATTTTAAAAAAGAAGTCATTTACGCACATAGCTTCCCATATAAACACTCCCCTTTGTCATCAACCTATCTTTTTTTCTTCCTTTGCAACTTGATTTTTTTCTTCTTTTGATGAGAGCCTATCTTTTTTCTTTTTCGCCGCTCTTTATCAGTTATATGCATTTAAGATAAATTGTACCCTTGTGCAATTACCGCTTGCCGCGGACGGGATTTACAAGAACGAGGAACTCGGCCTTAACCCAAAGTTCCAAATCTTGTAGCTGATTAATTTTTAGATTTTGACAAACGTCGTGACGGCAACTACTTTCTTTGCTAGACCAAAGTTTTGGATACTCATCTTTTTTTTCTATATGAGGTCTCTCGGTGCTGTCGTCATTATCTCTAATTTTCTTGGCAGATACTGCATCACGATATCTGCCTATCATCTGTTCTTGAATCTCTTTTATTTTTCGTATCTCTTGCTTCTATAATTTTTTGGTGCTACTACTTTGGCAGTTGGAGCTTGCGACGTTGCACTCTCGCCAACTTTGATGATTGGCCGCAGAATGCATTGAGCATTAGGATACTTGAATTCGCATGAATCGTTCGATCTAGCTAGGGTCGGTAGAATTCTTCATTTTTATTTGATTTTCAAAAACCTAGAAATCTGGTCTCATTTACATTTACACATGCATTCTTGCGATTTGAATGCCCGAAACTTGTATGAACGACGCAGCTATCTGAGGACCTGATTCGTCTAAAATCCGGAGTTAAGCTTTGGCCTATTTCTATCTTGTGACTACCGATTTGACAGTCACGTATATTTCATTGACTTTGATCTCACTTATAAATTTTCAACGCCTTTTCACTCATATTGATATTTTGATCATGAGTTCTATGCAATCAGACCAGTCGCCGGCTGCCGCGCCGCAGCAGTCTGGACCAGGGCAGACCGCTACCAAGGCCTCTCCGACTGCGCAATCTCAAGACCAACCAGAAGCATCTGCTATTGGGCAAATTACCCAGCCAGTACAGCAATCATCAGATAACATACAGCAACCACCACCACCACCACCACAACAACAACAACAAAAACAAAAACAACAAAAACAGCAGCAGCAGCAAAGCCCCCCATCATCTGAAACCGTTGGTAGTAACACTACCACCCTCGTGGCCCCAAACTCTCATACCCTACAAACACCCTCCAATATTCCAACATTCAAGGTCACGCCGGAACCGAAATCTAAGAGGGAGAATGTGAAGCCTTCAACACGGGTGCCAAGAGTCACAGTGACACCGAACAATGGCGGGACAACAGGAACTCATGTAAGCTTCAGAAGGTCAGTATTGGTACATGACTATCAAATTTGTCGTCTTTCTAGAATCATCAGACTAACTTCTGGTTATATATATAGACAACGAGCCACCAGAGCCTGCGAGGTAAAATACCCAGCCACCATCCAAACCATGTCTTTGGTTGACTAACTCTTAGTGTTTAGACTTGCCACTCCAGGAAGGTCAGGTGTGATGCCGTTACTCGCGGTACACCATGTACCAACTGTCAAGCATTTGAAATCCCTTGTAGGATACCAGCACCAAAGCGCAAAAATGGACCTTCAAGAACCAAACGGTGGTCATCCGGAAGGTTTGTCCACTATTTTTTCCAATATATGTCTCAGCTTAGCAACTTACTGACTAACGAATAGTGAGGATGAGAAGGGTACCAATAAGGTCAACCCACCCCAACCAGATGTACCGACACCGGGATTCGAGTCTAAACCTCCACCACATATTCCCAGTGCTGAAATCCCGCGGGTATATAGCAACATCGATAAAAGAAAGAATGACAGTGGGTGTATTATGGAAGTGGCCAAGAACAAGTTCACAAGGGCCCCCATCGTCGATGCAGGCCGTGTCGCTTTCTTAGGTGAATCATCCAACTTGACGCTCATCATTGCCGAGGAAGGAGAAGATGCACAGGCTGTGCATTATCCGTTACCATCATCTACTACTACACGGAGCATTGCTTTACAAGTCAGCCAAATGTCGAGTGATGACGTTGAGATTCTCAGAATACGAGGTGCCCTACTTCTTCCCAGCCGAGAGCTCTCGGACCAGCTTATCGACGTCTACTTTAAATATGTGCACCCCATGGTTCCCCTCATCAACAAAACTCGCTTCATGGCCAGTTACAACGGAAAGTCAGATCCACCATCAATGCTCCTGCTACAATCCATGTACCTGGCAGCGACTCGAGCCTGCAACGACCCAGGTCTAACCGATGCCAGCGGGTCCAAAGGCCCGCTTTTGACGACATATTACAAACGGGCTAAGGCCTTGTACGACGTCGGGTTCGAAGAGGATCGTGTAACGATTGTACAGTCATTAATTCTAATGGGGTGGTGGTGGGAGGGGCCCGAGGACGTTGCTAATAATGTCTTTCATTGGACGAATGAGGCATTGACGATAGCACAGGGATCTGGTATGCACAGGAGCGTGGAAAACTCAAAGTTGAATAAGACAGACAAGAGGCTATGGAAGAGGATTTGGTGGTCGCTGTTTGCCCGGGATCGGTCGATTGCGGTGGCGTTGGGCCGGCCGCTACGGATCAACCTGGATGACTGCGATGTACCAATGTTGACACAGGGGGATTTTATCGAGGAGGAGGATGGGATTCTGAGTACGGATCCCGTCGAAGTTGAGAACGTCAACTTCTTTTTGCAATATGTCAAGCTATGCGAGATTATGGGCATCGTCCTCTCACAGCAGTACACTCCGTCATCAACACTAAAGGGCCCGAACCGACGAATCGAAGTTACTACCTGCGACATGACGATTGCTGACTGGCTCAACAACTGTCCAATTCAGTACGACCCGAGACGTCACCGGTTCTGGCCTGCTTTGCTGTTCCTAAACTATTACACCATTCTTTGTTTGTTGCACAGAGTTCACATGCCACCCATTGGCTCTAAAATTTCTGTGGGAGAGTTCCAGTACCCGTCGACTACTATCGCCAGCACGGCTGCCGACAGAATATCGGAGATTGTGGAAAATCTACAAAGGGCCGGTCAGTTAACACAGGTGCCGGGATTTGCAGTGTATGCCATTTTTTCCGCGATCCTAATCCATGTCTATCAGTCGGGGTCCAAGGATCCGGCAACAGCAGCGAAGCATCGAGCGTTGAGAGATACGTCGATGAAGCAGTTGGAGAGCTTGACGGGGATTTGGACGACAGCGAGGATGATTCACAAGCTATTCCAGAGTATTATTGGAAACAAGTACATGGAGCAGAAGCTTCATGCGAGCAATGAGTTTAAGCGGCAGAGAATGTCGGGGCATGGCAGTATGTCAACGCCGATGTCCAATTTGAATTTGAATTCAAGGTTCAATGCAAATGGACCAGCATCAACAGGACAGTCAATGTCACATAATTCGGTCAATACAGGCCAACAACCTATGGGGCCACAAAGCACTCCAGTCATATCTACACAACAACAACATCAACAGGCCCAAAACCACTGGTCCGGAACTTCTAATAATGCTGACTCCGCCATTGCTGAGCCCGCAGGTTTAACGGGACCTCTGCCTTCGCAACACATCAACCCACAAGACATCTTCATGACCGGCACTAGGCCCCCCAATCAAGTTCCTGCTCCAGTTATGTTCGGTGCCAACTTCTCGGCTGCACCAAAGGACGTCTTTCTTTTTACACGTAATTCACCAAATCCTTCTCAATTTGAAAATTTCCAACCCAACAAACAACTCTTCCCCGATGGCACCGTTCAGCTTCCAACCCAAGACACGGTCATCAGCCCCACGATGACAACGCACAATAACTCTGGCAACATGCCTCTGGTGACTATCGACCCATCTGTTATCACCACTACCGCAGGCATCAACGACCCCTCCATCGCCACTACACAGCCATCAGCGCAAATCTCTTCATTCTCTGATCTTAACATTCCGCTTGTTCCCGACACCGATGACTTCTCATCTTCTCAGATGTCTGGCGTTGCCAGCAGCTTACCGACGCAGTCGTCGTTCATGACGTCAAGGGCAGCAAGTAGCGGGACGGGAGCAGAGCAGAGTCCGACGGAGAGTTGGGGTGGGACAAGTGGACAGGGAGGCAGTGTCAGTGTGAGTGGGAGTGGGCATGCGAATGGAACTGGCGGCGGGCAGCAACAGAGATTCAATACGGGACCGTCGACGTTGAATGTCGAAGATTGGTTTGCGTTTTTTGGATTTTCGAATGAGATGCCGGGGTTTAATTTTGACGTGCCGATGAGCGGTTAGAGGGAAGAGTAAATATCATAAGGATTACGATTTGCATATGTACATATTTATAAAGATGATGAATGAAAATAAGGTAATGGATACTCATTATTGTTCTTGGCAGCGCTTGTGTTAGGTAATGTTAATGTCTTTAGGCTATACCATGCATATTTGGTGACTTCCATAGGGATCGATCAAAATTTTTGATGAGATGGTTTCCTTTGTCTTTTGTTTCTGCTTTTGACTTTGTTTCATAAAAGTTACTGAGATATCTGTTGTCTGTGCTTCTTTCTATGAGGATTTCCATGGCACTATTTTTCCAATAAGAGAATTACTACGTCCACAATAACGAGGACTCGTGTAATAATTGACAGGTTAAAATGCAACTCCGAATAAGATACACTTTGGCAGAAATATCAGAAAGCACCGACCCTCAAAAAAAATACATCCTGTTTTTATATGCTTAGAAAATGCTTTAGTGACTATACCTTCTATAACATAAAATCAACCCATTATAAACTCTTAAATTAAGCGTATAAACCCTATTGAAATCAAAATTTCAAAAATAGTTTAGTCGTTCCTAAAATTGGAATATCTTTCTATCTTTAAGATCTAGATATTAAATAAATGAATCCAAGAAAGATAGAAAAAATATATCATGAGATAGAGAGAATTCCATAGATTAAGTGAATCAAGGTCATATTAGTAGATTTAAATAACTGAAGTTGTTATAATAATTTAAAGATTTTACAATTGTTAAATATTAAGATTTTTGAGATTTTGAACTTTATTCCATGAACTTTTACAAATTTGTTACTCGTCTAAATTTAGACCAAAAATTACAAAACCAGCTATATTCCCTTCTCTAAGTTTTCTATGTCCTGGTCATCTTTTTTTTTCTCAAAGCCCTCTATACAAAAAAAAATCTACTCAAGTATTTGAATACCCTTTTCCATGACTTTAACAAGATATTACAAGTATCTTTCTTAAGGGTTTTGGTGCCATAATTCCCTGTCCCTGTAAAAATAACAAGTGGTAAGAGTTTGTGAAGGGGTGTTCTTTGTCCAAATCCTGCTGTTGATTGCTATGTGAATCCTTGTTACTATGAACGTAGCAATTCTCTCCAATGAAGGTCTGATATTAAGTTAGAGGCTATTTGTCTATGCCTTTGTCTCCATCGGGGTTTATTGTAGACATGATTGAAGAATTGACATGTCTAAATTTAGAGGAAATAAGCTTGTTTATTTATTGGTTATTTGCTCTTGTTAATGATTGAGAGAATATTATAATGATTTGCATAGCTCACAACTTCTCTTAGTTAATACTTTCTATAAATATGGTTTATGGGATTGCCATTTTTAGAAGGGTACTATTACTATCCCTGGTGTAAATAGCCTATTTAGGCTTAAATAGCTCATACTCCAAGAGTCCTACCATTACCTGATGGTGTGACTTATGACTTACAATCATGCTATCAACTGATGAAATGACTTATGGATATATTCCCTTTTGGTATCTCTATTTACTGATCTAGAGCCCTGAAATTTTCTATAAGTATCTACATGTCCCTCCATGTTTTCCATAGCTAGAGGTTTAAATCATAACTATTAATCTTCAATATACTATATCATCTTCAAATTTTCATTTTATGCCGCCTTTTCCTTTATCCTCTTTCAAGTTTTCTTCTCTTCCATTGTGCAAACCTTTAGTCCCCTTTATTTTATTACAATGACACTTGTGCCCGCCCTACTTAACTACCAAAGTTAAGGTAGTGCTATACAGAAAGCTGGCCCACCCTCCAAGTTGGCCATGACTGATTTAAATTTTCATATCTCTATATTTGATATAGAATTCTATCAATTATTAAGATATTTAGTAGCTTCAAGATTCTTATAATTCATTATATAAATTCTCATATACACTAAAAATAGTAATAGGCTATATTTAATCCGAGTTTTTGGGCTACAAAGTATCTTTCAAATGACCCTAATAAAATCAGTCTTCAACGTTAGTATAATATTATCATTTCACTACACAATAGAATTATAAATAATAAGTAATTTCTAGATAGATAGAAAGGGAATATCAAGAACTATGAATATTTTTGAAATATATTATTTATAAGAGTCCGTATTTTTATTTTAATAAAATATGATTTTTTGGAGATATTTGCTATAAAATTCCCAGCTGTAGGAACTATGGCTATACGATATATGGCTGGTTGATTGAGAGAGACCTACAATCTAGGGAATTGGCCACATAAATATATAGAAATTCTACATAACTCTTAGGCGATACCAGAAGGTTTAGGGTTATGTGACTTGATTATATTGATTAAGATGCTAATATTTGCTATATATTTCCTTGTAACCTTAATAATTTATTGTAGATCAAATACCTATTTTTGTAACATATTTTTTAATATAAAGATTTAGTATATATTTCTCTATCAACTCAGATATTCATAGAGAATATATAAAAATACAAATAAAACCAAATATAAACATTCAAGATTGAAAAGAAAAATATCTCTAGAAAGCTAGAAAAGTAAGGAATCTAAATTTCTAGAGGTTGAAAAATGCCATTTTTCCTTGATTTAATGATATTTTAAACAGGCATTGTGAAAATTTAAACCTGTCATAGCCAACTTGGAGGGTGGTCGGCTTGCTATATAGCGCTACCATAACTTTGGCGGGTAGTCATATGGGCGCTGGTTCATATGTATGGTGCAGTGGGAAGTTGGTTGAATTGGATTAAATGAAGATCAAGGTTGACGATGTTGAATATTTGGGACACTGGGAGGATCTATTTGGTGAAAGGTGAGAATTACTGGGGATGAAGAGGCTGGTATAAAAAAATGTCTTGCACATTGTTTCTACTACTGGCATACCAGTTTTTGGAAAAGAAAGGGTTGATTGATAATTAAGTTGAGAATGAAGTGGTGGTTGCTTGTCCAGTTAGATACCAGGCATTTAGAATTGAAAATCAAGTATATAGGTACTTAGGAAAAAGTTGGCGGTTTTCGCAGGAGAAAAGTGTCAGGAGATTGTCTTGTTCCGTTTCATTTGGACGGCGCACTGAGGCTCTGGGAGACATAAGCCAATTTTTGAGCTAACTTGTAGTGAGACTGCATATTTTTAAATCCACTGATATATGCCTAAAATTTCCTCACTTCTCCCTCATTAAATATATTAACACACACAAATATTCTCACAGACAGATATGTACACATCATCTCCTATTATCTCCTCAGCTTCCCCTCTTATACTGATCGTCAACTCTCCTGCTGCGCCCACAATCCAATATCAACGACGTCATTGCCAAAAAGGAACACCCCGGCACACCCCGTCTCTTCCCTAGGCTTTAACGGGCAGACGCCAACCTTGCGGCTTGTTGCACCCTTGGTTTCAGGGTTACCTGGGGTTCTCGGTGCCGTATTGTGATGTTGAGGGAAGGTGCGGTGCGGAGTGCGATGCGGTGCAAGTTCAAGGAAAGGGAAGGAAGGAAAGAAAGAAAGAAAGAAAGAAAGAAAGAAATAAACAGGAAAGTGTGATTGGTTTGTGGCTTTTGAACCTGTATACTTTTTCTTCTTTAGATTAATGCTGCGAGCTAGGATATTGTGAGATTTATTGATTCACCAACAATCTCTCATTGTTTTCTTTTGTTTTACTGGGTGATTCATTATTCAGACCAGTTATCGATTAGATCTTAGCGCATTGATTGAATTTGTCTCATTGAAAGCCCAACAGCTCTGGACCTCAGGAGCTCATAAGCTTTCTACACATATGCGAATGCTACGCCCCTCTTTGCGACATTGACTTTGCTTTGAATTAGACCTGATAATTTGTTCCTTTGTTTATCTGTGTTTTTGCTTCATTTGATCTTTCATTCTCTCTTGCCAACATCAATCGACATCATCGGAACTTTCTCTTTATAACCAGTACACTTGAAAATTTCACATTTGACTCTGAACCAGTTAACTCGGTGCATCGCTCCTATCACTATTTCAGTGATACCCAGCCGCAAACTTCTTGTTACAATCTAAAGCACATCTGCCACTTACCATCGTTTGCGCTCGCCATACATCTACCATCACTACCAATAACAACGATAACAATAAATTCATCAATCATCGCCCGTATATAACCTCATTCATCCGCTCGTCCATCCACTCCAACTCACTTACCACTGTCCGCCGAGAGCGCCGCTAATCCATCTACTGAATCCACCCTGTTATGAACCAACTTCTCCTCACTACATCCACCAATCGTCATCAACCCGGTCCCATGGACCCCGCCGCCCCTTCCACGCGGTCTACCACCCCTAGGCGCATCCGCCCTCAAATCTCTCCAACGGCAACCACCACAACCATGCCCGGTACTACCCGCCTCCCCGATCGACCCAACCGAGACACCCGATCCACCCGTGTGACATCCTTCCGCATAGCTAATGGCTCCGGTCGGTCCCGCGGGAGCGCTAACCGAGCTGCTAGTGCCGGGTCGATGGGCGCGTTCCTGGGGGACAGCTGGGCCTCGATTACCGATATGGCGACATCGATGTTCACGGGGAATCCGGGGGACATAGGGCGGAGTGCGAGTGCGGGGAGAAGTTCAACCAGGAATGGGAATCGACGGCCGGCGGTGCCCAAGCACTGGGGTCCCGAGCCGCCAGCTGAGGTGAATGCGACCAAGGGGACGTACCAGGAGAGGGTTAATGCAGCGTCGGCTGAGATTGTGGAGGGGTCGCGGGTGGCGTTGGCGACGGCGAAGAGGGCTAGTGCGTTGGAGAGTCATGAGGGGGTAAATGGGGGGTTAGATATCCGGGGGAAATATAAACATCGGACATCGGACGAGGTTAACCGGGACAGCAATGAAATTGTCGACGAGCGGATGGTTTATATACACCAAGTAAAGCCGACGGATACACTGGCAGGCATCGTATTGAAGTATGATTGCCGAGAGGATGGTATCAAGAAGGCCAATGGCATGTGGACCAGTGAGATCCAGCCAAGAAAGACGCTGTTTATCCCAGTGGATGCTTGTGCGGTTCGGGGTAAGACTGTTGAGACGCCAACAAAGCAGGCTGAAGAGACCGACATTGATATTCTATTAGCGCGCGCAAAATCTCCCGAAGAGCGTGAGGAGCTACAACGGCGACAGCAACAGGAAATCGACAACCAGTATATGTCACGAACACCATCATCCATTGCCGATTCTTCATTATCCTATCAGACTGATGAGCAGGCGAAACCCTATCAACATGTTCGCTGGATTAACCTGGACAACTTTTCAGAACTGACTGAGATTGTCAGGATACCGGCCAAGAAGCTGGGATATTTTGCTCCGAAACGCAAACACAGCATTACTACGGCTACGACTACGGCAGTTTCTACACCAAGAGGCAGTTTTGATGTTCCTAGGGAAGAGGTGGGGCATTCACGGCGGACTTTTTCCATGAGTCAGCATATCTTGGCAGCGCCGAGTCAACGGCATCAACGAGGATCTAGCATGGGAAGTCCGGCATTACCAGATAGGGATGAATCGCCCGAAAACTGGCTGCGGAAAGCCGGTGGTGTTGGCAGCTTGAACGTCCGTTCTCCGGGTCCAGCAAATGATATCCTCAATAAGTGGGCCAAGAAACATATTCCGAGTCTCAATATTAACGGACCGTCAATGGCTATTATCGGTACCGAGACTGCCTCGTTGAAAATCAAGAGTGATCTCGATGAACAGGATTTGGCGCAGGTCACCACGGCTGGGACAACAGGCGCTATGGGGACTGTTGAAGCAGAAGTTAACAAGGGCTTGCAGAATGCGGGAATCTCCATTGACAAGCTAGCATCGCGGATTGAGTCGTGGGCGAGAACAGCCATGGACAAAGTGGAGGGAACAGCGGGGACCGGAAAGAAGGCTTCGGGACCCCCGGAGGAGATTGAAATGGACGACGGGTTCAGTGATGATGACCATCCCCCGTTGGTCCTGTTGGGTGCAGGAAGTGCCAGCGGATTTACTACTAAGGGAAATCAAGACGCTGAGGGCATCCGTGTTAGAAATCGCGGCGGTGATTGGATGAAGGACTAAGTGGCCTTGTCGGTTCCACAAGGATGGATATGGATTGACAGGAACAGACAAGGTGGGAAGTTTTCATTTAAGATACCTGGGCTAGCAGGCCCATCAGTCAAACAGCGACTATATAGAAAGCATTTTTGCAGCGTGTTACTGAGCATTTTCAAGAGATTGTATTTTATTGTATTGTATTTTTTGTACTTTAGCAGGGTTTGGTGACGTCAAGTATAGGAGCACTTTAACTGCTTTGAGTTGATCTGAGAAGGTACATGACACGTGGTTAAGGTATGGACCCTGGCGCAAGCTTAGAGTGAAGCTACCTTGATTTTTCCTAATGCTGCAGGATGGCAGTAGTATCTAATTGTAATGAACTTTTAACTTATTATCTGATTCTTAATTTGTGGCGGATTGATTGGGGGGATTGTTATTATCTGCGTTGGTTTTGTAGACATTGATACTACGATTTGTTTGCGACAATTGTGAAGAGACGGCTGGCTAAGTCAGATTACTGAGTGCGGTACCGACTGCGACGATAGTCACTTGCGATTACTGCGATTACTCGATTACAGATCACTAAGGACGATTTTTATACTCGAATGAATACACAAATTGGGAAGATCATCTGCTCCACTGAACCCACCGCCCATCTCAACTATCGCCCAACATCCTTTTCCCCACCAATCAAACCACCATCCACCACCGCCCACCACCGCCCACCACCATGCCCATCTGCATCGAATGCAGCTACCCCGTTGAAAAGCTCTGGACCCTTTACTCCGGCACTGACGGCAAAGGCGGCGGCCACAATATCCGCCTGACCGTCTGCCGGAAATGCGGCCGCTTCTGCGACAAGTACGTCGAGCACGACTTTGTCGTCATGTTCATTGACATGGTGCTGATCAAACCGCAGGTGTACCGGCACTTGCTGTACAATACACTGATGGGGGAGCGCGATCGCTTCGAGCCGTCGATTGTTAGGCTGGGGGTTATGCTCTTCTTGTTTGACGTTTATCTCACGTGGGCGCGGATTGAGAGGCGGAATGCCGAGTTGGGGCCGGAGGAGGTGGTGGATGGGATGGCGCAGTTTACGCAGAGGCCAATTGTGCTGCAGTATTGCTTCTTTTGTAAGTTTTTCTTTTGTTCCCGAGAGACGATCACACAGGATACTAACAGATGTTCTAGTGACGCTCTGCTCATTATCAACCCTCGCCTTCCATATGTCTATCCGCTTCCTCACCTGTTCCCGCTTCTCCCCCCTCTACCACCTCAACCTCCTCCCCCTATACCCCCGCCCCAACTCCGTCTCCACCGCCCTTATGGTTTCTTCCTCTACCAAGCTGTTCCCGATGCTCATGGTCATCTGGGACTACGACGTGCCGGGGGCCGCCGGCTCCCTGAACTGGGCCCTGCTGGCAAATAACATTGAGGCGTTGCGAATCTTGCTGAATTGCGGGTACTTTTTTGCCGCTATATTGACGGCGGTGGGGACAGGGAGTCGCGAGTTGGTGTCGAGGTTTGTGTTGTGGAGTGCGGGGATGCCGGTGTTGCAGAGTTATGGAGCAGAGGAGGGGAGGTTGTTGGTTAATGGGTTGTTGGCGGCCAAGGATTGGCTGAAGGGTATCATTGCTCAGTAACACCTGAAGTTCAAGGTCGGAGGGACTTGAGATCTGGTTGAGCGACTGCCTACTGCTTTGTTTTATATGTATAGTATATAGAAATGGGTGGTTTATAATACTTGTTTTTTTTGTTTTGGCAATTCAATTAATCAGTCAATTCAAATCCCACAAAAGCAAAACGCCATGATATAGCTGTGTTAGTAGCGACCCTCAAACAAAAGTAATGTATCAGGATGTGCCAAAGTGTCTCTTAGACGCGCCAAGTTTCATCCGTAATTATATGCCCTCTCCCATATGTTCTTCTCCCACCAATAACCCCTCAGTCCATCTATATCTCGTGTTGTTCGGACGGGACACGCAGGTCGATGCGCTTCGGGACGACGAGGGGGTTTAATTGCGCGAGGAAGGTGATGGCCCACATGAGGTAGCAAGAGACAATGGCGAGGATAAGAGACGATCTCCAAAGACTGTCCAGGAATTTCGTTAGTATAACGATATTGTAATAAGTACCGGTTGATATAAAAGGTTTCGGAGGGTATGACGTACATGTTGTTGGGACTCTTGGGGGAGAAGAAGAAGGCGGCGGCGACAAAGGCGCCGCAGATGAAAAGGCCGACGAAGATGGCGGAACTAGAGCAACAGCATAGGTTAGCCAGCGGGGTCCTCAGTACAATGTTATCAAGACATAAGTGTGCGCCGACACTAATTTACCGAGTGAAGCGCATCGCGACGGTCCAAAGTTACGTACCCAGTTGCCATCGTGGAAGGCGTGAGGGGAGTTTTCAGGTGGTTTAAGAAAGGATTGATTCGGCTGATGCTAGGATTGTGACTGGGAAGATCAATTGCGCGCAGTATAGGGCAATTGGTCTCGGTGCTGTGAGTGGGATTTTGTCGATTTGCTTGTTGCGGCGAGCGACTTTTGGTGATTGTGATGCGCCTTACTGGTGCAGGTTAACTTGCATCAGCGACGTGACTAAGCCAGTTAGGGTTATATTATATATTTAGTAGGGTTACTTTACAGCTTCTTACAATGGACAAAACAACTTAAATAGAATCCAAGTGTAGCAATTTGATATCTATTATCCAAATTATAGTTTATTGAACGACTGGGTTCTACATCAACACCATATAATTACTTGTTCTCGTACTTGAGACCAGCTTCGGCCCTCACAGCCCCGTAGATCCCCGCAATATCCCCTGTCTCCCCTGCATGCTCCTTCACCATCGCCAAATGGCCATCCGCCGTCTCCACATTTACCATCTTAACCCCCGCCTTCTCCGCCAAATCCATCGCATGCCTGACATCCTTCCGTGCCAAATCCACCGCAAACAATGGCTCCACCCGCTCATGGTAATCCCCACTCAGCATACGCTCCGCATAGGCCGCGTAGGGCCCCGGGAACATGTGGTTGACGAATTCTTGGAGGGGCCCGGTACCGAGGCTGGATTTCTCGGCGAGGGTGAGTCCCTCGGCGAGTTGCTCGACCATGTTGAAGATGAAGGTGTTGCCGATTACTTTGAGTTTGGTAGCGTCGCCGTAGGGGCGGTCCGAGAGGTTGATTTCAGCGCGGGCGGTGACATCCTTAAAGAATGGCCGCGCGCGGTCTACCGAGGCCGCGGGCCCGGCCATGACGGCGATTAATTTGCCAGCGTCGGCCATTGCGGGGGCGCCGAAGACGGGGCAGGAGACAAAGGAGGCCGACAAGGCCGTCAGTGAGGTAGCGAGGGACTCGGAGGTGTCTGGGTGGATGGTGGAGCAGTCGATGAAGAGTTTGCCGGAGATGTCGATAGTGAGGGCGATGTTGAGGATGGAGGTGACGGCGGCGTCGTTGGCGAGACAGGTGATTATGACGTCGGAGATGGTGAGGGCAGTAAGGAGATCGGTAGTGGCTTGGGTGACGGTGGGGTGGGAGGTGGCGAGGGCGATGGCGCGGGGGGCTGTGCGGTTGTAGAGGAGGAGGGGAGAGGTGAAGGTGTGGGGACCTTTGGTGGCGAGGTTGTGGACCATGCCCTGGAGGTGGGTGGAGGGGTTAGTGGGGGGAGGAGGCAGGATGGCGGGCGATTGGGCGGGAACGACTTACACGACCCATGTTGCCGAGGCCGATGAAGAGAACACGGGGTGGAGTTGCGGGCATGTTGATATATGGAGTTGCTTTGGAGGAAATAATGTGTGAGTTGATTCTAAGAGATTAGAACTGGCGTATAGTGTCTTAAGTACACATCAGACTGTTACCAGGGAACGAATTGATTATCACACGTCAAATATGACTTTTGTGTTGATGATCTATGGGTTACAAGTAAAGGATGCAGATCTTAGAAATCTGACAATGGTTGTTTTACTAGTGTCTTATAAAAGTCTACTGCCATAATACCTCACTGTGGCCTTACTCAAACCGAAGACGGGATTAATTCCGAGCTCCTGGACCCGATATTTTATCGGTAGTGCGTTACAGACGAAAGGCATCACGAAGTGTTCTTGTAGTTCTGGATGCTGCCAGGCCAATCATGTTTACAATCATTCATCCTGTGCTGGGGCCCACAATTGCGAATGTGATATATCCTTACAGTTGGCGATACTCCTAAAAATGTTAAGCATAAGGGACCTTGGTATATACATATGCACTTGATATTCAATCCACTAATGTTCCCACAAACTTGTTATTATTAATAATCTAGCAATGGATGCTTTCGAAAGAATGATTTAGGGCTTCGGGATTCGAACTCTAACTAAAAAACTTCTGCAACTTTCCTGTTTTTCTACCGAGTTATCTATCAGAAATCATCATTTGCAATGGTGATCTTGAGGCTCGTAATCACATCACTAGACCATTTGTAGTAGAAACAATAATAAAAGATAAACACTGGCCTTTATAATCCAAAGCCTAACCAATTTCCCAGGAGTTAGAAATAATTGGTCTTTCAACCCCGGGCCTGCTACTGGTGCGAATCAACAACCTGAAGATTGTGCCAAACATTGATGTAGGTCTTCTTTCACCCCTCATAATCCGTTTCACACGGACGCAGATGGATGGACGTGGCGGCTCAAAGTACCCGCAAACTCAGCTTGTTCTGGAATCCTTCCATCTTAGACTTACTAGTAAGTTGGAGGACCTTAGCCAACGATTCAAACTTGGCGATGAGTTGGAACAAGTCAATCTCCGACGACAGGTGGAGTGTTGCCATCTCTACCTCGGCTTGTAGCACATCCCGACTTCAACCATAGGCCTCATCCAAGACATCAAGAATGTCTCACAGATTTAAAAATCCACCTTGATGGGTCGCCCAAATTTGCTAGCATTATGTCATGTCCTTCTGCAACCAATGTGTCTGCCTCACTCGAGATCAGAGACAACGCTCTTTGAAGTTTATTTTTATCTTCTTGGATGGCCATGTGTGATCCATTAGCGGTGCCGAGGGTTGAACAAAGACGCCGTTTCCACGTCTTGTATATCTCTGATGCCGACTGTCCATTCTTGTTCTTCCCATTAAACTCCCCGGTATAGTTCTGGCACAAAAGAGTCAAGACTTTATGAACCTTACTTCTTCCAGTAGTATCTCACCGACAGGTCAGTTGCGCCAGCTGATTCTCCTCTGGTGGAGGCAGCCCTGCTTTCTGTGTTTGAATCTCAGTCACCAGAGCCGAGATCTGGCTCATCATGATAGACTGCTGTTGCCGTTGCTCACGCAACCCATCTGAAACCGATACATTAAGTGCTGCCATTTCAGTGCTGAGTTGCTGCAACGCTTCTTGTGGCAATAGTCCTGTTGTTTGAGAGTCATGCAACAAAATCATGGTGTTGGTTTCGAATTCCTGGGAAGACTCCAAATCGGCGCGCCGAAGTTCTTTGCGAGCGTTATTTTGAGGATATAAATACGGACCCTGATTTAATGAATATAAACAGGTGATAGCCCAGATGATATTGAGTGGGATGGCCTGCTGCGAGTGGTGTATATAGTCGATTACTTCTGGACGTAGACATGATAATTTAGTAATTAGTGAGTGGCAGGGTATAGATCTTCTAAATTTGCAGGTCATGTATGCGTAACTTGGCACTGGGAGCGCAGCTTTTTTCAGGAATATCGAGTTCTGTCGCGACTGGCATTTCAGGATCTTCCGATCCGTTCGGTCTTGTCAGCTTTGGCTGTCCTGCAAATTCTATTGGGAAGTAAAATAAAAGATTGAAATACCACCGAAGAAAAGAAGGGTAGTATAGTTATATTGGGTTTGATGCATATATGACAAGCCAGAGAGATGCAATGATGACTGAATGTAAAAGGTCGACAGAACTCGGAAAATAAGAATTACACCCTAAAGAGCGGGGAAGAAGAAAAACCTGAGGAATATCGAATGTTCTGGAGTAGATGTCAAGGAAAGAGGTAATATCCTGGGGCACTGGTTGCTAGTAACTGCTCATTTGTGTTTTACGCATACCAAATATTGGTTATTACCAAAGTTAGAAATTTCATGCCCTCATTACTATCAGTTTAAATTTCAAAATGGGAAATTTGGTCCTGCAGAACTGTTACCGAAATATGGGGATATTCAAGTACAGATATAACCATTATGTGCTGTCATGGGTTGATATATAGAAACATATGTGAATCCATAGGAGAATCATGACTAGATTCCGGCGCCTTTTGACCTCGAAAAAGGTGTCATGACTTGGAAACCCGGCCAGTTGGATTAGCCCTATAGTATTGATAGTGATAAGTAAGCCGAGATTCACAACAAGACTTCCCGCGGTTTTGGAGCCAGATTCCAGGCCAACTGTCTAACTGCAGAAGTGGCGTTGCGTCACATCATTATCGTCGTATTGCCCACCTCTGTATGACTCTATCCACCGATTTTGGTTATCACCACATTTGTGGCTTATTACTCATCTAATCCTATATATCGTG
The DNA here is from genome assembly GCA_002778035.1 of Ambrosiella xylebori. Classification (NCBI taxonomy): domain Eukaryota; kingdom Fungi; phylum Ascomycota; class Sordariomycetes; order Microascales; family Ceratocystidaceae; genus Ambrosiella; species Ambrosiella xylebori. The sequence continues at coordinate 3,215,133 of PCDO01000001.1, forward strand.
AACAGGGCCTCGACAGCGTTGAAAAAGAAGCAACTGGCACCTTCCATTTTTATCACCAGTACCACAAAAACTCCAACCTTCAACCTCGAGATTGTTCGCAACTTCAAGCCTTTGCAAAGAAACACATTGGTAACTCTCATATGGCTTTTCTATCGACATTTTCTGATTACGCCAAATTCATTTCATCCAAAAACTTACCCCACATGTGCAATTCTTCCACCCGTCTAAACGTTGCTTAAAGATTCGATATTGTTAATTGATAAATAACTGACAGCCCCTCATCTCATCTCAACTAATCACCCTCCACGCCCACCTATCGCCACCCATTACTGGAACCACCTGCCTGCCGTCTTGTCCGGGGAACACATTGTGACCATCCATTATACAGCACCGTCGTCGACATTGTGGTCCATTTGCATGATTCTACTGGCAAAGGCCTCAAAATCATATCTCTTACATAACAGACGCTGTTACAAGTCCGCACTCGGAATTCTTGGATTCTTTAACTTGGTGCGCGGAACCCACATGTCCCTAGTCGTCTAGATGCAGAAAGGGACTGTGAGATTTCTTGGTGCATAACTGTTTTATTATTTCCATTTTTATTTTTTTGACGCAATTTGTTGCGCATATTGTTATTGCGACGACTGACACGAGGGCCCTGACTTATCAGATCCGAGTCATACCCCGGGAGCTATTGACCTACACAGGTCTCTCCTTGAATTTGGCCACAAGTTCTCGATCAAACACATTTAATACGGGAATAATCTGCAAATATAAACATTTGGCACATTTTAATTAGCAAATAACCATCAGCGTCTGTCCTCCGACACCTCTTGAAAGCCTGTCAGACACTTCCGTTTCAACTACACAGATTCTTTATCAATCTCTCACTCTGCAAAGGATCATCACATCCTAAACCGCCCTCGCATTTTTGAGCTTCCTAAACAGGAATCCTGTCTTGTCGAACTCTTGACCAGCAAGCAAGGACCTAGGACAGGAATCCAAGGGACAATTTAGGAACACCGGGTATAAAAGACAAAAAAAAAGAAAAAAAAGCAGAGACAGGCCAACTTGGAACTTGGCCTGTGTGTTTTGTAGGGAAAATCCGGAGGTGTTGGTGTTACCACTTCTGTTGTTTTCAACATTTTGCGACGGGAGGTACAGAAGGCCGTTCTCCTTGGGGGCGGTTGACAATAAACAAATCTACATCTTGGGGTGTGTCGGGGCACAAAGTGATTAGGACCGATTCTAGGTCTTGGAGGGCCGAGGGTGTCGCTGCTATTTATTTCCAAAGTGGCATAAAGATATCAGTAGATCTTTAGGACGATTGTTCTTGAAGATCAATTTTATTCTGTCTTTTTCTTGGGCTCTAGATCGAATTGTGTAATCATAATGTTGAAACCGGTGTTCCTGTCACCAAAGTCCCTGGTGGGACGTCATGTAAGTCGCAGCAGCCTCCTATGATCCATCGCTTTTTATCCGATCTTCTAACATCAGTATAGATGACTGTTGCATGCAGTAAAAGAACTCTGCAGTGCATACAAACTCATCTATACTCTGTAACACCCGGATTATCACCAAAGCCCAAATCGGAAGTTTTTGCTGATAGAGTAAGCCATATTTACTGTCCGTCTCACGGCGTCTCTCTAACATAACATGATAGGACTTCTTTGTATCTGTGCTCGAAGCATCCGCTACTAAACGAGACGCTAAAGGCTATCTCCAAAAGTACGCCTCGGCAGACAGATCCCAGAAGAAGCATCAACGCCAACAAGCCGAGCGCCGAGCAATCGAAGCCGCGGCCTCAGCAGGTCTTGCCCAATCTCCTCATCAGGAGATATTCCTCAATGGCCACAGCAAGCGTCTCACCCAAGAACAAGACGAAGCTCTGGATGAAGAGGAAGACCCGCTGCATTTGGCCCTGGTGCAGATTCGTTCGCCGCAACTAATGGACGAGAAGACCAGATTGGGTGTTGCCAAGAGTCTGTCTCAGCTCCGCACACTCGGTCTTCTCTCTATCGTTGTCGTGGATTGTGACCCCAAGGCGACGATTAAGGAAAGAAGATTACAGTGTGAAGGTCTTGTTTATGCCATCAATAACTACCGCGCACCTGGGGCACGGCTGATTGAGAATGTCCTGGGGATTGAGAAGAACAAGGAGGAAAGATCGGCGGCACCGTTTTACACGGATGGGTTGTTTGTGGCGTATCCGAGAGAACTTGAGAAGGCGTTATCGCAGAATATCATTACGGTCTTGCCGGCATTGGCATCTGAGCCAGAGACCTTCCGCACGACTGAGGTTGCACCGGAAAGCATCATTGTTTCACTAGCCAAATATTTCAACAAGCTTCAGTTTGCTCCTGTGGATGACTTCTTCGGCAGTCCCACCGCTCTCGTTGCCACCGACCCCCTCCCAGCCATCATTGAAAAAATCATTATACTTGACTCCAATGGCGGTCTCCCCTTTTCCCAAGGCTCCCGCTTTGCTCACCGGTTCGTCAACCTCGAGCAAGAGTACGACAACATTCTGTCAGACCTAACCAAAGGCCTCGAGGCTGGAACCGGCACTCTAACGAATAACGGGTACAATGAGAACGAATCACATATTCGGAATCTCAAGGTGGTTAGAGACACACTTGTAATGCTTCCTTCCACTTCGTCCGCATTGATCACCACCCCGATGGAGGCCGCGAACGTATGTCCGGCGGAGTCTCACGCATACATGAGTAGATCTAATTCTTTGCAGCCTTTTGGTATCGCCGCTAGTGTGCGGACTAGGAAAACCTTGAACCCGTTGATTCATAATCTGTTGACTGACAAGCCCGTATACTCGTCTTCTCTCCCGTTTGAACGAATCAGTGGACCGGCCATTGTGGCCCCACCAGATCCAAAAGCCCGAATGGGCACGTTAATTAAGAGAGGAACACCCGTAACCATCTATCCCGATCCGGGCAAAAAGCCTTGGACTCCACCTCGCCCCGGAGTCCTGAGACATCAATTAACCGACAGTTCTATCGACCTCGGACACCTTGCATATCTCATCAAAGACTCTTTCGGCCGCAATCTCGACCTTGACGCCTACCTGGCCCGGATTAAGGATATCTTAGCCGGCGTCATAATTGCTGGCAATTACGAAGGGGCCGCCATCCTGACCTGGGAATGTCCCACTGGTCTCAGTCCCGAAGATGCCTACGCGCAAAACCGCTATGTGCCCTATCTTGACAAGTTTGCCGTCCTTCGGAGTGCCCAGGGGACTGGTGGTGTTGCAGATATCGTGTTTAACTCGATGACGAGGCATTGTTTTCCGGGGGGCGTCTGCTGGAGGAGTCGGGTGAATAACCCGGTGAACAAATGGTATTTTGAACGGTCTCAGGGGACCAAGTGTTTGGAGGGGACGCAGTGGAAGATGTTTTGGACGACGCCAAGATTACAACCAGGGGATTGCGTGATTAGAGACTATGAGAATATTTGTCGTAAGGTTCAACCGACATGGATAGATATAAGAAAATAAGGTATAGAGACTGAAATGAGGGTGTTTTCAACAAAAAATGGAGTTTTGTTTTGGGGGTCTTTTGGGTATAGATAGTTTGGCGTCCGGCGTTTTTTCTTTCCTTTCATCAACCTGTTTCTTCTAGATTTTTGCACGCGGGACTTGTGTACTGTGATAATTATGGTGATATATTTACATGGTCTCTATACTATGAACCGGTCGTTTGTGGTCTGTAGCGGCTCTGATTACCGTCGACTTTGCTGTGGGTGATTATGAGCACTAGAAGCTCAATTAGTACTGTATCCGAATGATTGATAACAATTGGAGTTACTGGTGGCGTTCAAAGTAGGTCCATTGGCCGGGGGCGGGCTGCTCCTCGAGAGGTTCCCAGCTAGAAAAGTGTTAGTGTGTCGTGATATGTAATGGCGTTTAGGCTAAGACTTACACCTTGGCCTGCTCAAGAGTGTCAATGGCCTTGAGTTCATTTTCGGCGACTTGGATGACCTCTTCAATAAGGCCGGCTCCGATCTTGTTCTCGAGCTCCGAGATCCTGTACTCCTGGGTTAGCCGTGTCTGATCCAACAATATTATAGTAGATGAAACTCACTGCTTCGCCGTCAAAAGAGGCTCCGGCTCCAAATCCAAACTATCCTCCATCATCTCATGCTTCCGTAACCCAAACAAAATTTGATCTTTCTTCTGCTCAGCCGACCGAATCCCCTCCATCATCGGCTCCGTATCCTCTTCGCCATCCCACTCCTTTCTCCGAATATCCACCTTCGGCGGCACCGTCGCCAACACAAAAGCCCTCCCATCCGCAAACCCCTCAATGTGCGCCTTGGCTCCACCTGCCTGCTCATTGATTAGGCGAAAAATCCCGGGGTGCTCCTTGACCTTTTCTTGCACCTTGGCCGCCCACTCGGCATAGCCGGCGGGCACGACAGATTCCACGAGGGCCAGTCGGTGCTTGGTAGTTGCTTCGACGGATTGCCGATATAGGGAGGTTGCGGGGAGCTTTGACATGCGGAAGAGGATTTTAGAGTAGAGGAAGAGGAGGGCGCTGCGGGGGGTCGGGTGGGTGACTAAGCCGGCTAGGCCGGTTTGCGAGCCGGGCTGGAGGTAGGCTAAGAGACGAGTAGAGGGACGCATGGTTAATTGTGCAATTGGATGGTCATAGACGGATTGGAATTGGTGTATAAGTGTAAGGCCGTCTCAGTCGATACCATGGATGTTGTTCCGGGATGAAGCGATACTTGGAGCTATGAGCTATGGTGGGGCGAGCTTGTCACTTGTCTTGATTGACAGTGTATAATGGTAGGATCCCTGCGGAATTGAGATACGGAGTCACGTGCTGGATCACGGGAAAGAGACAGGGAAATGAGATCCTGCAACCTGAGTTGCCCCACCCTAGCATGTTCCCGCCTCGTCCATGGTGGGGGCAAGGTTGGGCGAGTCGAATGCGAATTGCAGGAGAAGTACGACGCGGGGACAGGACATTTCGGAGATATATAGTTTACGGGGCTTGTATAAGAAACTTATTTATGGTCGAGAAGGGATACATGAATATTACGGGCAGTGATTGTCGCCTTGAGCAAGCACAGCCGCAAGGCGATGGATAGACAGTCTCAACGCATACGGCGCGGATGGGGAACCAGACATTTAGGAAGTCTCCGTACGAGATGAGTGAGAATTCGTTTCCAAATGCGTGCTAGAGCCCCTTCATCCTTCTAGCAAGAACAAGGTAGGAAGGCATGGAATAAAATGGGAAGGAGAGGATAATGCTTGAGAGAGCTCACATGTCAACTGCCTTGGTGGATGGTACAAAGCTCCAAGTGGACAAGGTAGGTGCCGTATTTGGATGGGTATATAGTTTTGGCAGCTGACGAGTTCTTATGTGTGCATCACAAGCTTGCTGCTCTGTGGATTGATTGTCATCGTGACGGTTTCTTTTTTTCTTTTTGTGAATATCAAGGTTGTCTCTGAAGATTTTACTTTGATTTTTTATATACATCCAGTGTCATTCTACTGTTTATTTTCGCATCTACATTGAGGATCTGCAGCGAAAATACTTGTTTTTATACAAAAACATTAAATCAGCTCTACACAACCAGACAACATGGACAACTTCAAGAACCTGAGCCAGACTTTCTCGTACGTCCTCAAGCACATAATATCAGCATCGTGATCAGCATCTATGTATCTTGAAAAATGTTGATCGCATTATCATAGAGATGAAGACAATGATGTGAATCCGATGTACTGTAATCGCCTTAAAGCTTTGCAGCTGACAATGGACTCTCGTGCAATAGGTCCATCGGGGCGCAGATTTCGCCCTTTGCTTCGCGCACCTTCCAGTACACTAAGGAACAACTTGGTCAGGCCGAGGACAAGGTATGAGACGTCACTTTGGATATAATGGGTTTATGCCGTGTAATCTGGGTGCTATTCTGGAAGGCGGACTTTGTGATGGTAGCAGAAATGTGGTCTTGCAATCGCATGATATGCCCAATTTGCCCCGCACTCTGGATCTCAAGCCGGATACTTTGCTCACATTTTTTTTTTCAAACACAGACTCAGCTCCCTCCCGACTACATTGACCTAGAGAAGCGTGTCGATGCCTTGAAGCAAGTCCACCAAAAGATGCTGGCTGTGACGTAAGTGGCTCAACTTACAAAATTCCCAGTCACCAACACCATGATATACTGACTGCCTACTCTTTCATGTATACAGTAGCCAGTACTCTAATGAACCCTACGACTACCCCCCCAACATCAAGGAGACTTTCCAGGATCTCGGCCGCACTGTCAGCGAAAAGGTCAACCTGCTCTCTTCGGCTACATCGCCCGCCGAGGCTCAAGCAGCTCTTGTTGCTCCGCCGTCGGCCAAGCCGCAGCCCAAAACTTTCAACCACGCTATCGCCCGCGCCTCCCTTGCTTCTAGCCAACTCCTTCACCAGCAGCATACCGGCGCCGGCGAGGACCCCCTAGCTACTGCCCTCGAAAAGTATGCGCTCGCCATGGAGCGGGTTGGTGAGGCCCGTCTGGCGCAAGATGCCCAGATTCAGAGCCATTTTTTGGTTGGGTGGAACACTACGCTGAACACTAACCTCAAGTTTGCTACCCGTGCTCGCAAGAATGTCGAGAACTCGCGGTTATCGCTGGATGCAGTCAGGGCTCGGGTCACTGGTGGTACTTGGAAGCTGCCCGGTTCTGGTGCCTCACACCTTGATGAGAACGAGCTGAGCCCTGAGGCTCAGGAGGAGATTGAGAAGGCCGAGAGTGAGTTTGTCATCCAGACGGAGGAGGCTGTTGGTGTCATGAAGAACGTGAGTATCTGGCGGGATAAGTCTTTCAAAGGTGGAGTGATGACTAATTTATTTTGTGGATTCTAGGTTCTCGATACCCCCGAGCCTCTGCGCAACCTGGCTGAGCTCATTGCCGCGCAGATGGACTACCACAAGAAGGCATATGAAATTCTCAGCGAGTTGGCCCCCGTCGTCGAGGGCCTTCAGGCCGAACAGGAGGTTAGTTGTGCGAATAAGTTTGGGGCCGTGTAAATGTAAATTTCTTGATTCTTCGGTCATAAACATTGCCCCTGTTGAGAAGATTTGGAATGTTCTATTGAGATTTTATGGGAATTGCTTGGCTAACATTCGGGTGCGAGCTGTAGGCGAGCTACCGCAAGAGCCGTGATGATGAGGAATAGATTAGAGGATGGGATTGTGTGGGGGTGCCGGTTTTACTTGTTATCAATATAGGATGAATTGATATTTTGAGTTCATAATTGTGTTATTTGGGGCCTCGATTGATGTTTATGCTGGTGTTGTCATTTGACGGCATAACCCTAACTATATTTATGCAGACCCTAGTTATAGTTTCTTCACTAAAATAGAATGTATTAATTTAGTGGTTGCCTCTTATTCATTATTCTTTAACTTATTTTTTTCCATTCTATTTTTACATCTACACATTCAATCATGGTCTCAATAAAACCGCCAGCGTGGGCTCATTCTCGCAAACGTCGCTCACAATTTTCAGACGAAGATTCACTCGCTAACGTCATTCTTTCACAACTCATTGATCCCACCGTCAGTGCCGCGCAAGAACTCGAACATTCCATCAACCCGCTGTCCCACCCCGAGGATGTCCTGAAGCAACTGCGGCTCGCCGGCCTCCCGGAAACAGCACAACTGCCGAGTAAAGTTTATCCGAATTTCCCGCACAAGGATATCGGGGAGCCGAGGGTGAAGAAGGTTAAGGCGGGCAAGGGGGAGAGGAAGAGGCGGGGGGACGAAACGGCGACGGATGGTGAAGGGATTAGTGGGGTGAGCGGGTTGGAGGAAGAAATGGATGGAGAGGATGGAGAGGATGGAGAGGATGGAGATGGAGGGAAGGTGAAACGGGGCCATCCGTTGGAGGGGGAGGGCAGGAAGGCGGAGGCGGAGATGAGGAGGTTTGCGGGGCCGATAGTGGAGGCGATTGGGGTGTGTTTGGATGAGGGGGATATCGAGAGGGCAGAGAAGTTGTATGCGGGGTTTCTACGGTTGCCAAATTATGTGGAGGGGACAGAGGGTAAGGTGGATGTGCGGAGGTGGGGGATGTGGGCGGTGGGGGCGGAGATTTTGATGAGAAGGGGGGAGAGGAAAGGTGGAAAAGGGAAGCGGCGGTGGGGGAGGACGGAGAATATGGTGAGAGTGAGGGAGTATTTTCAGATGTTGATTTTGGAGTATCCGTGGAAGGCGAGCTTAGGGCAGGATGTGATGGCGAGGGAGTTTTGGCAGGCGTTGATGGGGGTGGAGTTGTATGATGCGTTTGTTGAGGTGCAGTTGGCGTGGGCGGATATCGATAAGCGGGTGAAAGAAGGCAAAATGGGGGTACCAGAAGCAGTGAAGGAGAAAGAGAATGTACGGAGGCAGAAGTATCGGGAGGTCCGGGAGGTTTTGAGGCCGATGGATGAATTGATGGAGCGGTTGCCGTATTCGAGGGATGGAGGGATGAATAAGACATATGCGATGTTGCTATTGTTTGGGGGGGATTTGGCGGTGCCGGTGGCTAGGTCGGGGTCGAGGGAGGAAAAGATGAGAGGGAAAAAGGAAAGGAAGGAGTTGAGGGGGAGGGCGAGGACGGCGTTGAGAATTGTGGTAGAGAAGGGAGGGGTTGTGGAGGGGATTTTACGGGAGAGGTTGAGGATAGACCAGGAGGAGGAAGAAGAAGAAGACGATGATGATGATGAACTGGAAGAAGAAGTTTCAGCCGAAGGCATTAAAATGGCCGAGTACCAAGATGAAGACTCCACAACTCAATCAACCGGCTCCCTCCCAATCCGCAGCCGCACCGAGTCCGATCATAGAGACAACGACTATTCTCCATAAAATCACAATCTCGCTAGACTAATCTCACGACAGCAATGATACCCATTAAACAGTAAATCTATCTACCTTCTAAATTGCCCCCTTCTACCCCCTCTTCATAAAGCTAACCACATTCCCCGCCATCCCCACCGCACACCACCGTCCATCCGGACTCCACACCACCTGCCTTCCCACACTCGCCGCCCGCCCCTCGCCGTCCACCCCTCCACCGCCAACATCCACAGAATGATGTGGCTTCAACGCCCGATGCCGCACCGACATGTCAAAGCGAGATTCCCAGCAGATGACAGCGTCGGCAGGGTAGTATTTCGAGAGGAAATCAACACGATCGGGAAGGAGGCCGCAGTCGGAAACGGTTTCGAAGGGGGAAAATGGGGACGTGAGGGAAGGGTTGGGATTGGGGTTGGGGCTCGAAGGAGTCAGTGGTGGCTGGTCAACGGTGAGCCACTCGGGGTAGCAGACGCCGAGAGGAAACCGGGGATCCTCGGGTGTCCAGATATCCCCGTTCCGCTCAGCCTCGTCTTTTTCCCGCTCGGCCTCCTGGAGCCGCTCGTAGAACTCCCGATACTCAACCAAGCACCCCAAATCCCAAAAGACCACATCCCCCCTCGCCCCGCAGAACCCAAGCACCCCTGCCGCCGGCCCATCAGAGAACACGGAAAATCTCAGGTAGAATTGCAACCCGCAGTTTTCGGGGACCTCGAGGGAGCACCAGCGGTCCCACATTTGCGCCCCGGCAGTCGACGGGAATGGGCCGGTAAAGGCACTGCGGGTGAAGCAGTCCTTTTCGTGGCTGAAGGGGGCAATTTTGGAAGCGGTGGTTATGGAGGAGGAGAGGGGAGACGGGGGGAAGGAGCGGATGGACCAGATGAGGATGGGGGAGGTGGGGGAGGAGTCGCGGGAGATGAGGAGGTTGCCCCAGAAGCGGATGCAGTCGATGATGCCGTTGTGGACTTCAGAGGTGATGAATTGGGGGGAGAGGATTTGGAGGAGGGGTGAAGGAGAAGGAGAAGATGCTTGCGGGAGGGGGGGGATGGCCCAGAGGGCGACGATCATGTCTTGGCCGGCAGAGACAAGCCAGTTGCCGGAGGGGTGGAAGTCCTGGGGAGACAGGTTAGTGAGGGGGGAAAAATAAAGAGAGCGGGAAAGACACACGATAGAGATGATGTCATCGGTGTGTGAGTCGCCGGCGATGATAGCGCGAAGGGGGTCTTCGGATAGAGGGGTGCCGATGTTCCAGAGGCGGATTGTCAGGTCGGCCGAGCCAGTGGCGATGATGTGGGGATCGACCGGGGACGTGGCGATGGAGTTGATGCTCTGGTGTCTTTGTTAGTCTAACTTGTCTGACATCTTATAAGATGCAGGTATTTTTTGGCGTACTTACAGCCCCGTGGCCCCGTAGGGTCTGTAGGCAGTGTTTGTCAGCCTTCCTTCGGAGTCTCAATAGAAGTGATACATACCCGCACCAAGTCTCCTGCCAAATTGTACATCTTGACCAACCCCTGGTTTCCTCCCACACAAAGCACCACATCATCATATTCGTCCCTCGCCCAAGTACAGCAATAATGCACCACTTCATCCTGTTGTTATCATGACGTCAGTTGTTCTTGTCCCTTTTGCGTCTACAGCATCACGATATCTCAATAAACTCACCTTTGGGTCTACAACACACGTGCGGATCGGGAACTTATCCATGCCGTCTTCGTGTATTATTTGCCCTATGAAGATCTTGGAAGCGCGGAGTTAACCCGGGTCAGTGTGTTTCCTTTTCTATCTCCTCTTTCCGTAATGACTTTTCCTTTGTAGTGAGACCTACATGACGTCGACTTATCAGGGCAAATATGGGCGGGGCCTCTAACGGTTGAAACGGGCAGAATTGCACGTCCCAAATATCTGTATGATCTCGTTAGTCGGCCCAGCCTTAGAGTACAACAAAGCTAGCCTAGCGACGGACCTGTGTTTTCTACTGCGGCTTTGTAGGCGGCGCGATGTGCCCGCCGACCCCCACCACGCGGGTTATCCAAGGTAAACACGCCATCCTTCTACAGTATTGAGAGTAAATCAGTTATTGTATCCCCTTAGCAAAGCAGCAGAGCTTACTTGGATCTTGAGAACTGTGTGCTCGCGGGGGAAAGTAAAGCGGGGTTTGGCCGGCATCATCATGAAATTGATCAATGATCTGTGCTTTTAATTAAACAGCTACAGATTACATTTATAAGATCGTCATTTATCTAGTGATCCAATTAAGCAGTGTTGATATACGGCGTTGCGCAGAGGTATATATACACTATCGAATTATTTGGCAATGTTGTTTACAGTGATGACGTTGTATGTGGATCTCGCAACCTTGCTTGCCTAAGGTTTCTCGCCGTGGAATTAGGGTCTATTCCCCTCAGCTTATATCTAAACTTGTATTTAACATCCTTCTACAGCCTATACCAAAAGAGAGAATACGACGTTGTCATGCACCATTCACACCATTGATTAAGTACAGGTTGACTTTCCCTTTTCATTAATATAGCTACCAGGACTACTCCAGCGGGCCACCCGGCATACATATACACACGAAGGCCAGGCCCGTCATTTTTTTTGTCTATGAAAGAAAAGATGAGGATTGCTGTCAAGATAATGTTGAGGGCGGAAAAAATGGTGGAAATCAAGTCTGGACTTTTGAAGAGGCGCCTCGGCAGAATGCGGTGGAACGGTGATGATTTCTTTTTGTGTGTGGTTTTTGGTGGCGATGGTGGGGGCGGCGGGGTAGGGCGGATATTTACATAAGGGCAGGGACTGTGGTGAGTGGTTTCCCAAAGTAGAAGTATCTGGTTCAACGCAGATTGATGCATATATTGACGGTGAAAACACGGACTCACATCGACACATCACGGACACATATGTACATACATATGGAGATGTATAATCCGACTCCATTTCTCGATATCTTGCTCTATCTATATGATTATGCTATTAATAAATCCACGACTATAACTACCACCTATACAACCTACCCATAATCTTCTCCTCTCTTCTTCCCCCATTCTCCAATCACTACTTGGTGTCCCTCTCTATGCTTCCGAAACCTTCATATTCCGACACCAGTCCCGCCCCCGCCCCACCTGCCACCCACACAACGCCATCTCCAATCCCATCCCCACAAACCCCGCCACGCAAATCCCTGCACTATCACTGACGCTCGTCGCCCCCAAGCTAAACTCGTGCTGCTCCTTAGCCACCTCCTCCATAATCGCCGCAAAAGTATTCACATACACGGCCCCGCCCAGCAGCCCCTCCCAAAAGATGATGAGAAACACCACATAGACCGACGGTAGCACAAAGAACATGGCCTGCACCAGCAGCAGCGCCAGGTTCACGCACTGCAGCAGCGACGGCGGATACAGGCGGCGCAGCCGCACAAACGGTGTCGACGAGCGCGAGATGAAGACGCCGAGTTGGTAGAGGAAGCCGTACATGGGGTAAAATTCCCGGAACGACGAAAACGGTGACGATTCGAGCGGGAACAGCAGCACCGGGGCCACGCCTTGGTTAATCGTGTACTCGGCCACGTACACCAAGAACAGTGGCAGCATGTATGGGAAAAAGAGCCGCCGGATCATGGCTATGCGACGCGCAAAGGTTGCCGGGGCATTCTTGTACGCGTCAACGCCAGCGACAAGCCCCCGTGCCTCGTCGCTGAACCCCTCGATATCCCGCTCGCTGTCGTCGCTGTCGGCTATCGCGACATCCCCTGTATCCACTTCCTCCACGTCCTCGTTCACAGCCTCCTCCTCTTCTGTGTCAACGGCCCGATACTCGGCTGCCTTGGCCACCAGTGGTGGCGGCAGCAGCCAAAACGCAAAGGCCATCCCCAATGGGAACGTTGCCGACACAAGCAAAGTCCTCCGAACGGTAAGCCCCCACCAGTCCGTCATGACAACATACAATCCAGCCCCCGCCAACCCGGCAATCCCGGTGCCACTGCCCCACCCCGCGAGAGCGCCCGGCCCGTAGAAACTAGTCAGCCCCAAGAAACTCAACTCGCCGGCACCGCTAGACAGCGATGCCAAGATGACGCCCGACATCTTTTTGGCAGGCGAAGCATCAGTGGGCGTCAGGGAGACGATGAGCATACCGCCCGAGGACAAGAGGATTAGACAAAAGATTCGCACGGGGTAGCTGATGTGGTGGATGAAGTAAGGGGCGAGCAGCTTTGTTAGAAAAGAAGGCAGGACGTCAGCAAGGAGGACGAGAGATTTGGGGGTGGTGGGGCCGACAAGGTCTTGAGCGGCGGAGAGGAGGAGGACATAGAGGATGTTGTTGAGGAGGCCGAGTAGGGTGAAGGAGAGGAGGGTTAGGGTGGTGGGGGTACAGAGGGAGAGCCAGTAGGTTACGGAGGTGGAGAGGGATATTGACGGCATAGCGGGTGGTGCGTAGTGGTGTAGTAGAGGGGTTATTTTTGTCTTTTCGAGACACTTTCCCCCTGGGATGGGGGTTCTTATGTAGTGGTCGTAAGCAGGAAAGCCAAAAGGGGCAATTAAATGTGCGTGTGTGAATGGCACGGACCGTACGTAGGTGTGTATCTCGTTGATATTTATTCTCAAAGGGTAAGACTGGAAATTTGACTTTTTTTATATTAGTTTTCTTCTTTTTGTCATGCTTTTCACAATTTCATGAACGAGCAATAGTTTTTTGTTTTCTGTGAGTGTTGGCGGTGGGAAATGGAACGGGAGTGAGTGAGTGTCGAGGAAGTGATAAGCTCCATTGAGTGATGCCGACGTGCTGATCGTGTTATTCATGATACGCATTATGGTCACGTGTGGCAATTATAGGGATAGAACCCTATTGGTTTGCAGGGATCAATGAGAGATTAATGAAGCAGGATCAATTGGCATCATCTAGAAGGAGTCAAGGCATGGGAGATTTTAAAGCTGAAGGCGGATTGGGTTGGTTTCATGGAAAGGTATTTAGGGTGAATCTGAGGGTGAGGCTAGGAAGCTATTATCGTGAGATGGGATCATCAGGTATCAAGGAGTGAGGAGGTCGGCAAGTGTGTTATTGGCGCCGGCTCGGCTCCTTTGGCGTTTAGATGGGGGGGCGGTGGTAGATTTTGACGCTGGGCGGTCGGCGCTTAGTGCTATGGAGTTTTTTTTTCTGGAGAATAATTGCAGTGAGGGTGTGAAGATGAGGTTAGTTTGAAGAATCAAGAAATTGAAAAGACTCGATTGGAATCAACAGGTGGAAACGCTATATGCCACGAGACCAGCTAACCCGGACCCTGCACGCAGACAGACAGAATCGGCCGACAACATCTCGCTTGTGAGTTCTACTGGAAGTCAAGAAACACAAGTAGAAAGAAAAGAAAAAGGAAAAGAAAAAGTTAAAGTCTACAATGGATGCTTCCTCAGGGCCAAAAGAAAAGCTAGAGACGGAATATCTGCAGCCGGCACACAGAGGTAGTGGAACGAGAGGGGGCCAGGGATTTAATGGGATTTTATCTATGGAATGTGCATATGGAGAATAATGTATAAATATAAATATAATATAAATTTATATATATTAATATATAAAATCAAATATACAACAAAAGATTAAATGGGGATTTATATATATATATATAACAATGTAATCGTGGCAAAAGTGGTGAGTTAGCGTTGTGTGTTTACATTGATCTGTGTATAAACATATATAGACACTCGCTTTCTAGTTATTTGTCTTGTTTTGGTGGAGTTTTCGTTTTCTTTGTATTTTCTTTTTCTTTCTGTCAAATTAAGTATACAAAATATAAAAGTATTGAGATTCTTGCTCGGCACATTGACACGCACTCTCTACAGGCTTTTCTGGCCGCTTTCCACTGGGACTTTGATCACGATATTTTTGTCTTTCAATCTAGAGATTCTGACATCATTTCCTCAACACAAACAAGGCTTCTTCCATCTCTACATCCAACCACATCTCCCTTCTCTTTTCCCCCTCTCCCCCAAAATGCCACTCCCCCCTCGCCCCCCCACAAACTGCCCCGAATGCCCCAAAATCAAATTCCACACCACCACCCTCCAATCCCGCTGCATCGAACACCACTGCCCCATCTGCGGCCTTCCCCTCCTTCACCCCTCCGAGCTAGCCGACTTCATCGCCGGCCGGCACGACCCCGGCGAGTTCCTGGCCCGCTATCAGTGGCTTACGCAGATCACCACGCTGTGTGATCCGGACAGCGAATATGACTATCTGCGGGCCCAGGCACAAGACTATCAACAACAGAAGAAGAAAAAACGGACAAACACGAAGGCGGACTCTCCAGATGACGGCGATGCCCGGCCAAGCTTCAAGCTAAAAGACCGGCGGCCCATCCTTGAATTGTCCGTGGCTCACGTGTGCAAAAATGTCTTCCAGATTAACCAGGCCCCACCAGAACTTGAATTTGATGTCTACTCCGCCTTCTACGCCGCTACCTTCTCCGAAAATGCCGTATATCCCACTGCCCTGCATGCGGACCCCGTCCACTCGCTCGTCGGCCACTATTTTGAAGCCACAGAGCCTCACCATGCCTCTTTCTGTTCGTCTTCTTCCTCAAGCTTCAGCTCTGGCAACAACAACAACAACATCAACGATTTCCCCCGCAAGTTCTTTCCAGTACATACCAAATGCCTAGACATCACCAAGCAAGTCTTCCGCACAGGCCGCAACCACTACCTCCACGACACCCGCGGTCTGCTCACCGCCGTGCAATGGCGCATCGACGTCGCCAAGTCCCTGGGCCTCCGACGCACCTGTGTCCCTGCGCTCTCGCCCAACTACTCGCTCGTCTCCAACAACCACTACCTGACGCACACTGAGATGCGCGACGAGGAGTTTCTCGCCGAGGCTATCGACCCGGATGATACGAGGGGGGTCACTGAGTGTTTGTTGGGTAATCTGCGGACGACCAAAGTTCACCCGGTTGACGAAGAAATTCGCAAGTTCCGCCGGCTCTTTGCTAGGTTATGTCCAGAGGTCCGCGCGCACATTATCCAGATGATCGTCTTAACTTGGGACTCCAATCTTGTCTCATCACGCACCCTTCCGCAATCCTTTTGGCGCGACTTTTTCAACTCGCACATCCCCTTCCTCCCCTTCCTTGATGCTGCTGCCATCAACGCCGTCGGTGCCTCCTCGTTACCGTCCGGTGGCCCCCACGAATGGGACTGGGAGACTCTGGTGCACCAGGTATGGCGGGACTTTACGGTGACGGAGCGGGAGCAGGTGGAGGTTGAGATGGAGGCGGAGAGCGACGTGGTGGTGGCAGAGCATATTTGGCAGACGAGTGTGGTGACGTTTGGCGGGGGGTTACGGAGGGTGCCAGGGGGGCTAGTGAATCGGAGGAGAATTTGGCAGTTGGTAGAGGAGATGCATGTGGGGGATGTGCTGATGGAGAAGTTGGCTGATGGAGAGGCGGAGGCGGAGGTCGAGACAGGAACGGAGACGGAAGATATGGTAATAGAGGGTGTCACGGCGAATATCGACTCTCTTGTTTTGACCACTGACCACCAGGAGTCACAGATCTCCTTCATCCCGCCTTCGGAGATGCCCCGAATCTACGATCGTTCCGGCCACCCGACTGCCCCCGACCAGTGGATTCCCGCAGTGGACCTGCGGCCGTACTGCCGGCGGGATGGTCAAGTCGTTGTGCGGCCAGAGTTGCTGGAGGATGGTCGGGAGATGGCGAGTGTGGAGGAGGTGTTGGGGGAGATCGAGGGGTATTGGAAGGGATCTTAGGGGGCTTGGTGGTGGTGATGGTGATGGTGTTATGGTGTTATGAGGTTATGATATTTATGTTTATGGCATTCTGCATTGGGATTGAGGATTTTGATGTTTTTTGTTTGTTTGTTTGTTTGTTTGTTTTCTCTAGTTTAAAATCTATGGGTTCTTTCTATACAACTACTTATTCTCTTCATTGCAAGGCCAACGCACACCCACCAATAACTTTGGCCTCTGATACCTATACATACATACGTTATTACGTACCATATTTTTTTTCCTTCTTCTTTCCCACAGACATCATTTGTCACCGCGTCCCGAGAATCCAGAACATCGCTAGGCGAGAGATCCGGTGGTGCAATGTATTCCTGCGGCATGGGGTCGGTGAGCACCAGAGGCCACAGCTCCTAGATAGTTTTTTTCTGTTTATACGCACACAGTTGTTTGAGAGTCTGTCTTTTCTTGTTATTTGTTTTTTATATTATCACTCTATCAAACTCATACATACAAAATAACAACATAACTTGACTATATTCAACATCTTCTCTTTTTCTCTTCTATCCCGCCCACCCATGTCGTCACCCCAATCGCCATTTCCCGATCCGGCACCTTCCCTTTCCAGCAATCACTACAACTCAAAAACACAAAGGATTCACCATGTTGTTTCTCAGGGCGGATAAAAGAGGATGAAGAGGCAAAAAAGGGCAAAGAGAAGAGAGAAAGAGAATCCAGGATGAGGGTAGTTGGGAAGCGAACGACGACACCAATACCGAGGGGGAGATGGTGAAGGGAAGAAGTCAGAAAAAAAACGCAAGAGCGAAGGCTAAAGAGTTAGGAAGTTGCTACAACTTGGACTACGTAAGCCCGTTACTCCATATATAATCTTCCATGCTGACGCTGATGTCGATGCATACAGAAACAAATTTTCCCGTCTCTTCTTTTTCTTCTTCCAGGAGTGGCCTATTAAATATGCAGTCCCAGTTCCAACTCCACTAGACCATAACCCAATCCCGCCCTCAGGGCCCAAGACATTAATAATGGTGTCCTGATGTCGTTTTCCCATTCTGTGTATTGTGTTGCAGTTACATTCAATTCATTATTTTTTGCAATTTGTTCGGCCTTGTCCGTCGTCATTTTTTCTAACAAGACTTAATTCATCCTGTTGTATTGGTTACCCTGTGCTCTCTTCCAAAGAAAGAGCAAACAAAATTCTAAGGCAGAGTGGAGGGTCCAGTGGCTTGGGTTTATCTTATGCTTCATCAAGACTATCGTGGCGAGTCACTGTGCTACGGTGGGGAGGGTGGGGGGGAGAAATGAACCAGATGAACAAATAGACAGCTGTGTCTCGCCGAGGCGAAGGGGAAGCGAGACATCAAAATACAAGAAAACAGAAACCACAAAGAAAGAAAACTCTAATCCCCTCTCTACACACTGTCCATATTCACACTTACCACTAACTTTTTGTAAATATTTGCCTTGCCTTCTCGCTCTGCAAAATACTTTGTTCCTTTTGCCGGCAGAGCAGGATGAAGCAGGATCCGGCCTTTGCCTTCTTTTGTTCTGTGCAGTATGCTTGCTGCACGACAAGGGGAAACGAGAAGCTCAAGTAAATTCATAAACTAAATAAAACTAGCAAAGGTTGAGAATGGACCGGATATAACTAATAAATATTGTATCCGGCCAAGGGGATAGCAGACGGCGGAGGCGGAATCAATACTGTCTTGCTTGGCCTGAGGCGGCATTGGATGTTGCGCTGATCAACATCGTGGTATGCCAACCCTAAGTTCCAGTACCCCTGGACAAACTATTTAACCCCTGGAATTCCAAGAGACCCCACCATTCTTCAACACAACACAAGTGGCCGTGGTAATATTTATAAACCTGCTGTCAGAGTATTCATCACATTTATCAATATTCTCCGTTCGACTGTGATGTGATTCTAATGTCATGCATATCACCGCAGAGCGCCTACACACACTGCATTTTTGCACTTTTCGTCGGTTAGGCCTTAGTGGCGACTTAACGGGCGACCGAGAATCGTTTGTCCTTTTTGGGGAAAAAAAAAAAAGAGAAAAAGGCAAAGTTGGCGGCCGCTATTAGTGACCGTGTGGGTCGGCGGGACGTGTTGACATTGTACATATGTGCATATGTGCATATGTACATACTTGGGTGTACGTGGCGTGGGGCGGGATGCAGTGGGCAGAAGAAATAACCATGTGAATACACACAAACTCGGAGTAGCAACAGGACGGGTAGCCGAGGTCAGGCTCATGCCTTTATATGACTACATATATACTAGCATACAAAAAAGCACCCATCATGCCGTTATACAGATGCCTCTTATCTGTACCACCACAAAACGAGAATCAACCCAAAGTAAAAAGAAAGAGATTGAGAATAACAAAAACAAACCCCGTATCCCCCATCCCCACATATACGAGGCCACACAAAAACAACCAAACAACCTGCGATCGCCCCAACCACCATCCACTTGACAGCACAAAGAGCTTCTAAATAATACCACCAACCATCAGCCACTAACCACAACATATGCAAAGCAAGAGATCAGAGATATTGCTCTCTCATTCGTTTGGTCAACAACAGCCACTTCTCGTGGTGAACTGTCCTAGAAGCAAACCCAACTAGCAAACGCAAACACGGACCTCAATTTTAGACTCTAATACACTGCGGTGACACTGCGATATATACACACATGTTTACCTTTGCCATCGTCTACACACTTTGTCAGCACCGGACATTCACCTCCTCAATTCTTAACCTGCCCCCGAAATCTACACATCTAACGGCTGTTGAAACCCTAACTGATATATATATATATATATAACCCTATCGTCCATCCCCCACTGCTGACCCCGGATACACAAACCCCAATTTCTTCAATATCTTCAGCTCTCCCTTCCCCTCCCTGACCCCCTACTCGCCACCCTAATCCTCGCCACCCTTGTCCACATCCTCTCCGGCCCCTATCACCACACCCTCCTCATAACCCTCCACGGCGGCCACGGCTTCAGCTCGCGAACCCCACCGTCCACCTTTGACCAACTGATTGACGACATTGAGGGTATGCGTCGGAAGTTTGCGGGTAACAAAGACAAAATTGTAATTTGCGAGGGGTTTCTGGCGGTGGGGTATGCAATTAAGTATGCTGATAAGGTCCCGGCGCTGATTATTCGGGGGACCGCCGTCTTGCATCATCGTGAGTTTTATTCTTTCTTTATTTTCAAAAAGATGACAAAATCTAATACCAAACAGACGAACAAAGCGCCATCGAAACCCTCGCGTTCCGCCTCCACCTTGGCCCATCATTTTCCAAATCAATGCTCCGGCAAAAAATCATCGGCGCCTATTCCTCCTGCGAGGAATTCCACCTGGTTCACTCCGCCATGATGCCGCTGCATTCCAAGTTTTACAATGTGGACGACGAGCTCGGGAAAATCATAGCGAGAACGTTGGTGATTTTGGGCGAGAGGGATTGGATATGCCCATTTGGTAAGTGAGAGAAATCAGACGAGTGGAAACGGGAATTTGGGTAATTATTGTGTGTAGAAGACTCAAGAGAACTGGCGATCAGAATCTTGGACATAGAACTGTTCATTGTCCTGGGGACAAATCGCTCGGTCCACCCAGAGAGACCCGAAGTGGTCCTCAAGAAAATCACCGAGTTCTTCAACCTTTGACTAGAGATAACCTCGTATATAATCATTGACTCATATAGTACCTATCAAACTTCACTTCTGTAATCCATCAAAGAACTCTCTCGCCTCCTCGGCCTTCTCAAAAACACACCACTTCTCTCTCGGCACCCCCTTGAACGCCACCTCGAATCTCTTCTCCGCATTCTTCTTCTCTGCCTCGCTCCCCTTCATATCCAGCACTTTGCGAATCATAATCCCCCCCACCCACTCCTGGAAGCTCCTCGCTATCTCTCCGTAAATCTCTGGGTCTGCTTGTGTCGAATCGCCCACCATCAAGACCTTTCTTTTCGGCAGCCAATTGTGCAGTTTATCAATGCGCTCGCGCTTATATTCCAAAGTTGTCGTAGTCAAAAGATCAATAATACTGTTGATGGATTGGCCGTCAATGTCCCGGAGCAGAATGGGACCGTCGGGGTAGTGCGTAGTTCTGAATTCGCGGAGAAAAGGGTAGAGGAGATTCGGAGATGCCGTAACGTAACACCATACAGAATCTTGAGGGAGGATTTGCTGGACGTGCTTGTATAGTTCAGGCATTCCAGGGACAACTCGGGCCTCGCTAGCCAGAGTCTCCTTCAGAATGGCAATGGGATCTGTTGTGCCAGTGATTTTTATGGTATCATCAATATCTGTCGGGGCCTAGTTAGATCTATAATCATGACGGTCTTCTTGGATATGACTTACCTGAGATAATCATCCACCCCTCCGCATCAGCTACAAACACCTCGGCCCCCAAAATTCCCTCAATCTTCTCTGGTACCACCGCCTCCACGGAATATCTCTTCTTCTGGTCTAAGCCCTTGAAGTCAAGTGTCGTCCTCGAAACTCCATGAATATCCGTCGGCTTCAACTTCCGTTTCATCTCCTTCTCTTTCCCCTCGCCCACCGCCACTTTCACCTCCACTATCTTCCCCGTCCTCAAATCTGCCATAAACGGTGCCACTCTCTCTACAATCCAATTCTTCTCCTGTGTACCTGTCTTCAACACTGCGTCCAAAATTTCACCTGAAAATGCCTTAAACAAGGCAGCTGCGACGTCATCTTTGTTGCAATTTTCCAGAACCGTTACCTGCACCTCCGCTCTATAGTGCCCCGGCCCTACCAGCGAGTTCTCCTTTCCTTGATCCGAATTCCCTACCACCGGATACGCAATAGAATCTAGCACCCAGACGACATCGCAAGACCTCATACCGGAAGCAAGGGGATTATACGGTCCCAGGAATGACAATAGTTTGCTCGAGCTGCTAAGAATCCGCGAGGGAATGGCTGAGATTATGGACTTGTGCAAGGCTGGGAGCGTTTGGAGCTCGAGGCCAACTTTGGTAAAATCGTTGGCGGTGCGGGTTTCCTTTTGGAGAGTGGTGGCCTGGGTGGCCGGGGAGGGATCCCGAATTTTGGACTTGTGGTCGACTCTTGACATTGTCGGGATCGTTGTGGTGGTTGGTCTGTGATTTGGTTACGTTTCCGTTTAAGAAAGGTTCAGTATAAGTGGATAGAGATGCAAGTTAAAATGATGACCAATTGAATATGCATATGCAAATAAAGGCAATTCAAAAGACTAAATGACGATTCAACGAAATACACGAAAATATCTTAAAAATTACTTAGTTCAGCACCACCGGAAACACTCGAGTTTTTGTACTTGCCCCTCCATGATCGACACCCGGAAACATCCCACGCCAATTCTTTCCTCTCCATATTCCTTCCTAACTGCTGAGTAGCCCCCTTCCCCTTCCTATCCTTCTGCTCCCGCCATCTTGTATTTTTTCTGTCACGAGATAACGAGACTTCCTTCCTTTTACATTGCATCTTTCCCAGATTGCCAAGACCTTGTATCAGACACTTACCTGTTCATGCGTTATGAACCATTGGGGCCATTTGGAAGACGGGGAGCGATACCGTGGGACAATGGGAAGGCATGGGGTAAATCGGATAAATTTTTGGCGGTGATGATTGATGACTTCCAGTTCACTGTATAGATGTTTCCTCTCTTATTTATCTTGAACGATGATCAACATTAGGTATCTATGATTTTTAGCTCTTTGGTTCTCGAGAAGTATGCAAAGGAAACAAGGTCTCCCCGTATCCCCACGAGCCAAAAATACTACATTTCCCCGTTCATATTCTCTCCCCTCAGTCCATCAAGATCAACCATCCACGCACGCCTAATTTCGCAAATCACGAGCTCTATTCAGCTGTCCATTGTGTATAAATACATACTCAGCTGGAAAGAATGGATTGTTTGACCCATGTCACCGAGGGGGGCTTCTTTGACAATGCTTGGCTATACGAATTGGTGAAAACATTACTGGATAGTTGGGCTGGAAATAAAGTTAAATTTGTAAGATAACAATAAAAAGACAATAAAAAACGCCAAGGTTCTGCAACAATAACATTAATGGCACAATTCACATTGATTCGAACTTCCGAAGACGTTTTAATGGTGATGATAAAGTGACACGATACCTCAATTCTTAAAGACTGGATCTTTTCTTTTGGTGTGTTTCTGCATCATTTGGCTGGATACTTAACGGCTTATAAGTAGTGTCGACAGCATTAAACCCCACTAAATATATACTTCATATTCTAGTCTCTCCCCTTCTAAGAATAAAATCACTGAGATATACTCGGCATACTGTCACATATTACGACTCACCATCCTTTTTACTCCATCCCCCGCGTGCCCTACCATCATGACCTCATCAACACACACCTCAATACAACCCTCCGCAGGTCCTCCCTCCTGCCGTCCCGCACATCCTTTTCCCATTGTAACACATTGCCAAATTCTTCTCTTGTTAACTTCTAATATTTACTCCTTCAATTAAATCCACTTAATAATAAAACTCTCGAAGCACTCGCTCCTATCTTGTCTCTTTCCATCCAATCTTCGAAATCCGCTACGTAACATCTCACAACATACACAAAACGCAATACCACCACCCTCTCATTCGCTCCAACTCTGTACACAATGCTCGGTCATACAAAATACAAGAAAACCAATGTAAATATTGCAAATGACGTTCGTATATTATGAACTGTTGAATGATGATGCTCACCATCTCTGATAGCGTAATGTCTACCCAAATCGCAAAAAAAAGATCATGTCCAAAATGCCATCCCAAACTCCAGCCCAAAAACAAAAACAAAGGAAATCATAACAAAAAAAACGCAAATCAAATCGTCGCCGCAGGGCTCGCCTCAACCTCCTTCTTGGCCTCCGAATACCCACTTTGAGACTCACTCTGAGGCTTCTTCACCTTCTCATTCCCATGATCCACAATGTTCTCTTCATTCGTGTGCGTAAACGAGTTCGGCTTCGACAACAATAACTGGTCATACGCCGTCTTCCCCGCACGATTCGCAATCACATCTCTCGCCCGCTGACCCACAAAGAACAAGCTCTCAAACAAATGGTCCTCCGGGTTCGTACACACCTTGAGGTTAGCCACATTCATCTCATCGACAATACACGGCTTCCAAACCTCGTCATACACAGCCAAATCCGAGTCTGGACGATCCCCACGGCCAATGTGGTCCGAGATGTTCGCCTTGCGAAACTGCTGCTCAATGATCGCCTCCGAAATGAACAGCTGTTCGTCAAACTGGGCAGCGACCCGACGAGGGAACGAGGCCACAAGCGGGTTGCCGTCAGCGGTCGTGTACGTGGTGTGCTTCCAGCGCTTCTGGATCTTGGCGGATGCGCTAACACCTGCGGGACCTTCCGCCTGACGGGCAAGCTGGACGGCGTCGCGGGCATCAAGGTCAGCGAGGATACAGGAGACTTCGGGTGAGATTTCCTCTTCAGTGGCCCTCTTGTGTCCCTTGCTGTTCTTGGCAGCCTTCTGTGCGGACGCCTGGATGTAAGGACCCTTAGGCTCGACGTCGGAAGCACTGTCAAGGTACTTTTCGTACTCGTCTTCAGTCGAAGGATTGAACTGGTTAGTCCATTGCGTAACGTGGCGGCCGACTATCTCGTTCCATCTGTCAGTCAGGAAAAGGGCATTGCGCTCCTGTTCAACCTTGGAGTGGGGCGAGGGCGGGATGGGGCGGGCGTCGTGCCAGCCGGGAGTGATGGAGATGTCAAGGAGCTTGGGGATGAGGACGCGGAAGGTTTCAAAGTCGCCGGGCTTGATTTTGCCGTCAGCTTTGCGCGCTTCGGCAAGGAGGTCGGGTGAGGAATAGCGCCAAAAAGCAGAGTAGGCAATCGAGCGTTCGTTAAGGGATTCTTGGTAAAGAAATTCGATCTGGGAGAAGATGCGGATCACCAGAGAATCAATGTAATGCACAGCGGCCTCGCGGGGGAGAGCAGCAAGGTACCAGATGTCCCAGGTGCCAAAGTTGAAGACCCAGAGAGTTTCCTTCGGCAGAGTTGAGGGCTGAGCAGTGGAGATGAAGGAGGTGACCTGGTCGAGAAGGTCAGGGTGCTCGGGAGTCGGATATTGGTCCTCAACCCAAGTGTAGTCGAAGCCGCCGACCTTGGAGTCGAACTTAGGGCCAGTAACATGGTCGAGGGCGTTTTGCCAGAGGGTGTTGGAGGTCAGGGCGGCATCAACGCCTCTGAAGTCGGTAGTGTTGACATAGGGAATGTAGGAAATGTACTCGGAGCATTTGATCTGTAAGTGAAACTGAGGTCAGTACATGTTGCGGTTAAGCTTCTGACTAGTTGCCTTAAGCCCTTACCTCTTCACAAAGCTTCTCAGTCCAAGACTTGTCGTTCTGGCTGAGACCAATGCCGCTAACACTAGCAACATCCGGAGTACCAAAGACCACCATTCTCAGGCCACCACCAGTCGTATTGGTCTCAGTGTCCATTGATTGCCACTTGTTATACAAAGGTTGTGTGAAAGAAGAGAATGAATCTCGTGATGATGAGAAGCCGGTCAGATAAGCCGTAATGACCATCATCATAACAACCAAGCTGATGATGATCCGGGGCCCACCGCGGGTCACTCTACAAGATAAAACCATAGCCGCAGCGGTCATCTTGCCAAATAGCGTTTGGGATTTTTCCTCAACCATTATGTGCTGTGTAAAAATACAGAGAGAATAAAAAAGAAAGGGAAGGGTGTTCCAAGAACACACAAAGTGGATATAAGATCACTTAAGTTGATCAGGTGATACCATCCACAGGTAAGCAAACAAGTCGAAACAGGTGTGTAGTAGAGATGCGCCGAAGGAGTGCTTTTTCGAATCGAATCGTTACAGTTTTCTCCTTGACTAGTAGATATGCGATAGTCGTCGATGGATATCAACTGCAGGGAACACCGGATTATTCGTCTAGAATATCGAAATTCTAGTCGTAAGCCGTTAAGAAAAAGGTATATAAGGAATGAAAGTAAAAATAAAAGTAAAAACAAACCCCGAAATAGAAAGAGAACAATGAAAACAAAACGAAGCGGCGAACAAAAGAGTTCAAATATTTCCGCAAGTGAGATTGACAATCCGGCCGGATATGTATGGTTATGTGCCGAATTGCTGCTATGTTACCGCACGGAACAGATGGAGTAAGAACGTCTGTAAATTTTCCTCTTTATCAGGAACTTGTAAGTCGGGCAGGCAGAGACGCAGAGCATACCCCGTTTGCTTGTAAGAAAATTCCCAAATAGGATAGAGCGTGCGTGTCGTCCGTGTATAGGTTGACAAGGTTGTTGGTAGGACCGAAGCTCAATTGTTTAGGCAGGGAAGGGGATTAAAGTCAGGCGTAGCGCACAAGTATGTGTGTGTATATTCTGCAGGTGCTCAATTTGAATCTCTCGAGCGTATATGGCATATGAGATAACGGCTAGTGCAAATAGGTAGCTGCGGAATGCAAATAGGATGGCCGGAATAGAGGAGGGGAGGTGGAGAAAAGGAATATGCACGATTGGAAAGAGCAGCATAACATCATCTTCTTAAATATATATTCTTCTCAGCAGGCTATGTGAACTCCTTAACTAACAACCTTATTTTTCCCGTCCTCTATCTACACACAAACAAGTCATAATAAGCCTCGTTCCATCAAGGAACAATGCTTCCGTCATCATTGGCCAGGCTGTGTTTCGCCATTGCCATTACCGGTCCAAGTTAATCCCAGTTAATCCTAGATTAGCGTTGAGAGATCCGCCTCCCATTGCGTATACATCCCACCCTTCTAGCCTATCCCAAGAACCTCATCCGAGTCCACTGGCTTACAATAAATAAATAGTCGCACCCCTGGTTTCTCCCCAATGAGCAAATGTTTGCTGGGGATATGTTGCTGCTTTTAGAGACGACGCCCGTGCTGTAATAGAGAACTGTCGGTTCCTCGCAACGGGCCATCGGGCAAAGCCACGAACCAACACAGCCAGGACTCGATCTGAACCTACAGGCTTTCTGTAGGTTAACAGGCGCTTCAGTCAACACACACGACCTCTACAGATATGTCTTCTGAAATCATCTTCATGTTATATACCTGCAAAAGCACTAGCTCTTCTTGGCTTGTTCTCAAACATTTACAATTAACCTTTTTTTTGTCTGATCATCCCCTGTCACTACAGGCGCAGCAAGAGAAGTTGCGCAAATACTTTTTTCTATACACTGACGGCAGGCTTGTTACAGATTGCAAGTGACGGGGAATATTGTGAGTAAAAGAAATTTGCGGGTTGGAAGATCATGATGGACGTTTTAGGGGAGGAGATGGAACTAGAGGGACGCGCATGCTTATAGGAGATGGGACAGGGAGAATGTGATGGAATTGATGGGTTGTAAAGGTTGGTAATCGAGATGTTTATTCGCCAATCGATTTAGGTCGGTTACTGAGATCAAGAGTGATCTGGAAATGTGTTGGTAGTGGTGAGAAGTTTGTTTTATGATATCTTGGGAAAAGCTTCTCTTTGATATGCTATCAAACATGAACCGGCAAACGTAAGTATATGTGGCATGTATATACGTAATGTGCACAATGAACTGATTATCACTGGTCTTGTGCTTGCGAGTCTAGAACAACTCACCTCACGCGACCTTTTTCTCGATATTGAACCCGGCTTGAGCGGCATGTACGGACCGCAGATCCAATCTTGACTGTCAAATTCACAATCCGTCACTTATCCCTTCCGCTCATAGTACACATCCGTGTATATATCTAAACATATACATCGAAGCATATCATTCACAATGCCAACAGAAATACTTAACATATACATAGCCATTCCAGCTGTATCCCTAGAAGTATAAAGGCTTTTATCTAATTCTATTTAGTAAGACATTCAGTCTTTCTAGAAAGACTTGGTGAGGTATTTTTGGCCCGGGTGACGGATAGCGAGGGGAGGATATATATAAGATTGGCAAGCAGTTAGTTTTGTGAACCATGTCGATCATTTCTAGATTTTGTAGATGCACACGACATCTTACGAAAATGAGCAAGTGTGGGAAAAGTACGGAGAGTTTTTGAGAATTTGCAAATTTTGTGTCTGGTTGTGACGAATAATGGTATAATCACCTGCATGTCATAACAATACGAAATGAAAAGAAAAAGATATCATATAAATCTCCCCAGACATTCCGTTGTCATTTTAACTCTAATTTGTGTAGACTCTAAAACATCTTACAACACTTTCAATGTTTCCAAAAAAAAAAATATTTCGCCCATCTTTTCGCCACCGCCGAGTCGGCACCTTCGCATCCGAGTTTTGCCAGTCGAGCTCCAAACATTTTTACTCTTCAGCCCATTTCAAGCCTTTTTGAGGCTCCTTTATACATAGTCTGTGTTCCCAATGTCACTTTGTCCCCGCCGATCGAGGTCTTTTCTTCTCTCACTCAGGTCTTGGCGTGGAGATTGAGGGGTTCCTGCAGGACAACGACATCCGGCCCTTGAAAGTTTCATGAGTGATTGGGCCATTTAGAATTTTGTATTAACTACCAGATATCATGGCTCTGTAAAATGTCAAAGAAGGCAGATTGTATCTTGTAAAGAAAATATTACACATGCACCACCCTATAGACACAATTGAACTATAGTCCCTTTACCCTCCACTTTACTGGATTCCTCTGCATGTCTTACACGCGTCCCTTCTAGAGTAACAAGATGTCATCCTGGCTCAGCCACCGATTGACGCCATTTGTAGTTTTCTTGCTTCGCTGAATTTAGAAGCAGTGCGTGGGCGGGCCTGGGGAAACGTCCGATAAGGTTGTCTCAGTGGATGGTGGGTTTGTGAATAGTTGCATTGAGTAATTCAAAATATAGGTATTGAGGAAGTATAAATCTACAAATTATCAGTACACACAAATGGTTTAAATCTCGGTTGTAAATAATTGTATACAGCCGCATGTCTTAAGAGTTGCAAAATCCGACATTATCCAGACATAAAATTTAAATCAAGCTTTCTTTTGAGGAAAGAATACCCAATAGAGAACCTTAGGGGTACCAAACTGTGACCTTGTCACGTGATACTCGGTAGGTCCAATCATCTGAAACATGAACCAACAACTCGTACAGATTAGTCGCATATTGATTGCATAGTCTGTCCTTTGATTCTCATTATATAAACGCCGCTTAGCCCCAAACGCCCGGACCCATAGACGCCCGGCTCGGTATGCATATTGGATAGTGGTACAATATCCGAAATTTTATATTGATGAGAAGGCTATGGTCTCGTAGAGGATGGCTATGCGCCGAGAGAGTTGGTCTTTTGTCTGATCGGATGTGTTGATTATGTCATGTATCGATATAGCAGGTTGTGATGATGGCGTGAGCGCTTGGTGGTATTGTGGTAAAAATAGGGTCACGAGACCGAGGTGTAGAACTCCGAAGTAGACTTTAAATAGACGCGAAGAAAGGAGTTGAGGTCGGATTCGCTTGTAGGAAGTTAAATGGTAAGGACATAAAGAGCAATCAAGTTTCTCATAGATACACAAATATCTGACGTTTCCATCTTTAAAGTTGAGGCTGGGCATGCGCATATTTGCGTGCCACTCGATCCCCAAGTCTCCTTCACGCTGCATCTGGACATATCAACATCGAGAAACCTCGGATCAATTGCAATGCTAACTATGCTCATGAAAAAAAAACCTCAGAGATCTCATTCCCAACCCAGTAAAGTCATTGGCAATCCATAGCGGCATTGTGAGTCCGATTCACCAACCAGTACCCGACAACGACATCCGATGGCTATGGCCTGACTTCATCACCGCGGCTTCCGAGCATAAGCCGTATGTCTAGATCCGCTTAGTTAGCAACAACTCCAATTCTACTTCTCATTTATAGTCTCAAAACTTACAAGATAAAGCATGCCTGTGTCTCAGGATTAGCCCATGCTGCCCTCATATCCGCTGTCAACTGCTTGAATTCTTCATCGCTAATCCCCAACACTTCTTTAAACAATAATATTGCAAAACCTTCTAGTGAGTTGTCCAAAAAGTCGAGGGTATATAGCCCTAATTCTCTCATACGGCGGTCGCTAGCCCAAGCGCCAATTGGGACCTTCCAGGTACGATGTGTGATTTCTTCAAAGCCGCATTCTTGCATGAGATTTGGCATACCCTTATTCAACACCAGCTCCTCAAAGCTCTGCCCCGTTATCCTCCCGGCCCTTACAAAGTTCCCGTACCATCTCTTGAAGATGTGGTTATCTGGAAGCTCTCCTTGATTACTCCGCATTTGAATATCGTATTCAACATGTTCAAACCAGCCACCAGGGGCCAAGTGGGCGAACGCTTGTTGGTAGAGTTTCTGCCAGTTATCGATGCACCCGGTCATATGGCGCATATGAATGAAGTCGAAGTGGTCTGGCTCATAGAGCCAGTCAAGTTGGGAGTCCTCGATGTGGAAGCGGACGTTGGGAGGAACCCAGGAGGGTTGGATGGCGGATATGTCAGTGCCGATCACCATGCATTGCGGGTTCTCGTCAGCAAAGTCGCTGTGGAGTGTGAGATTGGAACTTGAAGGAGAGGTATGGTAGGTGGGTACTTACATGGCCCAGATGCCGGTGGCCGTTCCGATGTCTAAAGCATTTTGGGGGTTATCGAGCGGTGAGAGATATAGCTTGTTGTCATATAATAAAGTCATCCAGTGATGTCTGCGCCCAGGTTAGTCTTAAGTTCGGCCCACAATTTCCGTGTGGTTTCAACTTACGTCATCTCCAGACCTTCGAGTTGTTGTTCATCGATCGGACCCCTACAAAATGTCAACTTCATTGGACACTCAGTCTTGAGATGAAGGATAAGACTAACCAATACGTCGTAGTTAAGCTCTCTTGATATCGACGTCCATGTAATCGTCTGTATGCCCGGGCATTGTCTGCTAAGCTAGTAGTCCCGGTAAAGATGCTATAGAGTGTCAGGGCGGTTCAGGGGCCGGAAGTGCATTTCAGTGATATACCTTCCTATTGTTGATCCGTCCTCAAACGCCGAGTCATGGTCAAACTCATCCTCAGATCCCCGCTAATACAAAAATCTCAGCGTTAGCATATCTATATCCATATCATACATCACATCCAATGCTCATCACAGAGGCACTCTATAGAGCACTCTTCATGGGATAGAGTTTGTAACCCTTGACATTATCTCGGAAAGTCCGGTGGATGGAGCACTAATCGCCCTCGTCGGACATCAATCACACTAGAACCAAAATCACATTTCCGCTGCCACTACCACACTCAACAACTACCGGCTGCCCATGTATATTACCATGCATCCACGACTCCAAGGCGACACCTGAGCGCCACTATCCAGTCCTACAAGATCAAGTTTCAAAAACTTACCGGAGTGATTTGGTGGGAACTGTCGCCATGGATTTCCATGATGATGTTTTCTCGGAGTGGGGACGGCGTACGCTGGGGGGATTCCTGCGCCTTATGGGCCGGAGAAGAGGAGGGGGAGGAACGCGTGCGAGTAGCCAGCTTGATGATTTAGGCAGATTGCCTGAGGGGAGGGGGGAAAAGGGAGGTTGAAGGGATTAGTAGTTGTATGTCTTTGTGCTGTACCGGTAGGTATCTAGATAGAAAGAAGCTTGAAGCAACGTTCGAGCTTGGTTGATGTCGTACACGTAAACTCGTGGCGGTTATCGAGAAACGAAAGATGAGTAAAAACGTGGTGATTATGTGATTACCCTATATGAAAGTTCACGCGTAGTTTCGATATAAGGCAAAGACGATTACATTGACAAAAGATAACAGAAAGTCAACATTAACAAAAGAGAATTTCGCAGATAATTGTACTCTGACGGGGCACAGCGGATATATGGAAGGTCAGATATTTCCACCCCTTGTGACCTCATCGAAAGAAAAACCTCGGGGTCGGTGTCAAAAGTCCGGGACAGTTGTCCCGGCTAGGTTTAGTGCTGTCTTCCTACAAGTCATTTCTTCAACCCCATAACCATACTAGCGGTGCCGTAAATGATCATCCTATCTTTTTTTTTTTTGCTCTGGAGGTGGTTGGGTACCCGCCACATATCTTGTACCGATAGCCATGAGCTTCAATGTCGTATATCAACCCAATCAAAAAGGGACTTGTTATAGGCTACTAGCTGAGTCTTCCTTCCATAGATAAGGGAGACGAACGGTATGCATCACATAGTTGACCACTTTCATATACGGACAATTAACCGTCTTGAGTGCAGACCATAACAACTTGCTACAATATATGTACACAAATAATTAGCAACTGATAATGTCGAGCACCTTCCAAAGGATCCAAATCCACCAAATGCAACCATGGCAGGCAATAACCATCACGGAAAAGTGAGCTGCCGGTGCATTGGCCAGTGTACTTTCCCTACAGAATCTCTCATGTGACAGATTTTGTCATATCTCTATAAATAATTAATTATTACACTTTTTTTATTTTCCTGTAACGACAAAGATTCCCGGTTCTCTGGATCCGACCACCTTTCTTTCCCCAGCTTTCAGGGACCACACAATTATCACCCGTGACACCAGCAAAAACATCGAACATATAACTTTTTTTTCTTAAACCTCAGTATAGTAATTCACCATCAAGTCAGAAAAAACGAAACCCCCCACGAAGAAATCTAAATACCCCAAACTCACCCACCTGTCACGGAAAACTCAGTATCCTTCAGGAATGCTGTCTTTCTCGTCTTTCTCATCTTACTATATTTTACCAGATTTGTCAATATCGCCGTGAGACAGCCGGGAGTAAGACGCGCGCTCCGGGCTTTTTTTGATATGGAATATAGATACATATTAAAAAATAAAATAATTTATCTTGATATGCAGATAGATCCTAGCGTCAGCATTGGCTACTTTGGCGAGAGTCTTACTGCATTAGAGTTATCGTGGCTTGCTTTGAGTACTGGGAAAAGGAGCATCATGACAGCAGCTCCATTAAATGTAGCAAACTACAATAGTTATTTCTTGGGTTCACAAATACGATTTGCCAACATTCCTCACTGAAAATCCAATATTTCGAGCCCATATTTATACGCTACATGGCATTAATTCGGATGGCGCGATTATATAATTTACCACACAAGTTCAGGTCAATTATTAGGGTTAACTCATGACTCGAATTCATCCAGTACACTGAAATTAATCAAGAGTCACTCAAACCCAATCACAAGAGAATTTGGTAGAAAACATACAAGGTGTGGAAATATGTTTATTTATTATTGACTCATGTAGAAACCGCATATCAGGCGAAACCGACAAATCTTATCATCTAATCCTAATCCTGTCCTTTTTACCAAGAATCACAACCGCAACATCCGCCCTTTCGTTATCTCCACCGCCAACTAATCGACTAAGCTGAAAAAAATATCCAACCGCTTGTTAATCAACAGAAACCAAGAATCTCCCAAAAGACTTAAAAAAAGGAATAAACACAAAAATGAACCCCAAGAACGATAACAACCCGACTTCCAGAGTATCAACAGCAACCGAAACCCTATTTCCTGACCGACCATCCGACCCAATAGACCCAACAAATACAAAGAAATAAAAACCCGAAACAAAAACATTAAAAGCAAAATGAAGGAGGTCGCGACACAAACCAAGAAATTGGTGCATGCCTTAACCCGAATACACAAACAAGACAAACAGGGAAAGTAGCGGAACCACTCACACAGACATCATCGCATAGGATGATATAATTTCAGTGCAAGCATTCCGCTTTTTGATGACAACAAGTCTGATTTGTTCATTCCTGATATTCAGATTGCTAACCCAATACCAACAACCCAAGGCCGCTCTACTCTTCTTCCGAGTCAGACTCATCCTCGGAGTCCATGGCACCCTCAGACACGGGTTCAGGAGAAGCCCCAGTGGGGTTGCCACCGCGGAATTGTTCTCTGACTTGAGTGAGGTGAGCTATCCGGGCCTCCTGTTCACGAGCACTCATGGGCTTGTTCTTCTTGGGCTTTGGTTGCTTGGCAGCGGCACCATTACCATAGTTTTGCACAGGAGTTTCATCAGGAGATGCTTCGTGAGTCTCAGGGTGACCAAAGCCCAAAAGATTTCTCTTACAAAGATCCCAGAGCTTCTGCAAAGCCTCGTTACTCAATTGGTCAATATCCAACTCAAGCTCACCATTGTTATTTTCCTACAAAAATGTGTTAGTGACACATGGTGATCAGAGGGGAAAAGATGAATGCTTACAGTTTGGTTAGTATCCCGCTTAATAATGTCAATGGCGCTTTCGATCGCAGCACCAGACAATTCATTAATGGCCGAGGCAATCAAGGCCTTGTCGGACTCGGGGAATGTACGCTGCCGCTTCTTTGGGGCATTGGCTCCACCCATAGACTTGCGACCAGCTCCTGACTTTTTGGCAGGAGCACCCGAGGACTTGGGGGCCCGGGCAGCCTTGGACTTAGACTTGGAACGCGAGTCAGGCTTGACGTCGCCACGCTTCCGCTTTGATTCAAGTACTGTTTCCTGAATAACATTCAACATCGTTTTTTGCAGATCAATCATAGCCTTGTTCGGAGAATCTTCAAGATAGAGGTCAAGAAGCTTTTGAGTTTCCTGCTTAAGCTTCTCCTCATAGGCTTGGATCTCAACGTCGAGGTTGGAATCTCGAGCACGAGGGACTTCTTCATCATACATTTCATCATCACTGACATTAACAGCAGCAGCTGAAGCCTTGGACGCAGCATGATGAGTTAGCCATTCGTCCTTCTTGGCCCATTGCTCCCGGAACAACTTTTCAAGAGCTTTGCCTTGCATGTTTACAGGGGTACCAGGTGAGTTGAAGGTGTAACAGTTACGGAACATAAGATCTACATCCCCCAAGAACTGCTTGGTGTTGGAGTAATCGCCGTTCTGGAGCTTGTTGCCAATGGTGCTAAGGTCCATGGGTTTCTTAATGACCTGGAAGTAGTTCGGAATATCAAGAGCTACAGGATCAACAGGATCCAAGAACGCGGCATTGATGTCATAGTGACGAACGTGGCGTATCTCAGCTAGCACCTCTTCACAGAATTCGAGTTCCGGTTTAACCGACTTCTTCTTCCCACCTTTGCCATAGTCGATATCCTTGCTTTTAGGAGGATGGATAGTGCGCTTGGGGCGATCGCTCTCCGTAAGTGTAGAAGCCCTACGACCAGAGGCACCGGGGTTGGCCGGTACAACATAAACGTCTGATGCGCCTGATTTGTTTGTGGCGGGACTGGCACCGCGACGGGCGGCAGGAGTAGAGGACTTCGTCTTGTTGCCAGCAGGAGCGGGGGAGGACTGCGAAGCAGTGGTGGAAGGCTGGGCGGTTGACTGGCGTTGCTCGTGATGCCTCGGCGGCTGTTGCTTCACAGGGAGTTTGGGACGAGAAGGCTCCGATGAGGAGATGGCGAGACATCTTCTCCACACCGCATCCACGACACCCAAACCAGCGAGAGTGATGTCAT
Organism: Ambrosiella xylebori; assembly: GCA_002778035.1. NCBI lineage: Eukaryota > Fungi > Ascomycota > Sordariomycetes > Microascales > Ceratocystidaceae > Ambrosiella > Ambrosiella xylebori. The sequence goes on from PCDO01000001.1 coordinate 3,250,250, forward strand.
GGAGTTCGCCATTGAACGCCTTAGTGTTGAGGTAGATCAAAGCAACAGCTTCCTTGAATTCACCCATAGTAGAATAAGGTTCATCACGGAGTGTCCGCTCTAATGTTCCAAGATCCATAGGTGTAGCAACACGCTCTAGATAGGCCTCAGTCAAAGTGGGCCACAGCCGAATAACAGAATCTTTGAAATGAGCGCCACCCTTAGTCTTTTTGATACCAGCGATGACTCGGCGGTATTCTCTAGCCTGGAATGGGGTGATCTCTTGCTTTGTTATTTCTTCATCGTTCCAATGAGGTAGACTATCCAAACCGCTCAAAGAAGTCCCATTAGCAGTAGCAGTGTTTTCGGCGGTGGTAGCGGTGGTGGTGGGAACAGTGGTAGGGGTAGCCGGGGTCGTGGCAGCATTATCCTCGGTACTATCAAGCTTAGTGCGTTTCGCCAAGGGCTCATTCTCATTATCATCATCGCGTTCTCTAGAAACTTTATTCGGCGCAGGCGCGTCGGTCATTGAAACATCGGCCATAGTTGCGTCAGCTACTTCGTTGTCGACATCAGAAGGTTTCTTGGATTCCTTGGGGTCGCTGTTATCGGAATCTTTTTTCGGTACAGTCTCTTGTTCCTCAATGATTGGCTTGTTCGTCTCATTGGCATCTTTGCTGGGCTTGTCGTCTTTAGTTACTAAACTTTCCTTATAGTCTGACTTGTCTTCATCGGTGGCAGGCTTATCGTTTCTGTCGACGCCGTTGGCAGCAGGTTCTTCCGGCTTCTCAGACTCTGGCTTCTCAGAATGACTGTCGCATGTTAGTTTAGAGATATTGTAGGAAAACGATGGTGATGCATAAAGCCATTAAAAGGATGGTCGGGTAATCAGTGGTTACATACCCTTTGCTTTCTAGTTTAGCCTCATTATCGGTAGGTACTGCCTTGGGCGACTTGGGTGACTTGGGCGACAGCTCCGAGCCATGTGCTGGTGACGACATGTTGCGACTCGAGATGCAGAAAAACTTGGTGTATCTCAAGACTTAAAAAGGATGAATTATGATGCGACCCAATCCTAGGCCGTTGAAGGTGGAGATTCGCAGAGCGACACTTTAGGTTTACGGGTCGTGATGGATGGCACAATGTTCAGATGGCAGCACAAGAGCGAAAGCAAACCCTTCAAGATAAATGAGTGACCAAGGGATTGTTTGTTGTAGTTGTGTTGCACGGAGATGTTGGTTTGACGGATGCAAGTAAAAAAAACAGGAGAAAAAAGCCAACTTGTAGGATGGAGATGCACGAATGTATTGCGATGCGCAAAGTAGACGGTAATGCGACAATGGGGATTGATCGTCGGCAGATGTCGTAATGGGGTAAAAACCAAGTAAATGGCTTTCAATGAAGGCACTCAATTCTGTAGATGATGGGTGTTTGATAAAAGTCGTCGTCGTCGAAGAGCTGATAGCTAAACACAAAAAATTCAGGTTGCGACAGTTGATCGACCAATGTATCTTCCCACACGATTTTGGTGTGTAGGTACTTCTGGCTTTTGTCTGCGGCGCAAAAGGTCGAAAAATAAAAATGAAAGTTTGAGAAAAAGCGCGTTCACGTCAGTGGAATTTAGCTAAACGGCGCGACCTGGTATTTATCGGGTTCGGGAGCGCGGAATATCTGGCCTTATCAAGGACCACTGGCGACAGGAATAAAGCATTTTGATTGGTCAATAGGGGTTGGGAACTTTCAAGTAACAGGGATTAGCTAGCCGTGTGACAAATAATAAGAGAGATCTCTAAGTACTTGGGTGACTCACGCGAGACCATAGTAAAAAGCACATTGACCTTGGTAGTCGAACCCAGTGCGTAGCCGGCGCGCACACGGCTTTATGAGGAGGGGGGTAAAAAACAAGATTGTCTCATAACGCCTTACACATTTAAGAAAACTTAATGTGGATATTTTCTAGAAATCAACTACACTTTGTTGCTATGTGCTATCCAACCACATTCCCACAGGCAAACACTGCATCCATATTCATAGTGTCAATACTAAAACCGAATGAATACACCAGACACATGTTCAATCCATCTGGTTTTACATGGACTAGAAAAAATAGATGTAGTTTTGACTGGTCATCACCATCTGCATATTCGACTTACACAGCCGTTGTTGTGTTAATGGCAAAAATTCAGTTTTGTACCACTGGGGGGTTTTCCTTTTTAGGTCTAGTCCTTCTAGCTCGAACGAGGGTTGCAGCCCCATGCTTTCATTTAGTGGCGGTTGTCAACACTCCCCACTAGTAAGCTTTAGAGGGCAAAACCACTGCTTGCATCTGAATCGAGTAATTCAAAAATGTGAAGCAGAAAACAGTGTACTGGTAGTCAGTTTAGTGTGATTCAGAACATAGTCTGTCTTCTTACGGCTGCTTCTTATTTAATCCAATGGCGTTATATGCTATTGATATTAGTTACACTAAAAAATATGTTTAGATCACCTTGAACAGTCAATGGGGAAGTCAAGTTAGCAAGATCACTGTTGATGTTCATGATCACGTGATACACACAAAAAATGAGTCAAACCTAAGGCTTCCAGGGATTAGCATCCTTCCTAGATGATTTAAAGAAACATTTGGAACTGAGAAGATAGCCCAGGCTCTAACTTACATTCTTGTCGCAAGGGGAAGCATCATGTGATAACGTGTTCCCAGGTGCCCCTCCACGAACTCCACATCAGCTTTGATGCCTGTAGTACCCACTTATCCCACTTATTCCTTGATGCGGAAGATATACATTTGGAGCTCCAGCCCATTGCGAATTAAGGTGTATCAGTTACATCATTCAAATTCCGAGAACTATCTCTAGATTGCAAAAAGTTGCCAAAATGGATGACGTCAAACAAAACAAACTTACCCGTTTCATGGAAACAACCGGTCTCAATGCTCCTGAGGTATGACGTGATGGTCATTTTACCCCGCCAATACGCTTGTATTCGTTATGCTTTAAGCTGACATGCGATCGCAAACATAGGCCACTAGTTTCTTAGAAGCCCACAACTGGGACATCGACACTGCTGCTAGCCTCTACTTCGCCGATGACTTGGCTGCTGAATCTTCAGCACTTACTCATTCTGTTCCCGAAGATTATACCGGCCCGCGTACTCTCGACGGCCGGCCTGTCCCTCAGTCTGAATTCCAATCGAGTAGTGCGCCGGCTAAGAAGGCCGCCCAACCCACAAAATCTGGCCGTCGTACTGGCTTGGCGACTTTCTCGTCACTTGCTAGTCAGGACAGAGATAACGATTCGGATGAAGAAGATGCTCGTCGCGAACGGCGCAATCTCTTCGCTGGTGGCGAGAAGTCTGGTTTAGCTGTGCAGGACCCCAATCGTCCCAGTGAGAAGGACGAAACCAATGAGCTACTAAGAGGTATCTGGAATAAGGCTCGGGCGTAAGTGTTATCCCGACAATAGTTCCATAAGTGATGTTTTCTAACAAAATTGGTGACGTCATAGTGAAGGAAACAGAATTCGCGAAGAGACCACAGCCCGTCCAACCAACCGCTTTACCGGACCAGCTCGCACCCTGGATGGTGATGGCATTGAAAGCGAAACAATCAATCATGCCTCCGCACTGGATACTCGCAACGCATACTCCGCACAGAGAGAACCCGAAGAAGAAATGGAAATTGCCAACCGTGAAATTCACCTTTGGAATGATGGTTTCAGTGTGGGCGCTGGCCCTCTCCACCCTTTCTCCAACCCCGCTAATCAAGAAAGTCTGCGCATGATCCACGGCGGGCATGCTCCCCTTAACCTGCTGAATATCCGCAATGGCCAACAAGTCAACGTCACAGTGATTCCCCACCAAGAGGACTGGAGACAATTGCCCAAGCCCAAGGAAGCCTTCTCCGGCCAGGGCCACCGTCTGGGCGCCCCAGTTCCCGGAGTCGCCAGTATCTCCACTTCCATTGCAACTCCCACTCCTACGCCTACTTCTGCAGCGCCCTCTGCACCTACTCCAACTACCAATTACAACCCCGATGAGCCCTCGGTAGCCATTCGCGTCCAGATGTCATCCGGTGCTCGTCTGAATGCCAGGTTCAACCTCACCCAGACTGTCGGTGACATCTACAACTTCATCGCGGCCTCCGACAGCTCGCTTGCTAGCAGACCACACGTGATTGCGACAACGTTCCCCAACAAGAATCATGAAGACAAGAGTGCGAAGTTAGGCGATTTGGCTGAATTCAAGAAGGGTGGTGTAGCTGTTGTGAAGTGGCTGTAAGATTGGTTTTATGGTTCATGATGCCTCCGATTTCTTTTTTTCGAGTTTTGATAATTTCATTGCACGGGATCACATTATTTTAGACATTAATAATAAACTTTACGTCCTTGATGAGGATGATACTGATATATCATATATTGAAGTCATACAGAGAAGATGGTCATAATGCGACATTTAGTTATATTGCGTGTGTAATATTATGTGGATTTAAAGAAAGTCTTTTGTTTTGTGGTAATATCCGACCCTCAATACAGTCGATCATATATCGTCACTGTCAAACTGGACTGGCCATACAGGCTGGGATGTTGGCGAATACATCAGGTCGTAACCCAAGATATATTGCGGACCATCAGCCCCATCGCCATCAGAAGCCACGCTTCGTAATGTAGATTCCTGAGACTCTTCGTTATCTGATCCATATGATTGATTTCTGTCAGAGACAAGCGGCTTGCTCTGGATGCAGGCGTCATGAATCACAGTGTTCCAGGTAGCTCCAGAAGGTTCATATTCAACTTGAGGATTGCAACCGTCTGGACGGGGGAATCTGAGTTCCATCTCATTAACAGGCCAGATTTCAATAGCCCTGGATGTGGGTTCGGTATCACTCGGTCTGTCATTGTCGAAAAGATGTTGTGAACCTTGGTACGAATCTGAAAAAGTGGTAAATTTCCCTTGTGTGGAGGTTCCAGAAGCAACAATGGCATTATAAGGCTGGATGGGCCAAATGGATCGATTCTCGCATGGCTCAAACCTTTGGGTAGTCACAGATTGTGACCTTGACAACTCACAAGATTTCGCCTGAGATTTCAACGCCGACAATTGGCTAATCCTTCTGCGTGCTTTGATGCTATTGGTCAGACTACTAACCCTCATGCTGCGAGGTAAATTATAGTCTTCCCCATAACCATCCGACATGTTCTCTAAGGCAGTTTTGAATGAATATTCCGTTGCTGGGCCGTCAAAACTTAAGTTATTGGCACCATCGTAATTTAAGCTGCCAGACATTCTCAAACGGAAGAGTTCAGTCAGCGCGGATGGTAGTTCCATAGAACTTTCGTGGTGTTGGGGAGCTTGATTAACTAGTGTTTCGTTGATGGGGGTATATATTTCAGAGGATTCCTTGTTCAAACCTTCATGATCCGTTGGAGCTTGAGTTGAAACAAGAGATTTTGAGTCCAAATCAGAGACGAACGATCGATTTAGTGAACCATCTTCAAAATTAACAAGGCCACAATCATCTGAATCGTAATGATCCTGAGCCGTGTTGTATGTGGGGTGCTTAGACAAAATCAGATCCTTGGGGGTACACTCGTTGCCGGGACTAACGGGTCTCGCCTTGGAGCTTTTCTTATCCGAGTATGTTGCACATTTCTTCTGTCTAGGCTTTGATGAACGACGATCCCGCTAGGATGTGGCCACAACATTCTCACCCTGTGTAACTTGACTCGGCATAGGGCCATCCAAAAAACGGAAGTGGCTTATGGCGATACGACAGTTCATCATGGCTGCGTTGAAACGAGCTTCGCCAGGGGGCAGAACAACCATGAGATAGGTGTTGGTTGTGAACTTTAAGATGAAGAGGTTGAATTCAAGACCAATCTTGAGTTCCATCAAAACAAACTGTTCCGAGTTTCTAGGCGTACCGGTGAATCGACTGATGGCCTGCTTGAACTGCTTCATGATGTTTGACATGCGTTCTAAACGATCCTCGGTAGGATTATTGGTTGTGGGAGCCGTCCAAGATGACACTGCTAAGAAAGACGTCCTTTCGAACAAAAGGAGCTCCTCGGCCTCTATAGCAGTACCCAGATCAGCAAGGTTCCGCTCGATCACACCAAGATTCGGGACGAGATCGTGGATGATGCTGGCCCAAGCTTTATACAAGGACTGGTCCCAGATAGAGGTTGCAAAGTCTTGAACGTCAAAGGATCCTCCGTTCTCGTTGGCTTCAGATCCATTGGCATAGGTTTGCGCAAACTCGAGGGTGCGCTGCCGTACCTGATGTACTCGCTCATTGTAGAGTTTTTCACGTTGGCTGGGTACTACAAGATCCATCTTGTGTACCAAGATGTAGATTCGAGCAGATGGCGAGTACTGCATCAAAACAGCAATGATTTCGATGTAAGTCGCAAGATCACGATCTGTGTCCCGAGATTCTATGTCAAAAACGTAAATCAGAACACCGACATTGGAGAAAACATGGACTTTCTGTTGAGACAAGTAGTTTTCCATAAAAGCTTCTTGTCCACCACAGTCCCACAGGTTCAGTGTAAGGTTTCCCAGAAATTTAACATGAGACAGCTCAATGTCAATTGTTGCGCCACTATAAGAACATATCGTATTAGTTATCTAGTAATCCCTGCAGTAGAAAGATCCAACTTACAGACGACGAGTATCACGAGCTACGTAGTTACTGAAGATGATACTGCGCATAGACGATTTGCCAGAACCACTTTTCCCCATAAGTAAAACCTTCTTCTTCTTCGGTTTTTTCATTATATCATTGCGGGAATCGGCCGCGGGGTTGCCCATCGAGAGTGCAGAAGTTTGTGTGGCCATTTGTGGCTAGTCTATGAATAAAGAAATGGTAGAATTGATAGTGTTCAACTACTTCAACTTAGGCGAAAAGATATAGGAGACGATACGATGAAGGTAGCTCGGGAGTCGTTGGCCAAGAGGTGAGTCTTGAGATAGAAGACCCAGTCATGTGAAGGCGATGAATTGATGGCGCATTCGCAATATCAACGTCAAGAGATGGCTGATTGCTGTTGCAATTGGTCGCCGATGCCTTCTGATTAGAAATTATCAGTTCGCCTGCCTGTCACAGTGGTGGAAAGATGAAGCTTTGACAATGCAATCAAGAACAAAAGCAAGGCAAAAGGGCAAATAGGCAAATAATGATATAAGTACTTTGTGAATTATCAATTTGCAACTGATGCTGTCCGGAAATGGTAGCCGGTGGCCCTGACAGATGGCTGGTTTCTGCAAGGAATTCACCAATTACTGGGGTGCGCCTCCTGAAAGCCTGGAAACAACCCCACGACAACCCCCAACTTCCTTCCCTAAATGACTCTTGTATTTTCGTGTGGTTGATTGGATATTTGAGCATTGTTGCGGCAGAGTTTCGGCTAAACCAGAGCTCTGGTGGGGCCCCAACTTCATCATGAGACTGAAGCTCAATCACATGCCATGGGATCACCGAGAAGTCATGTCTGGCAGTTAAAGCATTTAGCATTGAACTCATAGTCTCATTTCACATTTGGTGTATATCTTTCATTGTTCACTCCTTTACCTCATTTTTCAGTGTCCGACAAAAGCCTTTCCGCTTGCACCATGGCTGATTCCCAGCTGTCGAATTCTGGTATTACCATGCATTCCGATAGTGATCTCTATGCTGACACCCCCGAAGGAGAATTCAGCCAGACTGAGTCGTCGCCTTTGGTTGTCTACAAGCCACCTACAGCCTGGATGTTGATCCGAGGAGCTGCCATCAACCTTTTGCTGCCTTTTATTAACGGCATGATGTTAGGTTTTGGTGAGCTTTTTGCTCATGAGGCCGCCTTCCGTCTGGGTTGGGGTGGTACCAAGGTATTTTCCGTCTTTCATCATCGGGCCTGCTCTTACTGCTCGTATCTAACGGCTTTCAATCGGCAGGTTTTCCCCACTTCAAGACGGAGGGCACAGCCCGTGGACTTCAATGAGCCTTCGAGGCGCAAGGCTTTCTTTCCTCTTGATTAAAGCCATGTTGATTAAAATTTGAAAGAGGTTGGTCTGCTGATAGTGCTGGGATTGAGTTGGTGTTGAGCTTTTGAACTTCGTGAGAGGTAGAGGTGATAAGGGTTACTCATAAGTGCCCAGGAATCTTGCATCATTGATTTTTATGGCATTGGCGAAGGGTTAAGGTCGATATTACCAGTGTTTGTTGTTTTCGCTTATCTGGGATACCATTTGTCCACATGTTTATTTTTTGCCGTTTTCTTCATACTTGGACCACATGTGATTTTGCAACATGACGTACAGGACTGGGTCTGCCACCCCAGCTCTTCATCAAATTCTGCTTTCACCATTGGAATCAAAGCTGTGACTGTAAAATCAACATCTTTCTAAATAAGATTAAGGATTCCCTGAGCCTAGTCTTCATCTTAATATCATAGAGCTGACTGCAGAAGATGTGTGGTGCGAGAATTAACATGTTGGTATTTAGCCGCAATTTAGCCTCCCAACGTCCCGCCAAAAATTTACCACTTTAATCAACGACATTATCACTTAGCGGCAGAGCACCTGTGCCCACTTTGATATTGTCTCGTGTTGTGCCATAGTAAGTGATCCTACCTAACCTGTGTTTCCGGCTCTATCAACTGGGTCCCGTTTGGTCTGCACCATTTGTGCTATTTGACGTTACGCTCATATCATAATCTAGTAACCATGCTTCCCAGCAGAGGTGTGGTCCAATCGATGGCGTCCGCCCGGGCTGTACGTTTTCCTCAACATATGAACCATGAGCCTCAAAATATCTTGCTTTGCACCATTCTGACTCTGATTCTTCTAGACCTCCACCCGCGCCATCTGCTCTCAATCTCTCCGTTCTTATAGCACTGTCCTCCGCCCTCACAACGCTGTCCACGCCACCTCCCGCACCGCTTTCCCGACGACCCCCATCTTCGCCACCGGTGCCGCCGTCGCCGGCTCTCGTAACCTATCATGGCGCTTCTGGGACCGCAGCAAGCCGGCGGAACCCCCCACTGCGACCGAGGCCCCTGTCTCTACCTCTGGGCCTGTCGTTAAGACTCCTACTACGCCTACCATTCCCGAAACTGTTCCTGAGGCCGTCGCTCCACAAGTCGAGACTCTTTCTGCGGCTGCTAGTGATGCCAGTGATGCTGCTAGCTCGCTGACTCTGGAGAACATCATGGCGATGCCCGAGACTATCGGGTATCTGGGCCAGCTCGGCCTGGACTTTGGTATCGGTGCATCTCAGAGTGCCCTGTGGGTGTTGGAGCATATTCACATCTACAGTGGTCTTCCATGGTGGGGATCCATTTTCCTGGCACAGTTCGCTGTGCGTGCTTTGCTGTTTAAGCCTCTATTGATCTCTCACGAGACCTCTACTCGCATGCAGATCTTGCGCAAGACCAACCTTGATTATGAAAAGGCCATGCGTGACTTCCGTGAGCTCATGGCTCGTAGCGGCGTTCATAACGACCCCCGCACAAGAGAGGAGGCTATGATGGCTCGCCAGACCTATCTTGCCATTGAGAAGGCCAACGGTATCAACAAGTTCAACATGGCCTGGGGTATGCTTCAGATCCCTATTAGTATTGGGTTCTTCCGTGTTCTCTCTGCCATGGCCGATATCCCGGTGCCTAGTTTGGAGACTGGCGGTGTTCTCTGGTTCCAGGATTTGTCTGTGCCTGACCCTCTGTATATCTTGCCTCTGCTGGGTCCCGCCATGATGATTTCTGCCATGACTGTAAGTCTATCGCGCAACAACGCTATCAGATTCTCTTTTTCAAAACCTTACTAACGCCTTTAGGCCAACGCTCGCTTCATGCCTCACGATCAGCGGAGAACCGCCAAGCTGATGGCCTGCATCGCTGGTCCCGTCTCTGCCATGTTTACCTGCTGGCTCCCTGCTACCGTCCAATGGTACTTCTGCTCCGCCGCCTTCTTTGGTGCTCTCCAGAACACTATCGTCGCCAACCCCTGGGGTCGCAAGCTCCTGCGTCTCCCTGCCATTCCCCCCGCTGTCTACGACCCCGTCGCCCAGGCTGAGAACGCTGGCATTGTCTACCAGGGCCCTCGCCCTTCGAACAAAAACATTATTGCAGAGGCCAAGGAGGGCTTTGAAAGTATGAAGAGCAAGGGTAAGGATATGATGCTTCGCAGAGAGGAGAAGTCGAAGAAGAAGGAGGATGCCAGCAGAGAGGCTCGACTTCAGCAGGAGTCTTGGGAGGCGCTTAGAGACCGGATGGCGAGAAAGGAGCAGGAGGCTCGCATGCGGAATCGTCGCCATCTGTAAAGTGGATTTTGGCTGTGTTTTATGGTTGTAGATGGAGAGATGTATGAGTTGGTGTTGATGATGTAAGTGAGATGTAGCTGGTTGGGTGCGGAGAGAAACCGAAGATCAAACATCTACTGAACCGGTTCTCGTGTACACTATTCTAGATCCTGTTATATTGTATGTACTATAATGTTCTTTTAGTTTTTTCATCAATTACTTTGATGGACGATGATATGGTAGGACTATATGATCTTAAATGATCTCTTTACCTATTCGTGGCTGTTTTTACCACTAACTTGTTATCCATCATTGTATAACCCTAATACAACCCGAATCTTCCCTGAAATATTAACCCAAACAATAAACACAGACCGAAAACAAAGAAGTACAATCATAACAAAGAGACACAGGCTGTAAAATAAAGTCATCCAAGCCAACACCATAAAACCAATACAGCAATAAAACATGACTAAAACACTATCCCATCGCTCTCGATCAAAATCGGTGGCTCCCGCGTATTTGGTCGGCTAACCTCCGCCATCTCTCTCCCACCCTTCCACGACCCCGCCTCCAACAATTGCGCTAACGAAATCTCATTCCCCGCCAACTCCTTTGCCAAAAACTTGTTAACCTCCCCGTGCAACATGTCCAAAAAGCCCACCGTGACCCCCCGCCACTCTACTACGGCATCATCCGACATGTCAAACATGGGCGCCACCTCAACCGCCTTGACGTTTATGCGCGTGTAGTAGCTGCGGTAATATTCGAGCCCGCGCTGCATGTCCCGGTCCTTGAGCGTGAGCACGCCGAGGTCGATGAAAAGGCCGCCGTTGCGGTATTCGGGGAGGCCGGTAAGAAGTTCGGTACCGGAGAAGTGGAATTTCATAAGCTGTTGCATCGGAGTGATAAGGCTGTAGCAGAGCCACTGGATGATTTTATGGAAGGGTAAGATGCTCTCCCAGACGCAGGGGGATGTCGACGACGGGAAAACAGAGAGGGTTGTCGGCGACGGGGTGGCCAGCTGGGGCATGGAGGAGCAGGGCCAAGCGTCGCCAATGGGCTTGCCGTTGATGACAGTGCGTGTATGTGGCCAGATGGGCTCGAGGGTGGAGATGAGAGTGTTGAAGAGGACGGTGATAGGAACGATAGGTTTGGAGGTGGCTTGGGTGGAAGGGTGGGAGAGGAGATAGTCGAGAATGTGGCCGGGGCGGCCAGCGTCGCCGTAAATTTCAGTATTTTCGAGGGCGGCGGCGAAACGGACAAGGAGGTGGGTGCGGCCTTCGAGGCCGGCGATGGAGTTGGTGGGGGAGGATTGGAGGCCGTTGGCAAAGGCGGAGATGGTGAGTTTTTGAAGAGCTTCTTTGTCAACCTGGGTGCGGTTGGACATATTTGAGGAGAAGAGGCCCTGTGGTCGATGTGTTAGTCGGATGTTTACTTGTTGATTTAATGAGTCACTGAGGATACAGAGTGCGTTTGTGACTTACGGATTTGAACATCTCTAGACTGGCAACTGCAATTCCTTCTGACCTCCGGTAGATCCGGCCGTTTTCGTGGCTCTTGTAGGACCACTTGGAGCCGGCACCAGCATCCATCAGGACACTGATAAAGTAGAGATCGATGACTCTCCGGCACTTCTCAGCGACATCAACATCGCTAAATGTTGAGAGCATGTGGGCAATACGATCACGGCCGCCGACGCAGAAATGTTGGTGGCGGCCAAAAGCGGGAATGGTGTTGAAGGGGGCATCGTAGTCACGCTAACATTGTGTGTCAGCATGTAAGTCATACACAAAAATCATGGTATGCCTCTATTATAAAATTACCTTGATGATGTTGGCAACAAATCTCACTACATCGGCAAACTTGCTCATGTCAACATGAAAGTGGCTCAAGTCATCTGCAATTGCCTTATCCGTAATAACCTTTGCCCTCTCACGCACCGAGTGCAGCGTCCGCAGATACCCGGTGGGATCCAGATTAGGATCGGGAAGGCGAGGAATCTCAATCTTCATGGAGGACGAGAAGGGCGTCATAGGCGTTGATGGGGAGCCGGAGCCGGCTGAGGAGCGGTTGAAGCTGGGAACTGTGGAGGTGATCGGGGAGCGGACGCTGGAAGAGGCGGAGTTGAGAGAGGCTTTGGAGTCGGAGGTTTGGATGCTTGGTTTTTCCGAGGTCAATTGACCGGTGCGTTTGCGGGTGAAGATGCCCATTGTGTATGTGTGTTGGGGTGAGAGAAGGAGATGTGGAAAGAGTGCAACGCTGGCTGATTGACTCTCTTGTTCTGGAGTTGATAATCAGCACAAAGACTGATGTCGAACCCAAGTTGAGATCTATGATGTACGTATGTGTATGAACTTGTCAATATATAAGAAAGCTTCTTGTGATTCTGTGTCATAAAAAGAAGGTTTAGACGAGGGTGTGAAGATGTGGAAGCTTGATATATGCAAGCAGTGAAGCTATATTGTAGTTTGGCAGTGTTGACGTGAGGTACTGTCTGTTGCAGCAAAGTTGAAGGGTATCAAGATAACTTAGAACAAAGAAAAGAAGAGAACAATGATGATTGTGTCAAGGTGTAGGCATATAACTAAATATACAAGAAAACAAAAAAAAACTTGAAGAATGAAGTTTGTAGAACAAGCCGGGACAGTGGCGGGACTATGGCCGTCTTGACTGCCATCTTGGCTCTATTTCTTTTTATTTCTGTTATTTCTATTTCCTAATTGGGATGGTTCTCTATTTTAGCAATTTATCCTACACTTTTTTTTGTTTTTTTTTTTACCATAGCGGTTGCTACTTGGGGTTACTTTTGTCTTTCTCTCTCTCTCTCTCTCTCTCTCTCTCTCTCTCTCGTGAACTCTGCCGGGCTTCTCTTGATCCTGGGCATCACTTGAACGCAAAGGATAAGGCCCTGTAAACGTGCGTGAGGGAAATATGAGGGACATGAGGTGAAGAGCATCACTGACACAACGAGAAAGAAAGAGAGCCAACATAATGATGATTATTAGATATCCTCAAGTTTCACGATTACGACTCTATATATATAGTTTGTTGAATACTAGACAAACTTGCTCGTTCGTATATATGAACAAATAGTTGATCCACATGCACAATTACATGATCAGTTGCCTTCATAAATACACATAGATTATCCTTGATATGTCGAGATTGAGGCACAAGGTGCAAGTCTGGCTAGGAAAGACCCGACCTGCGTATTTTTTTTATTTCTTCTACTTGCCGCTGCTAGCAGCGAGGGGCCTTGACTTCAGCTTGGAGGCAAAGCAGCTCGCTCGCTCAGGGGAAGCCAAATGCAAAAGGAAAAAAAAAAAAGCAAGACCAACGGTCACTCACCACGCTGATCATATATCTTCACATACATGTACCTCATCTCCAGCACGAGGATTCCAGTAAGGTCAATACATATGCAGATACAGGTCACGATATTCAAAGTACTCTGGTCCAGTCATGCAGTCTGGTGGTTGATCATCTCTATTTCAGCACTGCAAGGAGATCATCTGGTTGGATCCATATTCCATTTGGTGCCGTCTCCACAAAAAAAGCATATGGTCATTACGGAATCATGCCCCGAAGTATTTTCTTTTTTTCTGACAGCGATATTGAGACACGGACTGATTCAAGTGCTGTGAGTTGGCGTCAGCGGGAGATTATAATGAGAATCATTGGAGTAGATGTGAGCCATGTATAAAAAGTACGTATATAGGTAAGAAATGACAATGGATGTTGATTTATTGACACAAGACATCTGCTTGAAACTTGCAGCCAAAGACTTTATCGACCAATAGCACCGTTTCAAACGTTTCACACTCCATGATATCTCGCCATGCAAGCCACAGCCTCTTTGTCAGTGTTTTGCTAATCTGTTCTCTCTAAACAAAAGAGACACTGCTCTACTAAAGCACAGGAGGGAGGGGGGGGAAACGAAGTTGAGGATCTCTATCGGTCCTTGGCCTCCCATTCTCTATGCTCGTAAATATTTGCATAGCTAAATATCATAGACTCTATATCATTAGTCACATATACCCTCTTTTTCTCATCCTCACGCTTTATTTACTTTCCACTTCAGCACTGCAGGAACTATCGGATACGGGGTCAACAACTCCCAATGTAACCAAACATTCAAGCGGGCTGACGAAACAAGTTTACAAACGTCCCTTTCGAGTTTTATTGACAAGAGAGAGAACAAACAAATAAAAAGCCATATGGACGTTAAATCAAAAAGGAACCTTACACCGGCGTCAAAGTCAAAGGCATCAATTGTTGAGCCCTGGTTACATAAAATGTTTAGTTTCTTTGGAAAAGCCTCCCAAAGAGAATTCATATGACAAGTTACTCCTTAAGGAATCCAATATGGAACAACTAGCCGTGACAAGACTGACTCCGCTGCCAGGAATCCGGGGTCTTGATACATACATAACACACAGCAGCAACTCCTTGTGAATAACAACACCTTCAACCGTACATACATTTACCCACGCAGAACGGTATTCCATTTCAACTCACGGCGCTAGTGTATTTAAAATTTGGGTGTAAAAATATTTACCTGCTTACCACTGATTCACATATAGCCTCGATGACGGCAAAGTGTATATCTATATTCATAACATGACAAGCCAAACCAGGAGAATAATCGGCAACTTAATGAAGCGCCCTGACAATGGTACTCAAGCCTGCATCTATAGCATTATTTCTCTCTTTCTTGTAAATGTTTATATTTATATGTACATATAATTTTTTTGGATTCGTTATGTCTAAATATTTAGGTACTCAAGCTAGATTTCCCCCCATTGATTATGCTAGTGATAGCAACTTGCCACATTGGTGGGGTTCTCGAATACCAATTTGTCTTTGACTAACGCATTCCTCATCATATCTGGCCGTAGACCGGCCGTAGAATTTTCCAGCTTCTGATATATTCGATTATTTACGTTTTTAAACATCGCAGAGCATTGTTTATTATGGTTTTTTTTGCAACCCTAAATTTCCATACCCGCAAATAGAGGGGGGCGCGGCGCT
Source organism: Ambrosiella xylebori (assembly GCA_002778035.1). Taxonomy (NCBI): domain Eukaryota; kingdom Fungi; phylum Ascomycota; class Sordariomycetes; order Microascales; family Ceratocystidaceae; genus Ambrosiella; species Ambrosiella xylebori. Next base: position 3,265,536 of record PCDO01000001.1, read on the forward strand.
GAGGGAGGTCTGCGTTAAGCGGGAATCCTGTCTCTCAAATGGCAACCTCAAAGAATCCCATGAACTCCTACTGCTCTCTGAATTTGAATTATTTCGTTCCTGTCTCGCAGCATAAACGCCACTCTCTATCATGCTCGGAGTTTCTCAAGGATCACCAGATCGTTTCTATGGGTTTACCTTGAGCTAATGAATTATGGACGCAAGGGACCATTAAGGGCTCAAAGACAGGAACATTACAAAGTTCTTCCGCATCTGTTTTATTTAGCTGTGGAGCGGGACAACAATTGTTCCCCACTCGATATCAAAAGCAATAGCAAAAAAAAATGAAATGAAAATTCTCCGTGAGCACGGCCGTGAATACCTGATTTGTCTATATTAACCTTAGTCAGCATCCAAAACCCACAATTTTACAAAATATCATCTCCGAACCTCCCCAACCAACAATGTCACATTTCTCTGCATATGTGTCCATCCACACCATCCAACATCTCCATGATAAATTACCAAAAAAAAACCTGCACATTCAGCGCGCATAATTATGAAGACACAATCACATCAGCTGAATACAGGTCCCTTGTTTTCTTTCCGGCACTGGTACCAGAACCTGAATGATGATAGGTGGACTTTATGTGGTCCCTTGTAAGACATGGCGTTTGGTCCCTGATTAGCCCTGTCTAATAATATGAGTTTCTTGTTAAAATATAAAAACAAATATCGCAGAATATTTGTCAGACGACATCATGTTGATCATTGGTTTCGCACGTAACCCACACCGGTCAAGATTCTGAAGTCCGAAGTTGCAATAACACACTTTATGTTAGGTAATTAAATGATCGTTTATATATATATCTCTTCTTGACACACATATTCTGACCCTAATGCCACCAATTGTTGAAAAGTAAGAACTCTAAACCATTAAACCATGGGACTTGGGGTTGGGGTTCGTGATCATGCCCGAAAGCTTCAGGGAACCAGCATCGCCAAGTCGTTGGCCATAGCTCTCTCCCACCATGTGAGCAATAGCTTAGGCTTTGTTACTGCATCGAGTTGGATCTTTTGGCAAGCTACCACGAGTATCCCTCCAGCTTTATATTATTAGCATTAACCTTTTTTTCATTGCCATTTTACACCACATCCAGTCATGCCGACATCACTACTTCTTGATGCTCGTCATCATCACTGCGGTACCACCTGGTATATGTGTTTATATATCTCAATGAGCCCCCACTATATCCCCCCCCCTACCCCGCGGTAACCTGCGGATTCAACCGCTCCAAACGGATTGGCTAAACTGAAACAGGAGCACATTATATTTATCTATGCCCATCTTTTATAAATGGCCACATGCTGCCTCTCATCCAATATCGTGATATCCATCAGCATATGGCACTTGCTGTATATGCATGTGCCGCTTCCCTTTAATCCCGTGATGTCGATTGGACTTGAAAATTTAAACAAAAGAAGCTGGGCAATCCATTTAGCAAATGGGTAAGAGCTTAATCTTCCCGCATGGGCAGACAGCACCAGCGGGTTCTGATTCTGAAGTGGACAAAGATTATCTAAAAATGTTGTTAAGGTGGGAAGCTCGTGTTTCTAAGTCTCGAGGTCATATAATCTTGTATTTGGTCCTGCCAATATTTCACATGCATTCGGGGTGTCAAGTTCTAATAAAGCCCGAAGATGAAATTTGCAATTCCTGTTTTCAAGTGATGATCTCTAGCTGGCATAGTCATAGCCAGTCAGCAAACCAGGGCATTGCATATATAATACAAATCTAACCCAACCCAAACAACTAGAACCTTTGAAACATTCTGGCGGTTTTCGTCTGTATATCTTGGAATCAACATGGTAGTATCGATTACCCCATCTACATGGTTTATATGTATTCACACAGCACATGGTAATCGAATTAGACCTCACTCGCTAAAAGGTTAAATCTTTTCAATGTGGATTCCCCCATTCATTACAGGCTAACCGGCGATGCTAAATAACTACCTGCAAAAAAAAGGATGACGCCGGGAGGATTTTACCATGGCGGGTGGCGGGCTTAGTGAGAATGAATTGGTTCCGTGATACTTGAATGTAACGTAAACCAAGTTCGTATATTCTATTAGGGAAGGAGACCCAGTACTTGAGATGTCGCTTTGACTTTCCAGACTCTAACATCCGGACGGCATAATACTACAATGTACCGTCGTGTTCTTGGACTGAAGCTGCCATTCACCCCTTGCAGAAGCGATGCAGACTGAACACTATATGACCCAGCCACTTTTCACTTTCGGAGACTCATTCGCTGAATCCACACACATTCAGCCCCATACTTTATCATCCCATATGGACTTTTAATATTACCGTATATTCCAGTACATGTAATAAAATGGGATTTGACTTTTGTCCATAGCACTCGTCCTGTATAGTTGAAATAAATATACGGTAAGAGATTGGACGGGAATTTGGTTGTCGCGGACGTAGTCTCGCCATGTAACCCCCTATGACTAGCTTTATGTATATTAGGGTTATTTGTATCACAGCCGCATTTTTATTGACGATCTCGACCATTTTAGGTACTTAGATGTAGGTGTTTGATATTAACTTGAAATCCGGATCTGATATTTGGTTTCTTGTTACACTTCACCAAAGTTTGTAATATCACCCTTTAAATTAAATTTGTCACGTTTATGAATATCAACATCATCTTTTTTAGCCTTTAATATCAGCAAATCTAAAGGCTTGACTTCTGAAAAATTCATCAACATTGCGGGGAGAGAGGCTGGTCCGCCACCTCGAATCCAGTTTGTTGCCGGCCTCATCAGTATGAGTTTGTTACCATGACTTTGATTCTTTTCTGCCATGATGTCAAATTACATATGCCAGATGTGATTGACAGTGTCATTTATCTGCAGATTGTGGCAAACTATATAGCATCAACCTTCTTGACATAACATCGAATCTGCCTTGTCATGGACGCCGCTATAAGATGACCCGCCTTGTTGGCTCCTCTACCTCCACCTCCTCGGGATATATCTATCGCTCCCAGATACAACCACTGGCAAAGTCTGGTACGGGTTAACCAAAGTGGTGGGTTTCTTGTCGCGGACATGCCAGAGGCTGCGCTTGGAGCCCCTTAGTCATTTTACGGTACTCGGAGCGATGTGGCGACCATCGATGCAATGGTAGACGGAGTCTAAAACCTTAGTGGGAAGTCAAATGTGACGGGTGCTGATATACAATGATATGGCAGGTGCCAGTGAACAGTTTATGTGCCGGATCGCGAAGTCGTTATATGTAGTTCTTCCTATCGGATGACTTTGGATGCCAAAAGACATTGAGTATTTGGAAGGTTTATTTCCGGTAATAACTGTCAACCCTAGATAATGTATCCAGCTCTACTCAAGATACCGGATGTTAGCTACTTGATTAATAGGAGTAAAAGCTCATTTTTTTGCCACTTTGCTCGAGTAAGAAGAATCCCCTGATAATAGCTATGTTATCGGTACTCCGCACTTTTGTAGTCCTCGTACCATATATCGTCGACTCTCCCCCTTTATACAAACCGATCGAGGGCTGTTTGCTCAGACTCAATCTGTACAAATGGGGTGCTGTAAGGTTGAGGGCAACCAGTGTATCCTCTGCGCCCGTTCGAGTAGAAAGTAACCCGGGCCCATATCCTGCCCTCCCCACTTCTCTTTCCCCCTGCTACCCACCTCCCGCGCTTTATTTTTGGGTTGGGGAAACTCCTCATTCTCGGTTCATCAATGTATCAAGCGATCTGGTGAATTCTCATCTCTTTACCAAAACCCTAAAGCTTTTGGACAAGTCCGGAAGAAGTGTTTTACCCAGCCTCGGAATTTCTTGTCCTTCAACCAATTTTATATACCTGAGGCCTGGACATGTATTTTCCCTGAAGTCATCATTCTTTTATACCTAAGTATATGTTCAAACCCACATTACTTGTACCAATCATCATGATTCGTCTATCTGATCAATTATAGCACCTGGCATTCGACGTCTTGGCTGACGGAAAGCACAGATTACAAAGTATCGCCCCATCAAAATCCCTGTGGCTATCAACAAGTTTAAGAAGAAAACAAAATAAAAAAACAGCGTGCGGTGACCCGAGCTTCTGAAGCTGGCAATAGTGTCATTGTTCCTGATTAGATTCATGCTATAGCAATACCCTAACCCTATGGTTCATTATGCTAAGACAATCGGTAGTTTAACTATCTATTATTAAAGGTCCATTTAACAGACTGGATTCCGAGAAAGCACTTTTATCTTAGCCAGGCGACATTTAGAGGGGTACTCTCTTGAAAATCGGATAATTGAGGGAAGCAATATTATTTTTAGATATCCATGACTGATTTACACTAAGGACATGCAGGCTCAACTTTCCGACTTTTCGGATAGGTTCCCCTCACCGGACGTTAGGAAGTTGGACATCTTGGTCGAGGGTACAGGCAGCTGTGTCCACAAAACAACCAATGAGAATACCGAAACATATTTATTTGAAAGATAGACCAGGTCTAAGTCTAGGTCTGGTGATGAGCTCATGAGGACAACGGTAATTCAACGACTACAGATTCATGAGGGAAAGAAAGGGTCGATCAAGAGGGGATGACGAGACTAAGGATGGAAATGCTGATAACTCAAATCATTGTACAGGCCAGGGAGTTCTTGGACTTGGTGGGAGAGCTGAAGATGGATAACGAAGCAAGTATTTGAGTTTTTGAAATGACTGGGCCAATCCAGATGTACATAATTTGAGAGCTGTTGGAAATATATGCTATGCACATTACAGGGTTACGGATATCGAGAGATAAATATGTCCATTTAGCGTCATGTTTTCTCTGTTGAAAGTGGTATATTTGAATCTGATAATACGTAATTAACAACAAAAAATAAAGCAAGTCTGAAAATAACGGTCCCTGACGCCGGCCTTTATGAGAAATAATGCCATTCATTGGAACAAACAAACCTCTCCCGTATTGTCAGATAAACAAGCCTAACTCGTCGATCGTCACTATCACGCCCAACATGATCACATATATTCCTTTCAGCTTTGCTACAAAAAAGCATATATATGTTGGCCCCTCTTAGGCGAACGCCAGCTCAATCATCAGCCACAGTACTGAATAATCTATTTATCTACAAGAGCCAATCTAATAACTCCACAGAGAACTCCGTCTCTGAATTCGGATGTGGCCCAAATTGCCTTCCAAAGCCAATCTTATATATATATAGTCATCTCTAAAAAGTCTTTGACAAGTCACATTTTGCAATTTCTATTGGGTTTGTGGTCACTAGATAGAGTTTAAATACAAGGATCATTTTATTGATTATGTGATTCAATTGAGATTGTGCATAGTTGCTTATCTGTTAATATATAACTTCCAGTCAAGATTACAGTATACAACTCAATAATTTATGTACTAGCCATTAGCCTTAACGACTATGTCCAAATATGCCCTCAATGAATTCATAAAAATTTAAAAGACTAATCAGCTGTATCCTGTTTCAATGGTTATAGAGGCGAATTCCTCTCTAGAAGCCTTGTTATGGCCAATACTACTATACTGCGTATAATCCCTTTCAAGGACTATTTTGAGCTCCTTCCAAACACGATTAATAGAATTTAAATTAGGAATATGAGGTTAAAAAATAGGTGATACCCCTCTTTTTAAGCTACTCAATAGTGGTTTTAGAAGTATAAATTTTGGCAGTATTTTGCTGGAAATGCAGGATAGGAATGTTATTTGCTATAGCTCTCTCTAATAGAGAGATTAAATGCTCTCCAGTTGCCTTCTTGCAGGAGATAGTTATAATAAATTTTTGGTAATGTAAGATCTATCTCCATTATATAGATAGTAGTCTTGAAACCATAAATAATCCCCCCTCCCCCGAAATAATTATTATCTAGGAGGACCGGTTATGGCCCTATGGATTTACAAGTTTAGGCCTAAACTTGTTATTGGGATGCCTAAAAGCCTACTTCACAAGTATAGAATCTATATTTTATATAACATACTTATTAATAAATAAGGTATTCCAGCTCATATTTTAGTATTAGTGGCAAGGACTAGATAAGTAGGGGTATAGTAAGGAAAATAATAATAGGCTAATTAGATAGCATGATATTGGTATGAGGTCACATAAAATGATTATATCACTCACCTAGATTAGTTCCTTGGCCTATTTATGCCACTCTAAGATAAATGCAAATTAGTCTTGTGTAATTTTCTTAGTATGATCTAGTTAACATGATATCATTTGTACTTATGTATCTCTAGCAAATAATTTTTAAGTGTTGCTCTACATATCTTAATTAGGGATTTTTATAATAACTTATTCCACCTAATATAAGTCCTAGCCTTAATAATTTCTACTAGGACATTGATATAGTGAGATTCAAGATGTTTGGTAGTCCTAGATTGAGGTGCTAAGTCCATAGCATATTATGTACTACTTAATTAATTGAGTTACTATTGTCATTTCTATGCCAAACTTATTAGCAGCCTTCTAATGAGTGGCATTGGCTTGCTCCTCTATAGCAACCAGTGTATGAATTGCATTAGAAAGCTCATGATTAGGAAGTCAACTTACAGTGACTGAATCCTCAATAGGAGGTGGTGGTGCACTATCCATGGCATTTAAAGCAGATAGAAATAATGAAATTAATATTAACAGATGATATATTATTTAAGCAATCAAATTCGACTTTTAAGATAAATTGAATGGGGCTGATTTAAATGCCTAATTTGTTAGGGTTCATAATTATACAGGGTTAAGCGATTGTCAATGACTTTTTGCACTGAGTTTTACCATAGATGCTTCTCGCAGCAATGGACTACCATGCTGACGCAACAGACAACCGCAGCTTTTGTTACATAACAGATATGTGACCCTTTACGATGTGGCGGGCAGCACAGCAGATATTACGATGAAGTACCTGCATAACGCCATCGTTTGAGGTCACTGAGCTCAACATGCAAGTATATGGATAGAGGTCCGCTTGCCATATGTTGCCGTGTATGTCCATCACCAGCCAACCAGTTTGCTTAGGCACTTAGTCGCCTCCTCGGACAGAATCTCGCCTCGTGGGAAGCCATCACCGATCTCGTGGGTGGCCAGGTAGTAGATTCCTTTCCCCAAACGTAATTCATAGCCCTCAAGATGCAGGATGAGACCCAGAGGGAGAAAGGGACCGCCGTACCATAATATTGATGGCTTGCAAACCAGTATATTCAGATAAAGAAAAATATGTATCATTGAAATGCTGTCATGTAAATAAAAATAGCAGCTAGCGGATGCTTATGATGTATACAGTCCTTTTCCCCAGCTAAACTTATCAAATCATCTTAAAATTATTCTCTCCCTGGTTTTAGGAACACAGCACATCTACCCGCTTGTCGGTCACATATTGCCCCTCCCTCACATAACGGGTACCAACAACTTCCTTTGTTTGTTCTCCCTTTGGGTCCTCCGTTCGGAACTTTGATTTCTTGGCTTATATATCATCCCGTGTATGTTTGTATATCAGTATATGTTGGTGTTTATATATATATAGATACATGTCAATCCTATCCTTTGCGTACACCGTCCCGTCCTAGCATCTTCTTTCCTCGATTTTGATTTCATCTACAGATCTACAGCACCTGAACCTTTTAATCTTGCATACGTATGTTCCTTTTTGACTATATTATACTTATGAGCTTTATATATTGGCCGGTAACAGGACAAACAAGCCACCAATATACAGCAGCGTGTGTCAAGTCTAGTCAACAGGACCTATATCTACAGAAAGTACCGGACTTTAGGAAGCTGCAGATCAACGACACAAAGAAATAGAGAAAGGGGGAGGAGATTGGTTTGCGTTCTTGGTTACGAAAGAATTCCGGTCTTTGTCTATCTTGGGACAGTCAAGTACATAGTTGGCCCCCAATCGATATCACAGCAGACGTTAAGAACGAGGTCGTCTGTCTTTTCTATACATTGATTGAGACCAGTCTCTATAAAATAAGACGCCAATATCGACAACTGACGAATTGTTATCCAACAAAAAAAACGACACAACGACAACCTCAAACATGAGCAACAATAACACCTGTGACACTTGATCAGATTCTTCAGAAACAAACTAGAAAGAAAGTAGAAGGACAATAATGACCGGCTATGGCAACTTGACAGCAGTGCCTTGTGCCATATTGTGCATGGCAATCGCTACCTCATGTATGGGCCTACGATTTTATTCTTTGGGGGTCTCGCTGAACTCATGGAAATGGGAAGAGGCTTTGTTGTTGATGGCGTGGGTAAGTTGAGTCACTTCACTAAGGCGGTCTTATGTCTATTAACACGCCTGGTATGCAGATATTTGGTCTTGTCACCATGTCAACAACAATATCATGTAAGTCGCCATGATACTCGTGATTTCACTGGATGACAAGACTGACACCAAGCAAGTACACATCAATGGACTCGGAAAACACGTATCTAACGATATTCACCTTAACACATTCCTCAAAGCCCTCTGGCTCAACAGCCTCTCATACACCCTTAGCGTCACCTTTGCCAAAATAACCATCCTCTCCATGTACCTCCGCCTCATGACCTTTCGAGCGCCACGCTTCCTCAGCAACCTATTCCTCGGTTTCTTGATCCTCTCGCATCTCTGGATCGTCATCAGCATCTTTACGAGTTGCGTTCCGCTCAAGTATCTTTGGAGCTTCAACTCGATGTCTTCGGAGGGGGTTTATTGTCATCCCGAAGGTGTTTTTTGGCTTAACATGGGATTTGACGTTGGGATTAATGTGTTTATTTTTACGTTGCCAATACCCATGTTGTTTTATGTTGTTGTGCCACCGATTCAGCATTTTGTACTTGGCTCAATGGTGTTTTTCGGTTATCTGTAAGTGTGAAATAAGCCCACAACAAATCAATGACTACATATATTAACTCACATTTAGCATCTGCACCATCACTGGACTCCGGGCACACGCCTGGATGTCACGCCTTGACACCCACGATTTCACCTATACTTCCAGCGCCTACCTCAACTTCACCATTCTCACCATTTCTCTCCTGATAATCTGGCACAGTCTGTTCTCCCTCCGCTACATTTACACTCCCCTCCGAGCCACCCAAGCACACGAAAACGAAGAACCCGCTTTTGGCTTCCCCGAAACCTACCCGTACCCAGTCATTTCGGCGACCCCCGGCACCAATGACATCTTCCTCTCCGGTCTAAACCACCTCGGAAACCACAAAATTCCACAGCCACTGAAAGAAATCCCCATTGCCCTACACAAGCCGATACCCTCACAGCAGACGACATCATGGGGCTCCAACATCACGACGCTCAACACATTACCCACCGACTCCTCAACGGCCCATCTAACGGAGAATCCTGAGAACCTAGCCTACAATGACGCAGCCTCGGATACCCCGACGCACCGGACGTCAACGGCCAGTCACTTCCTGCCAATATTTGCCCCACTTGATCCTGATGACGACTGCAGCGAGGTCGATGGGAGAAGGCTGAGTTACAAGATTTTGGACGTCAGTTCGCGATCGCCGACTCCGTCTTTGCGATTTGCCATGCCGGCGAGACCGAGACAGGCAAAGAAAAGACCGGTTAGTTTGATTGATGATGACGAGTGGTTACCGCATCCCGGTGGCAGAGGGGGCCTCCCGAGTCCAATGTATGCTCTGTCAAATCAATGGTGGGGGCGAGATTGAGATTGATGTGATAATGTCTTGTATTACTTTGTATTGTCTCCGGTTTTGGATATTGGCGTTCTTGGAGTTGGAATACCCGTGTAAATAAATCAGTCTGTTTTTGAAACGTATAATGGTATATTATTGAATAAATTGTAAAATAAAACAGCAAAACTCCGGATCCCTGTTTTGTATAGATCATCCATCTCAATCATGCGGTCTTTATGAAACTCGTGAAGAGCGTTGGTGTCAGTAGTAACATGTCACGTACGTGAAGCATTTGCATGCAATATATAAAAAAAGAGGTCCAACGTTAGATGTAACTTTAACTAATAGCATGTCAGCATGGTGGTCATGACAAAAATGGCTACAGGGTTGATAAGATACTTACCACGTGAGTTATCGTCCCGGTTCCTCCCATTTGTATTCCTTTGCTTAACCGTATTTCAGGTTTATCTTTTATCTGGTCTAAATTTGCCCTCTACGAGATAAGATCTGCTACATTCATGGGCATCTCATCGATCTGAGTAGAATAGTACACTACACAATGTTAGCGATGACTAAATGGCCAAAGATGTTGGGTCGAACTTACTCTCAATATCACGCAAAATGCGCACATCCTCAGTGGTGACAAAATTGATGGCAACACCCTTGCGACCGAAACGACCAGAACGACCAATGCGGTGAATATAATTTTCACGATTGCCGGGCAGGTCATAGTTGATGACCAACGAAACCTGCTGCACATCGATACCACGAGCCCACACATCGGTCGAGATCAACACTCTGCTGTCGCCACGCCGGAACTCGTTCATGATGCTGTCACGCTCCTTTTGGGGCATATCACCATGCATGGAACTGACGGTGAAACTGGCTTCACGCATCTTATCCGTCAACCAATCAACCTTTTTGCGAGTGTTGCAGAAAATGACTGCCTGCGTGATGGTAAGAGTGTCGTACAAGTCACACAAGGTATCAAACTTCCAATCTTCTTTCTCGACAGCAATGAAGTACTGCTTCAGACCCTCCAGCGTTAACTCATCACGCTTGACCAAGATCCGTACAGGATCGGTCATGAACTTTGTAGTCATGTCGAGCACATCATAAGGGAGAGTAGCCGAAACGACGACAACTTGCGTAGCAGGAGGAAGGTACCGATACACATCGTAGATCTGCTCACGGAAACCTTTGTTGAGAAGTTCATCCGCTTCATCAAGCACCAGCATCTTGATGTGTCTAGTACGTAGGTGGCGACGGCGAATCATATCGGCGACACGACCAGGAGTACCAGACACAATGTGTTGACCATAATCTAGCTTGCGGATATCCTCACCAACATTGGTACCGCCAATGCAAGCATGGCACTGGACGTTCATGTAGTCGCCAAGAGCCATGACAACGGACTGGATCTGAGTCGCAAGTTCACGAGTCGGGGAAAGAACAAGTGCCTGAGTCTCCCGCACGGCAGTGTCGATAACCTGCAACATGCTGATGGAGAAGGTGGCCGTCTTACCAGTACCAGACTGGGCCTGGGCAATAGTGTCGCGGCCCTTGCAAATCTGGACAATGGCACGAGACTGGACAGCGGAGGGAGATTCATAACCATAGGCATAGATACCACGAAGGAGGTTTTCTATAATTTGTTACCATCACAGTACTTCTGAAAAATATTACATATATCTTACCCTTAAGAGACATGGACTCGAAGGTGGGATGAACCGTAACCTCTTTGGAGGTGGTAAATTCCATTCGGTCATCAGTCTTATGGTCAAAGCCTGCGTCGTCGGACATGGTGATTTATCTATAGAAATTTCGCCTTGTGGAAAATTATTGCGAACTGTATAAGACTGAGGTGATGCGACTAAATGAGCGATCGATAACAATGGTAAACGATCGATGCGCTTCAATACAGATAGCTCTCAAAATCGCGACCAAAAAGTTTGAAGGAATCGCTGTTCTAGGACTATAAGAGCGACAATAGCTACACCCCTGGTGTACATGTCGGTTAAACCAATCAATCGCGTAGTTTAACCGGTGCAGCCTGTACCTTGACGCCAAAAAATTTAATGAATGTTTGCGACAGGATAGGTGTGCGTGGGAGGGTCCAAGGCTGTAAGAATCTCAAAAAAGATTAGGAAAGGCTGAAATTTAGCAATTTACTTGATTGAGACTTAGTGACCGAATCAAATAGTTCGAGAGCTTCACCAAAATTTCATAGCCTGTACATCCTGTCATCCAATATGGTTCTTGAAGAACAACGCTACTTGCATGAGGATATTGAGCGCCTCGAGCAGGGTATTGCTGCTCGCATTGTCAATGAGCCAAAGCAGGTTAGTTCGTAAACTCGGGATAGTTACATAACTTCATATTGACCTGAAATTCTCTTAGATACGCGATCGTCTGAACCGAGACCACGAAATCTCCCAGCTCCTTGATCAGATCCAAGTCCAGGCCCAAAACCTCCTCGACATTTACAGTGACGCCAATGGCCTGCGTGCTGCCGAGATCTCCGAAATTGGCGGCGAAGATTCCTTTGATCAGTTCTACTCACAACTAAAGGACATCCGCGAACACCACGCCAAATATCCGAACGAAGTCGCCCAGAACTCAGAGCTCCGCTACCGCACAAGACGCGCCGGGGACGCCGCCGAATTCAACGCATCCATCGCAGACACACTCTTCTCTGGTGAAGAGGCTTCTGGCCGTTACTTTGATCTCTACGATTCACACGAGCGCTTCCTCAATCTTCCTAGTGTGAAACGCCATAATTATATTCAATATCTAGAGCTCTACGACAACTTTGCGCCTGGTATGGGCGGTATCAAAAGGTCGGAGAAGATCACGGATCAGTACTTCCAGTATGTTCGCAAGCTTGCAAAATACCTGGAATCTTTCATGCGGAGGATTAAGCCTTTGGATAACATAGACTCGGTCATAGCGACATATGACAGAGAATTTGAGGAGGCTTGGGAAAAAAATGAGATTGAGGGCTGGAAGCCTGAACACGCGGCCAATGCCGCAGTACAAACATCAATTCTTGATGCCATCTACTGTGCGGACTGTGAAAAGGAGTTCAAGAATCAGAACGTATACAAAGCCCACATGATAGGCAAGAAACACATCAAGGCCGCCGAAGCCCGCGCTGCCAGACTATCAGAAACATTCGGGGAAAAGTCGACTGTAAAATCTGCCGGTAATATGTCTGCCACTCGTCTCAAGGATAAGGCCGTTGCACAAAAGGAGTTTGTCATCAAGAAGTTGACGGCGGCAATGAGTCAACAACGGGCTGATACTCGAGTCAATGTGGAACGTAAACAGGGTATGACTGAGCGTGAAAGACGACAAGAGTTGGAAAGTTTGTTCAATGCCGAGGTGGCGGCTGCGGAACCGGCTCGCAGGAATGAAGATGGAGAAGAGAATGAGGATGATGATGACGACAAAATTTACAATCCTCTTAAGTTACCACTGGCTTGGGACGGAAAGCCTATTCCGTTCTGGCTCTACAGATTACACGGTCTGGGTCAGGAGTACTCTTGTGAAATTTGTGGCAACTTTGTTTACATGGGTCGCAGAGCTTTTGACAAGCACTTCAATGAGGCTCGTCATGTTTACGGGTTGAGATGTTTGGGTATTACCAACACATCCTTATTCAGAGACATTACTGAAATCGAGGAGGCTATGAAACTCTGGGAGAAGATTCAGTATGAGGAACGCAAGAACAAGGTTGATGATAGCAGTATGGTACAGATGGAGGATGGTGATGGCAATGTTATGCCTGAAAAGGTCTATTATGATTTGCAAAAACAGGGTTTGCTGTAAACATGTAGCTTGTGGGGGTATAGCGAGATAACATGATACCTGATGTTGGCGTTCTGGTGAGGGTTCGGTTTTTTGTAAGGGTTAATTTACCATATCGCGCTCGTATAAAATCGGAATATAAACTTCATTGCATTCCAACATCAACGTCTGCTTACCAACAAAAACGATTTTTCAATTCATACAACGATGTCACAAATAAAACCTATACCAACGAATTATTGTGTCTACGTGCTGAGGTCATCTGTGAAATCTAATGCTCAGCCTTACATTGGATCAACACCAAATCCACCTAGGCGGCTCAAACAGCATAATGGTCTCGTACAAGGCGGTGCACGACGAACATCGCAAGATAAACTACGCCCATGGGAGATGGTAGCCATTGTATCTGGGTTTCCAAGTCTTATCGGAGCTTTGAAGTTCGAGTAGGTAATGTCACGACGCCATACTTGCATACCTCCAGCCTCTAACTGATTCTGTAGATGGGCACTCAACAATCCACATCTGTCATTGCACATCCCAAAAGATGAACGCCTGTCGATATCCACAGCACGAAAACGTAGTGGTATGCCAAAAAGACCGCGGGCGACTATAGCAACTATTTTAGCAAATGTGCATCTTTTACTTCGAGTTCCCAGCTTTGCGCGATGGCCGTTGACACTCAACATATTCAAACCGGACGTTTTCAAAATCTGGGAGCAATGCTGCAAAAAAGCCGCTGCACCATTACGTCCATCCCTACCGATCAAAACCGACTTCTCGGCAACACCTGCAGCCCTGATGGATGAATCTGTGCCGGAAGAAGAGGGGGATGAAGCGCTCTCAGATGATGACGACATCGGGAAATCAACCCCGAAAGCCGGAATCTACTCAATCCCGGTGGATTACAAACCGCTTCAGTCGTACGTTGAAAAAACGTCGGAAATGTTCGAATTCGAGCGACAAGGAAAATGCACCTTTTGCCGCGGCACAATGAAAACGGGCGAGGGCATGTATGCTGTATGCCCCCACACCGACTGTGAGATGGCAGGGCACTTAGATTGTTGGGGCCGTCGAGGCAGCACGGGCAAGGAACCCGGAGATCGAGAGGCTCTGATTCCTATCAAGGTGAAGTGTCCGGGGTGCAAGGAGACGGCCGATTGGGGGTTGATGATGAAGGAATTGAGTTTGCGAGTTCGGGCTCCGAAGGAGGTGGAGAAGTTGCTAAAGAAGCGGAACCGAGAGCGGGCGAAAATGAAAAAAGCGGAGAAAGCGGAGGCAGCGAAAGCAGAGAAAGCAGAAAAGGTTGTGGCTGCTAAGCTATTCAAAGCTGACAAGGCTAAGTTTACGAAAAAGGGAAAGAGCAAATGATATTGTGCAGAATTGACTAGACTAACCTTTTTAGTGATATTGGCCATTCTTTGTTTTGCGAAGAACATTTGATAGATAATATATAAAACTTAATTTCATTGTGCCCCTTTGAGTGATGCTATATAGATAGATATAATAGAAAAAGTAATCAAATCAATAAAAATTAAACGTGGCTTTGTCACTACGGTCATGTTCATATTCGAATTACAGTGCAGACCCTGAGACCACCCACCATTTTAGGATCTTATAGTTCTAATAGACATGCAGAAAAAGATCCAGAGAGGCAACAACTGATCTCTTCTTCTAAAAGGCCAATTCTGGAATTGAGAATTGGGGGCTGGCCTGATATCACCCAGATTTTGAGATCTGTACATGTTGGACGTTACTTTAGGCTTGGACCAGCCTGCATTTGGTCAAGGTATGGATGGATGCAAGTGAAAAATCAACCGAATTGACTGTGTTTTTTTGTCTTTGAGACAGGAAAGAGGAAAAAATAATAAAAATTGATGAATTTTTGGTCAATCATGTGCGTGATCTCATGGGGATCCATCAGCCTTTTCCTGCTGGTGTCAATTTTCTCCAACATTGGCTCTTACTTTACACCCTATGGTTTGGTCGAATTATCAATGAAAAAATATCCGCAGTTATATTAATCTCTAACATAACGGCAGATAAGCTTCTATGTGATACATTGCCAGGTATATAACATGACCTCGTAAATTGATATATTTCTTTTTGGGAAACATGGGTTAACCGATAGAACTACAAACTTGACATGAGCTAAATAGAGTAGGGCATATCGGCACAATATATACTACGAATCCGAGTTAGCACCAGAGAGATGTCACATTCATTTTGGAAGATTTTCGCATCTGTTACATATTATATATTCTTCTGGGACTGTGACATAGTTATATATATTAAGTCATTGAAATATCTATTTATTGGTATCAGTTATTAAAGAAACATTTAGACAAGATGATGGAAGTTGATATCAATTAAATCATTTGCATATCTTCTATGGTGCCATATTGATTGGGCTTAATGATATTTTCTTGATAAAAATTCTTGTCATGCATCATCTCAATATCCGATGGCTGGTGTTTTGATAGAATGCGCGTACCTTCATCGAGGGATGCATATGGCATCACCAAGTTCAGTCGGATATATCAGATTTGATTGCGGTTTATAGAGCCCGGTGCCTGCCCTGCGTTCCAATGACAGCAAGTTGCACGGAGGTCAGACACAGTTGTACCTTGAAGTTCAAACACTGTATGAATACATGAGGTTGTGTACCTATAATCCTCTATATTCCACAACTGACAGGCTCGGAGTCTGGATGCCAGGTTATGTCAGCGAGACCACAACTGTTTTGGGAGCCGCAACGGATATGGATTGTCGATCGCAGTTTACAGTTGCATACATAAACTTTGAGAAATTGACGTTTGCTCTTTATTTCTTTGATAATAGCTTGGACGTTAGATTACTTACCGCTAAGAATACGAAGCGGATATAACTCGCGACCTTGCAAATATATGTCTCTGTTGATTTCAGAATCTGTCAGACTATACAATATAACATTGGCCTGTAGTCATTTGCAGAGAGGATCTGACCGAGATCGCATCGTATATAAAAGAGTATGTATGTCGTTGATGAAAGGCGCCGGCAGGTCAGACAAACGACTGATGTCGTTGCTTTAAAGTACAGGGATATATATGCCTGTGGCCAGTACATAATCAGTGGATACCTGTACTGTGCACATATTACCAATACTGTATTCCGCCCTGGTCATTGTCTATAACAGAAGTCCAACTTCAGGTTTCCCACCGTTTCTGTTAGTCTAGTAGCAGTGTGGTCCATTTTTTGTAGTTCCTTCTCAGGCTATTGCGGTCGGCCGTCAGTCGTTTGTTGAAACTACAGCAAGCAACAAGCACGCAGGATTGACCCGCACTACCCTCCGCGATCAAGCCTCAAACCTCTTGTTCAATCTTCTCTTTCTTACTCTCTCCCACCTAAGAGCACGCGCTACGCATCGCTGTCTGCGATCTATATCAACTATTGTGGCTTTCTCACATCAATTCAATTTGTTATTCTGTCTCTGTACTGTTGATAAGTACTTCGCAAACATCTCATCAACAACGTCTCAACCGCCGCCACCGGTACCTTTTTTCGATATCGACTTTTGCGACTTCGACTTTGCATACATCAAGGGTCCTGACTAGTTTCCTACATTGATATCGAGGACGACGACGCTACACTGAATATAAACCAATCCGTAGAGGTATCAGAATTGGTATGCAGGCCACTCTATGATCTTATTATTCCCGACTCAATCTCCACCTAGTCGATCTTCACGTCGACAATTATCACCACCCATTTAACCTGCATCTTTCCCTTGCCCATATAGTGATACTGGCTTTGCACGCTGCCTCCAAACCTCAATCTCTAACTCACTACTTTCAAGATACTGTAGAAGATACTCACGTATCCGCGACAATCGTTTTTCATCTCGTCAATCGATACATCGACTAGATATCTGCTGCTGTATACGCACGACTATTCAGTGACCGGTTCAATTTACGTTTATGATACAGGTCAAATGACAGTGTACGCGACTTGCTGTCTTTAATCCTCGAGATAAACTTGGCCACCGACGATATCATCTTGCCCCTCAAACGACCGAATATATAACATACAATACTGGTCTGATTCGCACGCAGTCGTGCAATCGTCATTTGCACGCTCCTCACACCCTAACACAACACAATGGTTTCTCCACAAAATGGTCAAAGCAATGGCGCTGCGAGTACGCCAACAAGTGCTCGCGAGTCGCCTGCTCTAGGCTCATCAAATGGTGCTTCATCAAAGTCAAATGGTAAATCCAGCAGCATTTCAAATGGAAACCCCGCACTTCCACCCATCAGTGCTATGAAGGGTGCTCCATTAGATTTGAACACTGTTGAGCGTCGTGGGACGTCGACAGCAGTTCGGGAGCCTCCGAAAAAGAAATCGCGCCCGCATGATCTCGAGGAGGCGCCAACATATACTCCGACTGCTGAAGAGTGGAAAGATGCCGCTAGCTACATTCGTAAAATCACACCCGAGGCCAGCAAGTACGGAATATGCAAAATTATCCCACCTGAGTCGTGGAATCCTGATTTTGCTATTGATACGGAGGTATGTAAAATCTAGGGTGACAACCCACCTTTGCAAATGGACTGCATTAACATGTCGTTTGTAGAAATTCCATTTTCGTACTAGAAAACAAGAACTCAATTCTGTTGAAGGCAGTAAGTGGTACCACCTTTAGTAATCAAATGCGGACGCTGTCACATCTTCTGAATGGACGGTGGTAAGGCCCTGTAACCCATGACATCGTCTCACTAACATACCTACTTACAGGCACACGGGCTAACCTGACCTATCTTGATGCATTGTTCAAATTCCACAAACAACGAGGGAACAACTTGCATCGTTTACCTTATGTGGATAAAAAGCCTCTTGATTTGTATAAGCTCAAGAAGGCAGTTGAAGCCCGTGGTGGTTTCGACAAAGTCTGCAAACATAAAAAATGGGCTGAAATCGGCCGTGATCTTGGATACAGCGGAAAGATCATGTCATCTCTGTCTACCTCACTCAAAAATTCATATGCAAGATGGCTTTGCCCCTACGAAGACTATCTTCGGGTTGCCAAGCCTGGTGTGCACCAGCAACTTGAGATGGAATATGGTGGCCCTTTGACGCCGAGCCCAGCGCAGACCCCTTTGAAAAAGTCCAACGTCAACACTCCCGGTCCTGAAGCGGAATCTCCGGCAATTCGTGCCAGTGATGCCTTGAATACTAGTCTGCAAGAAGCTGCTGACAAGGATCTCAAGGAACAGGACGGTGATGTTTCCATGACAAACGCCCCCCCACTGCAAAAAACCGGTGGCTTCCGCGCCATCAACTCCGGATTCAAGGCTGTCAATTCTGGGTTCACCACTGTTAACAAATCGACGTCTGGGCCATCAACTGATGCTCTGGCTACTCCCCAGCGCGACAACAGCCCGAAGCCTTCTGCCAAGAGCACCCCTTTGTCCGAGGTAAAGCGCAGAATGAGCGTCGATAGTGTCGATGGACAAAAGGAGTCTACTGACAAAGAGGACGGCGAAAACGGGACTCGTAGAAGCAAACGGTTAAAGAAGGAGAGTGTTCCTACAGTCGCTGGATCCCACATGACATTACTTCGCCCATGTGTCCCGCGTATTCGCGATGAGAACGTCGTTCCTGGTGAGGCTTGCGACACATGCGGCAAAGATGAAATCATAGAACCATTATTGTTCTGCGATTCTTGTGACCATGCCTACCATGGCGGCTGTCTTGACCCGCCGTTCAAGCAAACGCCTGGGATGGAGTGGAACTGTCCTCGTTGCCTAGTCGGGGATCAGAACTTCGGCTTTGAGGAGGGCGGTATCTATTCCTTGAAGCAGTTTCAACAGAAAGCCAACGACTTCAAACAAGGGTATTTCGAGAAAAAGATGCCTATTGACTTGCATCTTGGTTGTGCTCGCCCCGTTACTGAAGAGGATGTGGAAAATGAGTTTTGGAGACTGGTGGCAGACATCGAGGAAACCGTCGAAGTCGAGTATGGAGCTGATATTCATTGCACTACACATGGTTCCGGCTTCCCGACTATCGAGCGTCAACCAACAAATCCCTACTCAACGGATCCTTGGAACCTAAACGTCTTGCCTCTTGGTAATGACAGTCTCTTCCGTCATATCAAGTCTGATATCTCTGGTATGACTGTTCCGTGGGTATATGTTGGAATGATATTTTCGACCTTCTGCTGGCACAATGAGGACCATTATGCTTACTCTGCCAACTACCAACACTTTGGTGCAACTAAGACTTGGTACGGCATTCCTGGCTCTGACTGTGAAAAGTTCGAGCAGGCCATGCGAAAGGCCGTTCCCGAGCTCTTCGAAACTCAACCGGATCTTTTGTTCCAGCTTGTCACTTTGCTTACTCCGGAACACTTAAAGAAGGCTGGTGTCAAGGTCTACGCTCTTGATCAGCGTGCAGGTCAAATGGTTCTCACCTTCCCCAAGGCCTACCACGCTGGTTTTAACCATGGTTTCAACTTCAATGAAGCTGTCAACTTTGCTCCAGCCGAGTGGGAGCCTTATGGTCTTGAAGGCGTCTTGCGCCTTCAATCCTTCCGTCGCCAACCCTGCTTCTCTCATGACGAACTTTTATGGACGGCTGTCGAGGGTACTCCTAGCCCGATCAGTATCGCGACAGCCCAGTGGCTAGCACCTGCATTAGACAAAGTTCAATGCCGCGAGATTGAACTTCGCAATGATTTCATAACACAACACAAAGAAGCTCAACCACACGACTGTCAACTCTCCGCCAACCTGGATACCAGTTCCTCTCAATGTTCGCTAACCCTCAAGGTCGAAGACATGAATCTTCCCGAGGACGACTACGGATGCGTCTATTGCAAAGCCTTTAGCTTTTTCTCTCGTTTTGTCTGCGAAAAGACTGGCAAGGTTTTGTGCTTGCTCCATGCAGGTTCCCACCCGTGCTGTGAGACGACCGAAGAAGAGCGCCTGTCAGGTGTCAACCACACACTCTACTATCGGAAAACTGTCCCACAGATGGAAGAGGCCCATATAAAGGTAGCTGAAAAAGCCTCTGCCCCAGAGCAGTGGGAGCAGAAGTACAGCAAGATATTGGATGATGAGGCTGTCCCTTCTATCAAGACTCTTCAGAAGCTTGTGCATGAGGGTGAGCGCATTCCCCATGATCTGCCTTCCCTTCCCCAGTTGAGAGAGTTTGTCGACCGATGCAATGATTGGATCGAAGAAGCCAACAACTACATTGGGCGGAACAAGCAAATTCGCCGTAAAAGCGACCGTGTCTGGTCTGGAAAGCGACAATCCATTGACGAAACAAATCAGAAGGATCATCGAGACGTAACGAGCATCGACCGGCTCCTAATAGAAGCAGATCATATAGGCTTCGAATGCGCAGAGATCGGTCAGTTGCGTGAACATGCGGAGCAAATTAAGGAATTCCGCCTTCGCGTAGCCGGCGTGTTGCAGGCCACTCAAGCCCCGGGTGTCCTCTTGGACAAGAATATCCATGGAGAACAGATTGCCAAGTTCGAGGAGCTGCTTGAAGAAGGCCGGAACTTCAATGTCGAGATTCCGGAAGTTGAGAGCCTGGAACGCGAACTTGGCCGGCTGAGATGGAATGAAAAGGCCCAAGTTGATCGCAATAACCTGCTCACTTTGGCGCAAGTCAATGAACTCATTGCCGAGGGTCAGCGTTTGGACATTCCTCGCTACAATGATCATTTGAAATTTTTCCTCCAACAGAGGGAACGTGGCCAAGACTGGGAGAAGAAGGCATCTGAGCTTATTTCTGCGGATAACATCCACTATGCCCAGCTTGAATCTTACGCTGCTCAGGTCCCCAATCACCGTCTACCAGTTAATCCTGAAACGCTTGCTCATGTTGACCGTATCCTGGCTAAGCAACGGGAAGCTTACAAACAAATCGCGGAGATAAATGCACGCGCTCGTATGCCTGATGTCCGTGACCGGCCGCGGTATTCTGAGGCACGTGAACTCACCAAGCGCTTAGAAGAACTTAACTGCAAGCCTGCTGGCTCCGTGGAACTTGATCGTGAAGTCAAGCGTCATGAGGATTGGATGAGAAAAGGCAAGAAACTATTTGGAAAAGCAAATGCTCCGCTCCATATCCTCAAGACTCATCTGGAATATGTCTTGGAACGTAACGTCGATTGCTTTGACATTGTCCATGATAAGCCTCGTGTTCCAGCCGAACCGGCCTCTCGTGAACCCAGTCCAGAGTCTAGGCCGGCTCGATGGGAAGACCCTGCTAGCCGTGAGGTCTTTTGTATTTGTCGTCGTGTTGAAGCTGGGATGATGATTGAATGTGGTATCTGCCATGAATGGTATGTCGAGATTACAAGGTTTTAGATTGAGTAGAGTTGGTGACTAACATTATTTACAGGTACCACGGAAAGTGCCTCAAGATTGCGAGAGGAAAAGTTAAGGACGACGAACAGATGCATTGGGCCTGCCCTATCTGTGATCATCGTGTCAAGATTCCTCGTGACGCTGCGCGCCCCAAGCTCGAGGATCTCATTTCTTGGCGTGACGAGATCCACCAGCTTCCTTTCCAGCCTGATGAGGAGCAGCTACTCAACCAAATCATTGAAAATGCAACAACCTTTCGCGATCATATCTCATCCTATATCAACCCTGGACAAACCACTGCTGCGGATTCTGAGACCCAGCGGTTCTATCTCCGAAAGGTTGAAGGTGCTGAGATTCTTCTTGTGCGTGAAACCAACTATCTTCGTCAGGAGCTTTACAAATGGTGCAAAATTGCCCCAGAACCCCCAACTCTTATCGAAGAGTCCAAGAGTACTCGCAAGCCCCGCCCTACCAAGCTGCAGAAAATGCTGGCACTGTACCATGTTGAGGACCCTGATGAGTTGCCCGAGGAGGTCCGTGGAAAGGCCAGTAGTTTGCGGCGGAAGTTGAGACCAAACCTTCCACACTTTTCCGGGTCTAGCGCATTGCAATCTTACATGGCGGACCCATTCCGTATCCAAAATCCAGGCTCTCAGTATGGCCATAGCTCTCAGCAGCAGGCATCTTCAAGTCATCAATCAATTGCACCTGCTCTACCGGAGGTGTTGGACCCTCACGAGCACAACGAGCTTGATAGTTTGCGTTATAAGATTATGAGCAACCTCAGCACTGGCCTGGACTACAATATCCCGGCGGACAAGGAGCGGGCTCTGCATGCTCTCAACCTCACAAAAAGTGGTCAAGATATGGCCAAACAAATATTTGGCCCTGATGTGTGGTCTCAGAATTCCAACCTAATAGATCAAGATTCTCGTAATACTGGACATCTAAGTGAGTCCTCTGGTGTTGGATCCTCTACTGGCCCCTCGCATGAGAGCCCACATGTCGGATCTGCCGCTCCGCCACCTGCTGCTCCCATTAGGGAGAATGCTGAAGGCCTCGTTACGAGCCGTTCCGACATCAACAACCTCATTGACCCATAGTAATGGTTCTTGTTTGATGTTTGATGTCGCCAACCGGGTTGGCTTGTATTCAGTCTCAGTTGTCGGTGTACGTTTGTTAGTTGTTTTCGTGTGGCATGTTGGAATTTTTGGATCTATTTGGTTTTTGAGCAAGCACGGTTTACCATTTTGTGTTTTTAGGTCTGTTGGTTCTCATGATTTGGCTGTTATACCTTTGTTTTGTTTGTGGGCCGCATCTCAAGTTTAGTTTTTAGGGCCTTTGTTCTTTTTTACCTTTTACTTTGATTTGGATTTTTTTGTCTTATTTTGGAAAGTACGTTACCCGACATTAATTTTGCTGGGAACCGGCGTTTTCTCAGGATGGGAGTTTGGAATGTACAATTTATTTTGTGTTTTGACTTTTAGTTTCCACTCTTGTGAGAGCTTCAGTATGTAAAGTACTGGATTAAAAAAAGCACTTACTACCACTTCCAATACGTGTACATATGTGAGCCTTGATATATTACATGACTAAAGTCAACCGACGTGAACTCAACTTGCTCAACTTGCTAGTATGAGATGGATCCCGAGAATAACTCATACAAATTATGCTGATTATCATTTATTCACAAACTACTTGATCTACAAACAAGATTTTGACTTGTGGAAGTAATGTTGATTGTGGTAATGAAACGACGTCCAGATGGGTGTAAGCTATTTCCGGGGATCGTGATCAAAATACACATCATTTTCTCTTTGGAGCGCACTGAAAGAACCAAAATGGCCCAGCCATGCCCAAGACACCGCAGATCGAAAAAGCAAGACAAAAAAAGCTCGCGACTATTCTAAAGCAGATATCAGGCGAACTGGACGCCCCAGTCCATCTAAAGAGAAAAGGGGAGAAAAAAAGAAGGAAGCGAAGCAATCTTCTGTGATGGCCCTGCACGGTTTTGAAGGGTGTATGGGTGAGTTTGATGTGGGGCAGGCTTGCTGACTAAGTAAAGTGACATGGGTTGTTTTATGTGCACGTGAGGGGTCACTTGATGGAGAGTGCTGGGATGGGTAGTTTTGCGATGCAAGTAATCTAGTAGTAGTGATTGGCTGTGCTAAGCCGAGGAAACCGGGAATTGGGATATGACATGGGGGAAATAGCAGGTATATGTTACTGAATGGTATGCTTGGTTTCGGCTCTAGGAAAGGTTTATGAAAATACGATGGCGAAGATGAATTTGAGAGGTTCACGAGAAATTTCAAGCCAATTGATTGTAGAGGCGTATGTAGAGTATGTAATCATGAATATCTTGAGATAATGAGTACAGACATGCCAATATCAATCCTAGCATATGGTAAATCCGTTCCCGAGTCGTTCCTTGTCAGATGGGTAAAGAACGGGAAGTGTTAGATCTCTTACCGGGGGGGCGGCGTAGGACACCTTCCTCAAGGTTTAGCGAAACCAAGCCAAAATCGTGCACAAGCTCATCATCCATTTAGCATCTTTCTTTTATTTCTATTTCGCGATTTTATTTCTTGTTTTTTTTCTGTATTCTTGGTGATTGAACATCCAATTGCCTTGATTTTTACTTTTATTGTTTCTTTAATTATTTGTTGTCTTTCACATATAAAACTTCACAATGGCTGCTTCTCAGATGGGTCTCGTTGCTATGCGCGGTAAGCTTCGACTGATAGCATGCATGCAGTAGTTTTGAATGATGCGGGTAGAATTGGGCTGTGATGACGGCGACTGCAACAATGATGATCACAACATTCTCTATACGATCTGCTATCTCAAATGTGTGATTGTCGCGACTTACACTTGCACTTGGTCTTGGGTTGGGCTTGTGGGATTACACACATCCCTCCCAAAATCTGGGGAAGAAGCACACAATCATACCTACCTCCATCTCGACACTCGATATTCAGCCATTGGGCTTCAGCACTTACCGTCGATATTTCAAAGATGCTCGAAAATCTCATTTTTTTCTACCGGCTACCACCGGAATTTGATCATGTCCCATCTCATACACCAACCTTCAATGGCCACCGCGATGCTTGCCGAACTTGTCCCATGATATGTACCCGGAATACTGACGTAGCATGCTCATCTTAGCTTCGATGCGCCCTAGTCTTGGCATGGCCAAGAACCGGATTCCCCAGGCTATCATTGCCTCCGCCATGTCCACCTCTTCCAACCGGTGTGTACTTCTCCACAAACCCATCTCCACGACTACTATTGTCCCAGGTTACAGCCGGCACCTTTCCAATCCGACCCACTAACATTCACCCTAGCCCCTCCGCCATCATCGAAAAGGCCTCTCAATCCCAGGCCCAAGATCTCCTCGCCGGCCAGCGCCTCCACCGCCCCATCTCCCCCCACTTGACTGTCTACGACCCCGTCCAGACCTGGTTCACTCCTTCTATTTGGCACCGCGCCACCGGTAGCATCCTCTCCGGGTCCCTTTATGCCTTCTCCGCTGCTTACTTTGCCGCTCCTTACCTTGGCTGGCACCTGGAGTCCGCTTCTCTGGTCGCCTTTGCCGCCGGTCTGCCCGTTGCCATCAAAGGTGGTCTCAAGTTCTTCTTTGGCTTCCCCTTTGTCTTCCACTTCATCAACGGTATCAGACACCTTACTTACGATGCTCTGCTGGGCTTTACTAAGCCTCAGATCAAGAAATTTGATCTTTTGATTTGGTCTTCTTCGACTGTCATTGCTGCTTGCCTTGCTTTCCTGTACTGAATAAGCCATGATAGAAGGCATGTATGTATGTACAAGGTTTAGGGTTGGTTCCGTGGTTTATTGGGTTTTGTTGGCCATGAGATTTTAGATGATGGCGTTTTGTGGCCTAATGTCGTTTTGTAAGCATAAGGGCTTTGTTTTCATTTATACAGATTTTTTGTCTCTTTTACAGTTAGTGTCTTAAGAACTCTCAAGAGTTGACAACCAAATGCGAGGTTATCAGTCTTACACTACACATTTCATTACAATACAAGAACAGAAAAACATTTGAAAGCAAACTCCTATGGAGTCATGTTTGATAGCAGTGAAGAAATACCATAACATTATCAAGATCATAGACAAGTAAATGTTTTCATTAACAAAGAAGTATCGCTCATCTAAAAATCACAACAAGCAAAAAGGTAATACCTGAAACCGCCAACGCCAATGAAAATCAAGACCAAGAAAAACAAAAATTACATCCCAAAACAACTCCTAATCTTTACTCAATATGCCTAGCGTCAAGCACCAACTTGTTCAACCTTGGGTTACCCAAAGCGGCAACCTGCTCCCCAATATTCTTCCCCAAGAACTCAACCAGTTTTTTCGCCTGCTGAGATTCACTGCCTATTGTGTTGATGTCAACACTGATTTCTGACCCATCGATTGACTTGACTGCCCGCACAATAGCTCTCAACATCATATTGTAGTCCAGTTTTCTATCAGGACCCTTCTCCTTCAGGGGCGTCAACACGGCGTTATCAAAATCTTTGAGAGTCTTGATGACCAAGATACGAATAGACTCAGGACCACCGGCAGCCGCTAGGCCCAAAATGGCGCCATATAGAACAGGAATAGGTTTGCTAGGATCAAGGAAGTATTTGAGGCATGTGCGGGTGAGTTTGGGGCGCAGAAGGTGATTGGACGTGGCGTACCGGGCGGCCAACTTTCCGACTAGTGACGCGGAGAATTCACGGAGTTGATATTGTTGATGGATACTCTCGGGTGACTCGTCGGCGCCCAGTTTCCGGGCCATGAGGCAGGTTAGGACAGGAGAGGATATGGGAGAGGCGTAGGGGTCCAGGAACAGAGATGAATTGGAGATGAGGGCGTTAGTTAATTCCATCATTTGTCTTAGGACAAATAGGTCATCCAGATGGTGGGTGACCTGATTGGCAATGTAGTTGATGAAGTACGGGACCAATTGGTGCAGGCCAGGGTCGTCACGGACGGAAGCGAGAGCAGCTTGACGGAGACGTTCAACTTCCTCGTCCTGGGTTTCATCAAGAATTGCGGCTTGGATCTTGTCGAAGTAGAGAACCATTTCTTTGCTGATGACATGCTTGACGGAGGGCTTAAGAGGGGTACCATCGTTGCCGGCCAGGGCGGAAAGGGCGGGGTTGGCACCGGCGCCCTTAGGGACAAGTTCGTGGGCGCGGGTTTCGGAGAAGATGGGGTTCTGGGGAATGGCGGGTTGGACACCCTCGATAGCAAGCCAGTGGGCTATAGAGACGGAATTGTTGGTATAGAACGGCATCTTATAGGATTATGGTAGGCGACTTACCGGTGAACATGATGTCGCGGGGCATCTTGGGTAAGGGCGCGTTGATCAACTTCTCGAAATCAACCTCCTCATCCTCGATATAGTACAGTGGCTGGCCAGGCCCCAAAGTAGCTTCGCCATACCGCAGAGGGCGCGTAGACTCATAGCCATATAACGGTTCAACATCCAGGACCTTCAAGGCCATGGTGATGTCGCTGACGGTCAGAGACGTCCGGTTGCAGGCGCGCATGAAGCGCAAAGCCTCGATGATGACCTGACCAAGGCGGTATTCGGTATCTTGTGTGAGGGTGCGCAGAGTCTCTTCGTTTAGGTTGGAGATACCGACGGACTCGGCAACATCCCGAACGTTCTCTGGGTTCCAGAGGAGCTTGGGTTCCTCGCCAGGCATGACTGTTGATATGGTAGGGTGTGATGGATGATTGAAGTATTGAGGTATTGAAAGGACGCAGAATCGAGATAGAAGAAAAATATGATTTTAGTGTATGTAACAATGATCTCAGTATTTTTTTTATTATGATATGAGGTTTGCAAGCTGTCAACTGACTCGAACAATACACATATTATTCTCATGATGTTGCGACAGCTGCAGCTCCAAGGCTGGCCTGCGAGGCGCGAAATTTAAGTGGGTCCTTTCCCAATCAGGTATCTTCCTGCATATGAACTCACAATCTCAAATTGCATGTAAGTCACATTCTAAGACGTCGTACCAAAATTTAGGGGTATCAAAAAGGACTGAAATTTTAAATCCATGAAATGAATATATGCAATAATAACTTTTAAGGCGTAATTATCAGTAGGCACTTGCTACATGATTCGCTGGCACCCTGTATGATATCATGACACAACCTCTCATGACGTTCTACCAATCTGGTTTCCTCATCCATATTGCCATTAGTCGAACGCTCTTCTGATATGGCAATCCAACTGATAATCAGTAGAACTCCACAATACAGCCAGGCAGCAACCGAGAATGGCTATGAAATCCAATCTCCTCCTGCCTTGAGACCAAGCTTGTATAATGCACCCATTACTGGATTGGCAAGAACAATTCCAACGCTTTCCAGAAATTCAATGAGCGCATACAGAACCGCATTGCTATGGGGAACCATTGATGCTATAAGACCCCAGATGAAGATGGAATAGCCGAATCCGAATGCGGACAGAGTCACGCCGCTGAACAGGGACGCAGCTCGGTCTTCTCGCGCTACTACGCAAATGCTAATGATTTTAAAGACTATGCTAATGCGGGATAAGACAAGATCTTTTTTTTCTAAGTCCAACGTAGGTAAGAAGTAGCTTTATGATTAGTAAGAGAATCACCAGGAGCAATGCCAAGCTGCAGGCTGATTGTACAGAGACAAGCAATCCAGCTTTGCCCCAAGACCATTAGAATTTGTTAGTGATAAATTGCAGCAACACCACCTGAGAGTCTCCAAAAGTGACCAACACAGTTCCAATCAGCATGAGACCGATTTTACGTTCCTTGGTAGCTAGAAGGTTTAAGAAGTCATAGAACCTGTTTACATCTTCAGCTGCAAAGCGACGGATATCTTCCCAACGAGAGCAATTAGGGCTCCAAGACACAGACTCGTGAATACAGGCAATATTCTTGGGCGAGCGAGTCTCTGGCATGAGATATCCACAGATGCTGAGTACTATCAAGATGCAGAGGCCAGTGTAGATTGCAATCCAGATACCAATACGGATAAGGTAGAAAGTTATGGCACCGCCGATGAGACTTCCACCCATGAGGGAAGCGTCGAGATAAGAAAAGGCAGTAGATCTAAAAGAAGCCAGCATACCAGGGCTGGTTCTACAATGTTGTAATAGCCAAACCTTTTACTCGGGTCACAGACATCAGCAACTATGGTGTAAAGCATTGTGGGGAGCATGACCACACCGCCACCAACGAAATCGAAGAGAGATGAAAACCAGATCAACCGAAGGCTGACCGTTCCAGCAAATGAGCCTTGAAGGGGTATATTAGCTTGGCATTCACAAAATTTTTCAAGGAGTAAGATGTACAAATGAAGGCGCCGAAAGCATTTGACAGCGTAATGCCAAGTACTGATATGCCGAGGACTACGTTACGGCCACATCTGTCGGCAGCTAACTCACACGGGACAGACATCACCAAGAATGGTAGCAAAGTGAAGACCACCGTCCAAGACCGGATTACGGAGAGTTCATTCTGAACAGCCTGGTCTTTGCACTGCTCGATGCGTCCATCAACCCAAAGTTGATGGCAGAGAAATTCCTCCTGTGCTTGAACAAGAGATGTGTTCATGATGGCCAGACTAGCCATCGTAATGAGCATGAAGAGACAACATAATAAAATTATGAACTAGCATGAGAGACGATAGCGGAGACGAAGAACTAAAGATCGAGCTGGAAGTGGATGTTTGTGACATCGGCGACGGACCGTGTCGGCCAAGAAGCGGGTTCGTTTCTGTAGATGCCATGACGGCTAAAGATGCAATGAAGAAAAGTGGAAACTGCAAAGGATACCAATGAACAGAATAGGACCTGTCAAAAAATATATACAAAGAGTGATTGGCTTGCCATGAGATTCTGCCATGCATAGTCAAGCACCAGTCCCCGAGCCTGCGACACACGTCACTCGTGTCAAACTCAAAGTTACTCAAATGGCCACGATTCACCCCCCCCCCCC